>JAYRBT010000181.1:29606158-29623346 GCA_036023395.1 Myiotriccus ornatus | reverse complement strand
TATACAAATAAACTTCAGTCAAATATCTTAGCTCTTTAGTGTCCAAGGATAAGTGTTACGATACTGTAGATGACAGACACATTGCTGCACTGCCCTGAAATCCAGGGATTTTCCCAGGGCAGCTTGGAAGACAAACCTTTTAATGTTTCACAAGAAGAAAGTAGACGTTCAAAGAGGAGGAAAGCTCTTGTGATTTAAAATGAAAGCAAGTTTGGTTAAAAAGGCATCTGCCTTAGAAATGGCTAAACTGCTTTGTTTAGCAAAACTGCTTCTTCTTTCAACAAAAGAAATTCCATGACTGATTCTGAAGCCACAAAATTTAACACTACCTACCCACTGACATTATGTCTAGTGATGGTAATGTTAGGAAAAGGGTGGATCATTTGAAAGCAGAACATTATATTTCTTTCTGGTCTTAATGCAAAAATGCAAATTCAGTGGCAATAAACTCAACCAGACATTTCCAGATAATTATGTTCATTATTTAATTTCTACTGTCACTGCTGCATATTCAGCTTGCTATTCTAACTGCAACATCCACTTCTAGAAGTGCAATCTGCTAGGAACATTATTTAAAACAGTATCTAAATAAGTCTAATGTTCTGATTTATAAAATACTTTTATGCAAAAATTCATAATTGACAAGGTTCTTAGTCCTAAAAAATGTAATTAAGTTAGTTGCCAATGTTTATTCTCTAAGTGATATGTAATTACTTTAAGTTACTTTATTTGAGCACTGAAGCACTGAAACAAAAAAAAATCACCAAAAAATAAAAACAAACAACAAAAACAAAGAAACAGAAGTAGGAAAATTGAAATTGGGAACCAGCAAATTGAAACAAGTATAAATTAAAAAATCAATAATTACTCAGATTTCCAGCAAAAAGTCATTCAAGTATAAAGACTAATAAAAATGCAAAGCAATTACATGCTTTTATTTTATAATTATAATAATTTTTAAAAGAAGGAGACTACAAAAATAATTCCATTTCAATACTGGTTTCTTTTTCTGCTTTTAATCTTTAAATGAATGTTCACTATTTCACACATTAATCTGTTCAGAATCTGTTTGTTAATCTAACAGAATTGTAAACCCAAAAGTTAACGTTCCAAAGGCTAATAGCACCAAACATGCTTAGGGTTATAATATCTGTAAAAGAGTTTGTCTAGAATTCCTAGTCTATTCATTTGGAAGTAGATCTTTATTTTCCCTTCATGATACCCAATTTAGGAGATTCAGTTCTAGAAGACTAGTAAATTAAATGTGAAAGTGTTTTTTAGGAAAGCTGACATCCCTGAGTGAAATCTGAAATGATGCTAAAGCTTCTTTGTAGCACCTATAAGGTTACTAAGTTACAATTTCTTGAATTTCTAAACCAAATTTTTACCCGTAAATTATTCTTTTACTTAGTGAAGTTGCAAACCTGTTCTACCCCATCATGATCCCGTGATGCAATGAATAATTAAGCTGGAGTTGAGAATCTACAGAATTGTTTCTGTATCAAGTCACTTCCTTTTATCCTTGTTTGGTTTTTTGTTTGTTTGGGGGTTTTTGGAGTTTTTTTGTTTCACAATGTGGGATATGCCTATAAACCTTTAAAATTCCTTGTGTTCTATGTAAATCAAACTATTTAATAGCTCTTTTGAGAAATGGGGAACACAGACTTTCACAGACCTGCAGTCCAGCATCAGCTGTCTTAAACACTGCTGCTATTTCCCTGGAGACAATTTTTTTATTACCATTACACTTTAAGAGAACCCAAGAGAAAAAAAATACTCATACCCATCTTCCACGGAAAGCTCATTTACATAATCAACTTGATGATCTAAACAAGTTGAATGCACGTTTGAATCAATTAGACAGACAGTCCCAGCTGTTTCAAGTCAAACCGTTCTACACAGTTTTAAACAGAAATGATAACATGGATTCCCTTCCGTGCCTGGATCTCTTGTGCTTTATTTTTGCAGGCTCTGTATCTCTAAGTGAATACTGTATGAACAGTTCAATATGTTTACTTAGTAAATGTATAGCTGTTCTATAAAATATTGCTTAAGCAGATATAAAACCTTTGCAGTATAGTGTTCTCTGTCAAAGCCTGTTAAAATAGTTCATTAAACATAACTTTTGATTGTACCTTTAGTAGCAGAAAATACCTTAGTTTGGATAACAGAATAGTTTTGGTTAGTGGACATATGGTTCAGAATCTGGGCTGTAAAACACCCTTTCCATCAATCAAGAGATATTTGTTTTTATGTTTTCTGGGTAAAGGAAACCTCTTTATGTACTCGTTGTTGTTACTCCTGTTTAACTACGTGATTATCAGGGGTCTTGTTCCATGAAGCTCACAAAACAAGCATGATAAATGATAATAATTTTCACTGAGTAGACTTTTCAATTGTTAAAATTTGTTTAATCCATTTTCATAATGAAAATTGGGATTTATTTGGAATTATTCTTTTTTTTTTTTTTTTTTTTTGGGCTTCCATGCCTTGCAAAGGAATTGAATTAAAAATAAAATTATGCCCACAGAAATCACACAGAGATTGGGAATGAGTGCACACAGGGAAGATTGATTAGTTTGGTTATCAAGTTAGTGGACACTAAATTTTAAGGCTACATCTTCCTCAAGTAATATTGGACATTCAAGTCCACGATCAGCTTACCCCAGCTTTGCAAAGACAGCTGTGTGCATCTTTTTTCCCTGCTTTGTTCTGTGAGCTAATGAAAGCAGTGATCATTTAGTCATTCAGGATTAAGGGGACAGCTGAGTATTAAATTGCTTATAATGATCACTCTCCAACGGGCTATGAAGTACATGTATTTAGTCAAGCATGAAATTTATGTTTCCCTGAAAAGTTACGAGGTTCCTAAATGTCACTAGCTTCAAGTTAGAACATTACGAGATGTGTACTCTTAGTCTGTGCTTATGATATGCTATATTGTTAGTCCCTAGTAATTGCTAAAGTCAAGAAATGGAAAACTAGAGAGAAGAGGCATGTGATTTTCTGATGTGGACTGTGCTTCCCTTAAAAATCAGATTATATTTCTTTTTACATAAAAACTCATTCCTTCTGTAAAACTGAAGTTTGTACCACCCTTCTCGCCATCTGTGTCGTGGCACATTGAGGTACCAAAGCAAGGTGAGAGATGAATGCATTCAGCCATGATATTAAGGGATTCAGCTCCTTAGTGTCCCCTGGGAAGGAGAAAAGTTTTACAGTTACTGTTCTTTGTGTTCTTACTAAATTAGAGTTAACAAAAGAATAATCTGTAATCATCAACTGACTTGTTAAAAATCTTTATTACCAGAGTTTATGCAAGAAGCACTTGCTTTCTATACTTCAGGATATATTTGACATGAGGATCTTTCACTTCTAAAAGATCAATGTGGTATGAAAATAGGAAACAAAATATGAATGGAACTTTTAATTAGAGCACCTTAGAGAGCAAAATTTCACTGTAATTCCAGGCTCTGAGTGGGTTGTGTAAAAAATCCAGCAGAAAAATAATTTTAACTCAGAGCTAATGTCATTTTTTTTCAACTTATAGGAGATTGGGGTTTTTTTATATCAAAGCAAGTATTAATTACACTTGATGTAAAGTGCACATGTATTATAACCTTTAGTTCCATTCTATTGTGTCATATTTTCACATGTGTTTATACATCTATATTTAGGGATCACTGAAACCTTGTTGAGTGTGACATAAAAGTTCAAATAGTAGCATAAGGAGTAAACTTGCAGCTTAGAGAAAGTTTTGTACAATCTTGTTGCTTTTTATTTTTTTCCCAGAATTCAATGCTGGAATATGGGAAGTCAATGTGAAAACTATACAGAATCTATTTTAAGATTGATTCTTGTTCTCAGTTCTTAAAATTTTAATAGAGAGTAATACAGGCTATGTCCTTAGGGGAACAAAAAATGTTACTAAGGAAGCACTTGTGATTTGTTAATCTGCAGACACAGGCATAGTTCCAGCTTCTTGGTTGACTTTGAGCACCACTGAGATCGTAAGTGTTGGGAGCAGGTCTATACAGAATCCAGAATGAAAACTTGACTTCATGAGGATTCAAAATTCAGTGAGGCCGTAGTGCCTCATGCAACTCTTGCAGAAGAAGCACCAGCAAACCCTGTTCCACAGTCCTGTCCTTCTACTGTCACCTACCAAAGCTGTTCATGTTACTGAGTAGTAAATGAAAACAGGACTCTGGTTTGATTGACAGAAGGTTGGAAGGGGAAGGGCCCTATTCTTCAGCCACGTTAATTTCCAGTTTCACTCATTCCTTTCCTGACAGGAAAATTCAGGGATTAACTTCATAGGCCACTTTGAGCAGCATTAGTATTGAGTATAAAAGCACAGCTTACCACTGTAGATTCATCTCCAGCCCAGGATAGGAAAACAACTGAAACTACCCCTGCCACAACTGCAGTTAGTATAGCTCAAATCCAGTGATAAAAAACCATGTCACAAGATACTGCAGCTGGAAGACACCTCAGCAAGTGATACTTAAATCCCAGGTCTTATCTCTGAAAAGAAAAGAGCTATCTTAAAAGATCACGAGGCACAGTCTTGTGATGCATCTCTGGAGAACCTCAGACCTGCAGAGGACCGTGCTTGCTCATCGTAATGCAGGAAACCATGGAAGGGAAAACACATTGCAGTTGCATGTTTTCCTAGTTCAGTACTCTTCCCTGGCAAGTGTGTTGTCCTTTAGCCACAGCCCACTTTCCAAATACCATGGCCACCAGGGTGGTGAGTTGATGACCAGACTCCCTCTGTGTCCTGCCTGAGGTGCATTCATCAGTTTAACAGAACACCTCCCTGGTCACACAGCGTGTTTTGCTGAGCTTAACAGTGGAATGACAGAGATATTATTTGTAAGTCTTCTTTGTGTGTTCTGTTAGTGAAGATGAATATGCTCCTAATTTAGTTTAATTTGTCCCAGATCCGGGCACCTGTCTCTCTAGCTGAGCTCTTCCATGTCTCAGCTGTGGGTATTTTGAAGCACTTTGGCAACTTCACTGGTTGAACAACATACTTCAGCTGCAAAGTTATTTACAAACTTTACTGATCAAGCTGCATATTCTTGGCCTGAATTTGCTACAGACAGCACTTTGCAGATGGAGTTGAATCCTTTACTAATCATAAGCAATGAATTAATTTATTTGATTAGCAGTAATTTGCATTATTTGCTGATTATGTTCTTCAGTTCCCACTGTAAAGAGCTGTGTTGTGTAGCTAGTGCTAGTTAATCACTACACCCTCCTCCAGAGAGGAAGGCATTTTGGTTGTAGATAAAGAGATCTTTCTGTCTTCAGATACCTCCTAAAAAACACTCCTTCCATGTCATGGGGGAAGATAATATGTTTTTTAGAAAATAGAAGTACAGCTGAAAGCCCATTTTCCTATTAAGGCAGTCTTTTTTAGTTCCTTTGCTACCTTTTTTTTTTTTAATTTCTCATTATTTAATTTGGTTATGCAGGTAGTGTTTCTGTGGCCGTTACAGTGTCAAGAAGTGGCATACTGTGGGTGTGTGGGTGCACCCACTGGGGTCAGGTACCCTGGAGGGTTAGGCTGCAGTATAAACTCACACTAATCTGCAGTCAGATGTGCAGGGCAGAGAGATGGGAAAGTGAAGCAGTTTACTTACCTGTGGTGCATTATGAGGATACCACAGTGTACTCTGGGCAACTCACTGGACCAAACTGCCTTTTTTTTAATCTTCTTTGGTGTATATTGAAGCATATCACAGTGTAATTACTCTGTAAATAAACAAAATTTGTGCAGGAAAGAGTGTACAACCTAGTCTTCATAAAAATCTACCTCTACTTGCTCCTGTCAATCTCTGTTACACAGCTTTTGCAAGTGTTTTTTATGAAACATCTTTAAAATACCTGACAGTCTCTGTTTTAGGGAATTAAGTCTCCCCCTACACCTTCTGCAAAGAGAATATTCTTTACTTATCTATGCAGTGCTTAGAGAAAGAAATTTTTCTACATATTGAGTGTTCTCACCAACTTTAGTGGTTCCCACCCATCATTCACAGAACTTAAAACTTATCAGAAAAGTTTGCACGCCCTTGCTGGCTGAGAGGGCTGGCACAGAGGTGAGTTTATCAGCTGGAGATGTGCCCTATTCTTTCATTAACAAAAGGCAAAGTTAGCTCACTGGTAAATAATCTGAAGAGTTCAATCAGTCCTGGCCCCTAATTGCACCCAGGTAGGGAAATGAATTTTTCCATGTTTCGCAGTTTCAGAAGACAGTATAAAAATGAGGTTAAAGACTGCAAATGAGGAAAATGTGCCTATTGCTTAATAGAAGAAATAAAATACAAGTGGTCTTTGAATTACAAGGGATATGACTTAGTCAAACACATAAAGATGTGGTGATTAATTTTTTTTCAATTGGCTAAAATTTATTGGAAATTAAATAAGGATAGAAATGGAAATATTTTGTACATTTCCATTTTGGACAACTTATCTTTTTAAGTTTAGTTTGCATTCCAGTTTTGGGTTCTTTTGTAGCACCAATCAGGGATTGCTGAAAAAACACATGGTTTCATTTCTTAAAAAAAAAAAAAAGTTTCAAAAAATACAGTTTGCATCACAAGTACAATGAGAGCTTTCTGAAACCTTCACCAAAAGTATGTATGAAAAATGGAATTCAAATTCAAAGGCCTTTTTATATGTCTACAGTTATAATTGTTTTCCCCACGTATATTATTTTAGATTTTTGTGCATTAAATTTTATGTGGCCTTTTATGGCTTTATCCTTTGGTGTCATGAGATCATTCTGAAACTCCTTGTAGTTGGCTTTCTAGCCTGTAGTTCTCCAAATCCCCAAAGAGCTGTCTTGAAATCTTGGTATTGCATTAGCTACCACTATTTTCCTGGCACCAAGGTAGTTACAAGCAAAAGGTTACATATTACATTACAGTAATTTCATACCTGACTGCCTTTAGAACATCTCACTGAATATCACTTGGTCTTGGGGATTTGTTGCTTACTCATTTTACCAATTTGTTCCTGGTGTTATTCTACTGACACTTCTATTTGAGACAGTCTGTCTGACGTGTCCATCATAAAGGACATTTGTGGTATAACTTAACTAATTTTGTTTTCAATAAGCGTAGGAGGAAGAATTCATTCTCTTGGCTTCTTTAAGGACTTATTTCATACTGTAAACATGTATTGGCTCTACAGAATCTCAGGCACAATCCCTGCATCTGGCATATTTGGAAAAATCTAGTCTTAGATTTTATGCTATTGGCAAGTTTGTTGGTGGTTTTGGTCTTCCTATTACTTTTTATATCTGTCTTGTCTATGTCCGTGTAAAAATAGAAATTAAAAAAAAATAACCTCTTTCAAATTATATCACTGATTTATTTTTTCAATTATCCCAACTTAGTTTTCTTTCTAAAACCTCTCAGTGACTAATGTGCATTTTCTCCAAGTCTATAACCTCGTAACCGTTGTAAGCAATCCTTGTACACTTAGAAATCCTTTAACCTGTTGAATACACCTTTTAAGTAAGTTTCCATAATAAAGGGAAAGATTTTTTTCTCAGAATAAACTTATCCATTCTTATGTAGCTCTCATTTAGAAATTAAAAACTGATAGATCAGATCTCTTGGCTCTTTTCAGTGTGATCTGACAAGTATATTGAATGCGAATACATGATATTTTTTGTATGAGTAGTTATATTTTTTGTGCGTCACTTAAATGGAATTTTCTTTGCAACATTACTCCTCAATTTTCTTCTTCTGTTTTTGTTTTTTTTCTTCCATTCTCTCCTTGACTTTCCAGCTGCAAGAGGCATCTGGGGCTGGCTGGGGCTTTCTGCCCTTTGATATCCCTTGACTTACCCACAATGTTTCTAGTCACTGAATGACTTGCTAGTACAGATTCTACTTTCCATTGTAGACCATCTGGGATCCCAAGACTCAGGAATGAGGGAAACAGGCTTTTTGTTCTGTGAATTTGAGTGACTTTTATGTAAAGCTACACTTTTCAGACAGTGCAACTCTTCTGTTTAGCTCCAATAGGTTTTGTATCATATCCTGAGTCTTTCATATTCTCTCCACTGAATTATAGTAAGTAATTCTGTTATTCTCTCATTCTTGACAGTATTTTATTAGAGAATTTTTAATGCCTCCTGAAATCTACCGAAGTGGGAAAAACTTAAAGGGGGAAAAAAAAAAAACCTTCTATAAAAAGATGTTATTTTTTGTGTACCATGTAAAAACAGTGAATTCTAGTGAGAAGGTGCCAGTGCAGTTTTGTCTCTCAAGCAAAGCTGCTATGGATTGTTACTCTGTTCTGGTAACATAATTGGTCTGCTGGCATTACACCCACATTACTTGAAGGGATGAAAATAAATGTATAAAGTGCTGCATAAAGCCTGAAATGGCCACCTTTAAGTTTAATCTTCCCCTTAATGCTGCAGAGTCTATAAAATATGCATTAATTCAAGTTTTTAATAGCTTTTATTAATCCATCTTTCCTTTGTAAAGGAGACAATATCTAATATGTATGGTCCCTCTTTTTATGGTGTCGACCTCACGATAAATCTCATTATCTTACCTTGTTGCAAAGTTACTTTAAGCAATGCTTGGTTGTCTGGAGCATGGGAAGCAATAAACATCTCCTGCTCCTCTGATATCCTTAGACCCAGGCAGTTAATACACAAGGTGTATACTATGGGTCTTCCCTGGTTCAACTGACTGAATATTAATGCCTTTCCACACAAGCAGAAAGAAAATGGTTCATAAAATGTTAACATATTGCTGAAAGAATCGTTGCTGTGTGATGTACACCAATTAATATGTTTCTATTGACTATGTACTTTTCCTTTAAGTACATGCTTTCAGTAACATCCCTCAGCTTACTGCTTTCCTAATGAACCTTCTGTATTATATAAGAAAACAGTGTAATAAAAGAAATTACATGAGTAGAACAAGGCTATCACTGATTTCAAGTATTCTATCACAAAATAATATTAAAAAGTAATAATGGGATGTTGCCTCGGCACCTAAAAGTATAATAATTGCAGTAATGCTTAAGAATTGATATAAAATACATAAAAGCCAGGGTATGACTGGGAACAAAGACAGAAAATATAAATATCTCCTCTTTGAACTGCATGGGCTTTGTGGGGTTCAGCATCTTAGAGCTACCATCTTCCTGGGGGGCGAAAAAAAGGGTGCACGGAAGACTCCTACTGGTTTCTGTCAGTCTTGTGGATTTTTAACTGGAGCAATGTAGTTTGTCATACCCTCTGTCCTGGGCTTTCTTAATGACAGCTGGACAGAAGAGTTGTAAGACTGCTTTCACTCACATCTCTAACTACCTTTGAAGTGCATTTAAATTCTTTAAATCCTGCTAGAATTTCATTATTACAAACTGTTGAAAAAAATCTGTCTTGAAAATAACTGGTTAATATTTTTAACTGAACTTTTAAGGCCACAGTGAAACTTACTGCTTGTTTAAATTCCATAAAGGGCAGCATTTTAGATTTTTTTAAAATAATCAATGTTACATCAATAAGTCTCCAAAAATCCTTCATGCTTCAAGACTTAAGCAACACCCTAAATACTGACATTATTGTTGTTAGATGCTTAGAATTTATTTCACAAAAATACAAAACTTCATGCTTGTTTCTCTTCCCTTTCCAATCTCCCTTAGTTGTTTTGGGAGCTTCAAATTCCTTCTTTAGGTGAGACAACAAAACAGGTAGCACTTATTCTGCATCTTTGGTAGATTGAATCCAATCATCATATTTCACTTCACACTAAAAGTGTGGAGCAGCTGAAAAGCTTTTCAGTGACCTGCAGTGATGGACCACAGCATGTTTGCCAGTATGTATGCTGGAGCTCTCCTTGAAGGCTCTGGTACAGCACACTGAAGTTTTAATGGGATTTTGTATCCTTTCATTCACTAAAATCCAGCTGAATCATGTAGCTGAACGTGTATTCCCTTTGTTTTCTAGGAAAGAAGGAATAGGGAACCTGCTGGAAAAAGTGAGGGGAGAGAGAGAGAAAACTCAGGATCAGTAATTATAGGCATTTGTAGATGAAAGTAGGGTTTATGCCAATGATCAAAAGATTAAACACTGAAGAGATCTGAGATAAAGGAAATAGAAGAGAACAGAGCAGATGATCCTAAATTTGTCCACTTCTGCGCATTATTCCCACAACCTGGGTGCCAGCGAAAGCTGCCCATTGCTGGCTATTGTTATAGCTGAAAGGCAATCCCTGAATAGCCACCTGGAGCTACAGCTTGACATGTTAGGATGAACCAGCACTGATACTTGTTTTCCAGTACCTGGGCATCATTAGCTGAGCTATTTTTGCAGAGAGGGCAAAGTAACAGGAGGCGCTGCTGCAGGGTTTTCTGAGGAGAGACGGCCTTACTCATGAGTTTGAGTGCTAAACTGGAAAACAGGCTGTGTGGAACTGATGAAGGGCTGAAAGCCTTTGTGATGGGAAGACCAGTAGATCGTAGTATTCTGTCAGTCTCAGCCAGTGGGTTATAGGCTGTGCCACAAATCCTGGGAATAAAAAGGAAAACGCTGGTTTTGTGACAGAGCAGTCAGAAATGAGCAGTCAAACAATGACTCTCTGAATGGACCCTTAACAGCCCTCTTGAAGATTTCTTGTTTTTCTATGCCTGATTTAACCAGTTTATACACATTCACTGGTGGTCTTTTAATTCAGATACATTCTGAGTGACTGAAAATTTGGTTTGATCCATCAACACGATGACTGGCTTGTCAGTGGGCTGAAAAGACTATTGTTTTGTGCTAGCAAGTTTTGTCAGGTGAATTAGCACAGCTATGTATAAATGTGCATTGTTAGGACCCTTCCCTTCTTTCAAGGGTGGCTCAGCATTTTGGAGCTAATGTCACTGTGCTGCAGATCAGCTTTCTGTAACATTACATTGCAGTACAGCTGTTGACTGCAGCTCTCATCAGGTTTTATTCCAGCTCATAGTCAGAGTCAGAACTGAACCTGAAATATGAAAATCCAAACAGGAACCTAAAGTAGCCAATGAAGACGGCAAGGATGGGGTACTGTAGCCTGACATTCAGTGGGCTTCAGTTCATTTCTTTGCTAACCCAAAGAATTCTTCTATAAAACTGAACAGACCAATTTTTTTTCCTGCAAACCCTCTTTGCTAAATTAGAATGAAACTTTGAGCTCACAGGAGAAAATCTAAAACTAAAGTAGGTTAACTTAGATATTATCCAGAAAGACTGTGATAGCAAGAGAGGAGAGCTTACAAATATTGCAGAGAATTGAGAGTAGAGGTACTAATGAGGGAGAAAGTGCCCGCTAAGCAGGGAATGGGGATGGCAATTTCTTTCCTGCACTGCATCTCATTGACTGAGTTAACAGCAATGTTGTTATGATTCACTAGCATCATATTTGCCTTTCTGCTGCTGATACCTGGAAGAATGACTTCATGTGGTGTCAGAATTACCCAGTGGAAGAAAGATGGAATCGAGCATTAAACAAGATGGTGGGATGGGGAAAAAAATAAGGGGAGGTAAGCTGCTTTTCTCCTAATACCTTTTGCAGTAGAAAACATGCAAAATAAGTAGAAAGATCTTAAATTAAAAAAAAACCAAACTGATCTGCTTTCCAAATATCCAGCACCAGGAGCATTGCCAGTAAACAGGAAGCCTGCAGAGGAGACCTTTAGGGCTTTCTCATTACTGTTTTTTCTCTTGTTATCACTCAAGTATGGAAATCCAGGAGCATGTTATTTCTACATTTTCATTAATAAGCCACACTATAAATATGAGTATGCTGTTTTATAAATACTGTTTTTCTAAATTCTCTGTGGACAATAAATGTGAAAGTCTATTCCCTGGAAACTAGCAGAATTAAGAAGCTGTAATGTAATAGCAGCATGCCTCCCTAGACACCTTTTTTCAAGCAGTTTGTGATCAGGTCAGTGTTGCTCCTTCCATTATTCTCTCTTCCTCCCGTTGGAAAAGCCAAAAGGAGGGTGTGTTGTCAGTGACAATTCTGAGAAACAAAGCTACCTCACTCCCAGTAGCAATGCCAGTGATGCTAATGACAGCCAAATGTTGTTGCTAACATAAAGCTGGGAAAAATGTACTCATGGTGGAAGTCCGTGATCTCCTCATTCCATGGTCAGGCAATGTCCCGGGCAAAGGCTGGACAGGATGACTGGGGTGGCTGGGATTGTTCTGCATGATGCTTGTTGGCAGTGAATAGAGCGCTGTTTGGGCTTGCCAGCATTAGTATGATCTATTTGATTGGGTTTAGCCTACATATTATTTTAGGTGGCCTACAGGAGTGTAGATGTCAATCACCGGTTTGGCTTTTGTGGTTACCATTTTAAAAAGTCTTAAATTGGTGGTTTGCAGGTTGCTCATGTAGGAAGTCCAAGCCTGCACCTAAGGCACAGTTATTCACCAACCAGAGTGGTTAAGACAAGGGGTTTGTGACATTTTTCAAGTAAGCTCATTTCTACTGAAAACAGTGCACAAAGGTAGCTGCTGTGGGACACTTCCATTTGTGATACCTGTGATACTAGAGAGGGGATGGTAACAAATCAGACAGTTGGGTTTAATAGATGAAGTTTTGCAGATGACAGGGACTGTGGTTGTTTTCTACTTCAGGGACAGCAAATTGTGAAACGTGTCTCCACCATGCAATCTCTAGAGAATAGTTAGGTCAGTTTACTTGAATCTCTGAACACCTGAATTTTCTTTCCGAAATACAGCTAGTGAAATCCTCCCCAGTTTGTCACTTTTCTTTATAGCTCAGTTTCCTGCTGGCATATAGTGCTGAGCTGACTCAAGCACGAGTTAAGAGTGACACCAAGTGGTTAAGCATTGCATTTCTACGTGATTTTTTTCAAAAAATCCTTCTGGTTTATCTTTTATTTTGAAACATCACTCTTGGGTTTTTTCTTCTAGATAGTCTTGATTATGTCGCTGAATATTTTTTTTCTTCGAATAAGCACACACAAGCTCTTGCTTGTTTTATAAACAAACATTATCCTCAGATTTATGCTCTAATTCTTTCTGTCCATGTAATATTATTTGCATAAAATTTCTCTTCTCCAGAAGGCAATTTCTGGAGTTTAATGAGTTATGTGTTGAGAAAGATGTGGCAGTGTTGTCAAAGAGAAACACGAAAGCAGTAACCACGGTGTAATTTTTTTGTTGTAGAACGGTATAAACAATCAGCAAAATGTGCTTCTGGGTAAGGAATCTTCAGGGCTGTTGTGCTAGAACAATGCACACTTCTCTTACACTTTGTTTTAAATGGTAGATATCTGTTGGCAAGCTGTTCCCCCCGTATTCTTCCTCAGCTGAGCCCTGTGAAGGACAGGTGTGAAGTACCCCACTTACAACCCTACTGAGACAACCAAAATTGACAGAACTCTTGAATTAGAGCCTACTGCCAGAAAGCTCTTTAAATGATGGCTTCATTAATATAATCAGCAAAATAACAGCTCTGGTGATAGCTGTCCCTTCCCTTATCAACCAGACAATGATTCTTTGTAGCTGTGTGAACAGCCATTTTTCTCTAATTAAGTATTCATTGTTCTTTCAGAAAGAAAGGATCTACTAGCCTGAGTTATTGCTTCCTCTGTGGCAAAGAAGAAGACTAAGTAAAAGCAGACTTTTTTGCCAAGTAACCTGATTATTGTATCCAAAACTTACAGTCCACAGAAGTCCAGAACTTTCCTATTTGTGGTCTAAAACACAAAGGAAAGGGAAGCAATGTTAAAGAACACTCAGACAAATGATAGACAGAAAAAACATGTAGCCTATCTGAAGAAAAGCTGAAAAAAAAGGAGCATTGGAGAGAATAACAGTGATTATTGCAGAATGAACATTAGTTAGAAGAGGAGTATTTGGAAAGTCTCTGAGTTAATGACCAGTCCAGCTACCCACAGGTAAAATAGCAGTTGTGGAGTTGGTTCCATTAAAAATGATACGAAAGACAGATCAGTTAAAAATCTGTGAATAACAAAATAATTACTTAGGTCAATTTGATATGATTTCTAAAAATATTGTATTTAACTAACAGGTTAAAAAAAAAAGGCAGCTATTTTAACTACTGGCACAAAATTGTTTCCGTAAGTGAATTTGGCATCAATAGTAAGCTGTCTGCTGTTCATGTAGGACAAGTGTATTTGTGGCACTGAGTTGGAAGGTGACAATGTTTTTAGATGGTGCCCTTGTGATCTCAGTAATTATCACATCCCTTGCCAGCATAGCAAACTACTGGACTAAAATACAGCTTGCTGGTAGAGCTGTGAGAACTCGTGTAATTCAACTGCTGCCTGATGTGTCAGGATGGACTGAGAAAAAACTACATGGCATCACAGTGTGTTTTGTGGAAGTATAAGAGCAGGATCTGTAAGCACTGTAGCCATTTTATATGAATGACTCCAGCTGGTGCTGTAGTTGATTTCAAAATTTTAACATTGAATTTTTGTGTGTGTTTCAGTGTGTTTTATGTGTTTGGGCAATGCTGTTTATTTATCTATTAGCAATCAGAAGCTGCTAATTGTAAGTCCTTCCATTTTACAATTAAAAGATTAGTATTTCTCAATCCATGTATGTGCTTTATATAGAAAGAGTGAAGCTCTTCATTAACTTTTTTTGTGTGCTCATTAACTGGCATTGCTTTGGCAACCTCTTCTTCATTATTCCATTTATCCACTTAATGGCTCAACAACCTTTATCTTTGTGTAATATTGTTATCAAACCAATTTTGTAAGACATAGAATGAAGTTTGTTGGTTATAGTTGTTTTCTTGATTATATTTTTTATATATAATTTTCAGTTATAACTGTAACTGAGTTTGTACATGGGGGCTTTATACACGTTCGAGTTTCAGATGAAAAGTAAAGATTCTGGGTGTAAGGCAGTGGTTGCCATGTCAGCTGCCTCCCCACCTGCAACAGACAACTGCACGAATGTATTTTCTTCAGTGGTGACTTTGCACAGTATACCACAGTGCAACCTTGTGTTTTGGAGCCTCAGGTGACTTCATAAGGTCTGAAGTGCCAGTAATGGCAAAATACACAGCCATTTCTGGCACTCTCAGTGCTCACCTTTAGGGACATGGTAGTTGTTTCAGTGCCAGAGGTGCTTGATTTCCCTAGAGATTTGATATTCTCTCATTATGAATGCTGAAAGTTGCTTAATAAGAAATCTCCAAAGAAAAACTGTAAAAGGAACTGCTCGTGCCATAAAAAGAATTCCATACAGCTTCACATTTCCCACATCAAAAGTCATTTTGCTATTTCTCATTCATGGTTTAGCAAGTTGTGAGTTATGTTACCATCCTCTTTTGCAAAGGGACATCAGAGATAACACAGAGAATATACTAAATGCAAGGAAAAGAAATGATTGCTGTCAATCAGTGGCAAACTAGGACTGCTCCAAATCTTTCATTTGAAATCTGTGTCTCAGACCTGAGACTTGCATGGGAGGTTGTATCAGCAGGTGTTCAGAGATGCTGCTGTTTGTCTCCATTTGCAATAGGAAGCAGCTTTGTGTTCTGAATTTAATTATTCATGAGCCAAGTTCTTCAGTGGCCCATGCCTGCAAATATCAAGAGAGTTCCAAGATCCCAAGTAGTAGTCACTGGAAAAGAAATACTAAATATATCTCAGGTGTAAGCATAGAGCAACATAAAAATAGCATTTTTTCCTGATACAGATCCAAGGGAGAACATACTTGTGTTTGGTTTGTTGTAATGTAGATTTAAGTCCTACAGGGAGGAACAAAAAAAAAAGGATCACCTTCACTTTCAAGATCCAGGCAGGTTTTGTGACATATGAGGCACCATATGGGATATTACTGAATTGTGGGACTCAATTTAGCTCTTTCAGCTAAAGCTGCTTTATCTAAGAGATATTTTGAATTGTTTTCATACAGTTTGCAGAAGTTAATAAAATATCATATGAAACAGTCTCTGAATCCATCAAAAACATTTTGATTCTCTCCTCTACTGACAGGGAAAAAGAAAGCAGAGAGCTGCTTAGTATTTACTGGCCTGCCTCGAGATGCCAATCAAATCAGCTGTAACAAAGTGACCATGAAATTTGACATTATAAGGAACACTTTAGAACTGTCATTTTTTTAAATGCCAATCAAATGTATATTTCTGGTAAGCTCTCTGTTGACCCCAGCAAAATGGATATGATGCATGACAATTCCAGTAACTTTTCTGCCTGGCACTAGAGCAGTAGAGCTCCACACTTACAAGGAAAACTCAGAAAATATTTTATACAGTTTGTGTTTTCAATAGCCACGGATAGGACCAATTTTCCAGCAAGATTTAAAAGTCAGTATAGTCAGTGTTAGCTGAAGGTAAATAGGGTGAATTCTTGGCCTTTATATTTTCAGGGATTTTCCTAGGTTCTACTTGGTACAGCTGTTTTCTGAGACTGAGTACATCCTTTGCTATGCTCTTATTAAACTGAGAGAAAGTCATCCTTAAGCCCTAATGTAGGCAAGTGGCAAAAATAAGTGGTCTCTGCAAAAACTGAGAGTTATGAGCTGGTCTTTGGGTTAAGTACCTGGATCAAGCTAAGTTACCAGTTACTGCATCAGGATTTTGCAGGATGGTTATCCTGGTTTATTGTCAAGAAAATATCCTTCTTCTTAGTGAAGACATAGTCTCGTCCTTTCTGTACTTATGTTTTCTGTCTTAAGGCAGGCATCATCACAGATGTTAAACCTCAGCTACAGGAAACCCCCATTTGCCTTTGTTCTTTTTTCTCTTTATGTTAAATCATTTGTCAAGGTTTTCAAAGGCTTTTGTATACTTATCTGTTGAAGACTCATTGCCATAATCTTACCAGAGAATAATACAATACAAAAGAAAAACAATCTGTAGTTTCTATACCAATACAATACTATCACCTCTCGCCCAGATAAGTAAACTCTTACAGTTTTCCATAGAAATTCTGTATCTACCAACTTAGAAGAACTTGAAGGGAAATGTGTTAAGGAGTCTAAAAGCAGCTGAGCAGAGAGAAATCTGCTGGCAAATGCATATCATCAATACATAAAATAAAACCTGAACTTGTATCTCTTAATGATATACAGTTGATACATGACATGAGACTAAATTCTCTGTTAGGAATTCTTATCTAGATAATGTGCACTTACCAAAGTGCCTCC
>JAYRBT010000181.1:29537723-29600068 GCA_036023395.1 Myiotriccus ornatus | reverse complement strand
TCTGTATAGCAGGATGCAATGTTGCTGATAAAGTGAAACTTCCCTGAGATTGATCTGATTTGTAAGGAGATAAAAAAAGGGTCAAGACATGAATAAATACCTGGGTGTATCAGAGTTGGAATAATGAAAAGGGGATTTTGGCATAAGTGTTCTACCTGTACAAACAGCATTTCTTTTTTCTCTCATTGAGAAGGAAACTGTAGAAATGACTATGAGAATATTAGTGTGCTTAGTATTGTTCATAAAAGTCCTGAAAAATTAAACATCTCTTAAGTATTCTTCCCTTAGACAAATTTAGCAGGAGAGTAGTGGAAGTGTTTTTCTTTTTTTCTCTCAACAGCACATTAAATTTTATTTATCGAAACACATCTATGCTAAAGGCCAAGGCTGTTTTAAGCATTTCAGATGGGTTTTATTTATGGACTTGCTGACTTTTTCCCAAGCCATTTCAGGAGGTATGTCTCTTTCTCACAGGAATAGTTATTACTGGTCTCCTAAATCTGCAGAAATTGTGCCATCAGCACAAAAAACAGGTGGCCTGTCCAAGCTTGGATGCATGAAATCCGAGGCTCCCCAAAGCCTCTTGTATCTTTACACAGTTAGCCATCAGGTACGGTTTGTTAGAAGGTCCTTGGGCATCTATAGATGTTGTTTTTAATTCCCAAGTAAATGGGATCAGAGCAGTATCAAACAAAAGAGACACACCCCAAAAAATTAAACTCATTACCCATACTCTTCTCCGTTTTATTTGTTTCGTGAGTACGCTCTGTTATCCAACATCACCGGTGTTATTTTGTCCCTAGGGCTGTGCTCTTTTGAGGAGGGTGCTCTGAATTTCTAAAATGCTTTTTGACACATATCGACTTTATTAATGTCTGGCTTCCTGTGCAAAGGAATATACCTTGAATGGGATGTGCTCGACTCTAGTATCAAGAAAAGCAGAGCTTAGGTAACTCATGATCCATTATCTTTCTGCATTCAACTGCACTAGTAAAACAACAGTTAAAAAATACATATAAATAAAAACTGTAACCTTAATGTCTTCTACAGATCTTTAATCTCCCCTCTAAGGACATGTTTCTGTGATCCAAACTTGTGCTTCTAAGTAGGTAAATTAGCCTGTGAGCAAGACAAGAAAGAACTATCCCAAATTTCAACACTGAGTTTGATACCTTAAAGACAAGACAAACAATTGAGAATCTACAAAATGTTACTGAGAAATAAAGGCCAGTATTCCACTGAGAAAGGTTACAAGATGGACAGGAACAAAGGAGAAACATTGGTTCAGCATTTTATCTTAGGTGAGAGGCAACAGAGAGCTGATGATTTTAAAGAGAGATCACATGTAAAGTACGAAGAGGGGTGACTCAGTCTTTATTTGTGAAACTGGGTATTTTAAGAAAGATAAATTTCCCAGTAGTCTAGATATTAAAAATATAATCAGGCAAAGAAGAGTAGAATACTAGAAGCCAGACTAAGTAAACCTGCAGTGATTTTATAACAAAGGATTCCAAATAAGCCTCCAAAATATCTAAGTTGCAGAAGAATCATTAAATAAAATTTAGAAACAGTTCAATGTAAATGCTTCTGATAGCATCCTTAATCACACAGCTGCAGTATTTAAAAACAATTCTGTAAGAAACTGGGGTGTTTTTTACATGATAGGAATATTCATAAATTGGTGAGTAGTACAACTAAATCTCTTCTAAATGAGATCCTTATAGATTTACAATGGATGTCTCTCTCAATTGAAGTTGCCATGGTTACAGCACAATTCTGCATGGAGCACACTTTCATCTCAAATTGTTACACATTTCTATACAAATAGTTTGAGCACATTTTTCCAACTTCTTTTTAAAATGAGAGCTACAAGGATAGTCTTAAAGGAAAATTCCATATTTGTGCCTGGGCACAATGACAGTCCAGCTGCACTCAGAGTCATCTGATAATTCAGACTGGGGTGGGCCTCAGGAGGTCTCTATTCAGACTATTCAAAGCACAGTCAGCTCTCGGGTAAAACCAGGTTACTTGGGGCTTTTGGAAATCTCCAAGGTTGGAGACTTTCCTGGTCTTGTGTGCAAGGGATGATGATGCTCCTTTGAAAACTTGTCCTCCTTCCTTCCTGTGGCTGGGGTAGAAAGCACTTCTGTATCATCTGTCCTGGGAGAAAGGTGTTACTGTCTCATACTCCGTCAACCTTGCTCTGGTCTCCTTTCCTGTAGTGGTGCTCAAAGGTTATTTTGAAAGCCTCCTTCTGTAAAGACAAATGTTTGCTGAGTTACCAGTTGTCCTACTAACGAGGTGTTATTAAAACAATTTTTTCTTTATTACTGTGCTGTATTTTATTGCTCTGGCTGCATCAGACTGTGCCATACTTACTGAGCAGAATGGTGACTCCTGTATAATCTCATGTCACAAAATGACTGGTGTTCAGAGGCTGCCTTGCTTTTCAGTGTACTGGATGACTCGTCAATGTTTAAGATAACATTTAACATCTAAACACCCATCTGTCTAGTTGTACTAAACAGTCTTCATGGTTGTCAGTGTCTAGACAAGTTGGTTTTTTTTTATTAGGGCATGTTAAAGTGCTGAGGATTAGTTTGGTTGAAGGCCTCATGCTATAATTTGGGGTTAAAATGGGAAATTTCCCATAATTTTACTTTATGATTCAAAGGACAAATTGAAAACAAGCCAAAAAACCCCACAACTACACAACTCTGAGAAAGAGGGAGGACGATTTCTTTTCACCAGTTTGATAAATGCAGAAATAAACCAGCCTTTTTAATGACTTTCCCTGTGATACTCATGTGACTAATTTGGCTCAAGGCTTCTTGGCATGGTTTAGAGGACAAGGCACAATCTTTTTTCTTCTTTTCCCCCTTTCCCTTACTGGTCCATGACAAGTAACACAAATTAGAAAAACTTGCAGGGGGCCTAGATTCTCCTCTGAATCTGAAATACATTATCAGTATATAATTATTGATGGTTTAATTGCAAATACATCTCAGAAGCAAGAAGGAAACTTAAGTTTCTAAACATACTGACATTTAATATAAATCAGGCCCAAGTGCCATCTTTGCCTGTTCCTAAATATCCCTGTTGAAATTTTTGCCATCTTAAAAATACGGCTACATCGAAACACTTGAGCATTGAATGCAAATTTATCTCACAGTACTGCTGTAAGGAACCCCAGTCTTATTAAAGTGCTTGGAATCTGTCTTGTCTCTGTTTAAAACTAAGGGTGTCTTTTGTTCCTCTTTGGGGTTTTTTTTCAATAGTTTTTTAAATAATTACAAACCAAGTCTGCTTATCACTCACCACAAGTCCAGCAAAAACCTTCACTGCGTGGAAGATGTTGTTTTATGTGTGTGTCTACACAGCATGCTCAGCTCTTTCCTCATGTTCATCAAAAAAGAAACACTGACTTTGTTGTTTGATATGAGGGGATCTCACAGTACTCTCTGGTCAGCTCTGCAAATGATCATTTAAAAATGAAACTCTAAGCTTATTTCATGATCTCATTGTTGAAGCTATCATTAATTGGCACTGTTTCCTCCACTTTAATGTCTTTCAGAATCTTCCAGTAGAGGAGAGACGATTTTAGTAGAGTTATTTTCTTTATCGTTCAGCAACTGAAAAATCTAATCGCTGCTAAAAATCTTCTGGGCTTTTACTAAGTTAGCTCTGATTTATGTAATTTGCCATAAAGTTCATTAAAGACTTCATTAATTTTTCACCAATCTGTAACAGTCTTATCACTGCTGTTTTTATTAGCTGAGATAAAATTAACTAGGTTTGACTTTTTAAATTTGGGGGCAAGTCATTTACCTGCCCTATCACCACTTTTATAATAATTACATTTTGCTTTGTCAGATGTGAAATGGTTCTCTTCTTATCCATCAGTTCCAGTGATTAGGACTCCATATTTCAGACCAATTGCTTGTACTGACACTTTGATCTCTTCAGTTTATGTTCTCATTAGCTGACTGAATCTTCGGTCTTTCCCCTTTCCAAAAGAATCATGATGCTTCTAATGCTTAAAAGACACAGAAAATTTCCATCAGCCTGCAGTTCAACCATGAATCCTGAATGGATTGGTGTCAACCTGGATTTCAGTTGTATTTTTCTCTCTGCCTTTCCTAGAGCTCAGCAGTCCCTCCTTGGAGCAAGTGAATGTGAAAATCCTGCAGAGGTGTGTTTCATGTCAGGCCATGGCTCAGGGCATTTTGTAGAATAGGATTTTTTTAACCATTTTCTGTACTTTGATAAAGTTTTTCCGTTCCCCAATGCACCATCATCTGTGCTTTACCAGCACCATTGCATTTGTCTTCAAATCTCTACCAGTGATTTCCCAAAAGGCTGTCATTCCAGCACTGCTGGGTGTCTGGACTCAATAATGTCATGGCAGATCAGCTGGTCCATTCTGCTGATATGGACCAATGCCCACCACATCTAGTAGGTCATGTCTATTGACTTTTTTTCATTCAATAATCTAAAAATGGCTACAAGTATGATAAAAGTGTTTTCAGAGGAAAAATGAAGCCAGTACCTATTCTATTTTCTTTTCAGAACTGCCGCTCATCATTTTTACTAATGTGTCAATAGTAAATAGAGAAGAAACATGATCTTGCAAGAAAAACCCTGTTTTATTCAGTATTGTTGTTACAGTTTCAAATTCCCTTCCTTTGCCCCCTTCTGTTTGCACTTACCCTTGACAGAGTAAAATAGCTGTGTAAAAGGTGTCACTGCCACCACAACAGCTGGAGTCCCTTGTGCCAAAGGAATGTTTCAGTGCAAAAAGCAGAGCAATACCCTTGGTGGGCACAGAGGATGTTTGGCACAAGTGAACTCTTGTTACAAACACAGTGACCTGACAAATATGTGTGTTGTCTCTAATACCTTAAGTTCAGTGGTTTTAATCCCTATCTCTGTGAAGATTTTGACAAACTATCCATTTGAAGGACTCCTGGGATGCACTGGTAACTCTGGTTCATGCAGTGATTTTAAAGCTGTGTCCTTTGTATTTACTTAGTAAAGAGAAGGCATGCAGAGAGGCTAAGAAGAAGACTGCACACATTTGAAACTCTGCTTTGAAGCAGAATATGATCTGACGTTTAACTGATAGTTTATTCAGGGATATATCCTTTAAATTTACACTTTATTTAGTAGCAAAAGAGTGAAAGCATCTCAGTTACCCGTACTTCTGACTTTTCCCTCTCAAAAGTTGAGAAATTATGAATATACTTTCTTTTTAATTTTCATGATTGCTACAAATAGTGCTTTCCTTCTTCACAATAGTATTGATCTGAAGGCCTGGAATAGTCTGTGTCAGCATGGGTAACAGAATCACTATCCTGCATCCAGATCTTCTGATCAGAGTCTCTGGAGGTTATATGCTCCAAAATGCAAAAGCTTCTAATGCACATGAAAATTGAATTAGGCTTGATTGAATGTCTAAATTAAAATATCTGTTTAGGGTTCTTGATTAATCCTTTTAAAACTATTGTTCCCATCTTCAGGTTTTCTCTAAATTAGAGATATTTCCTCATCAGATTGCTCCTAAGAGGCAGGCATTCTATCTACACCAAGCAACATTAACTCCAGTAGGAACAGGAACATGATCACATAGAATTCACAGCAAACATTTAACCTTCTGATAGTGTCCATGTCAGTTGAATTAACTTGCTTGCAAGGAAAATGCTGAACTAGGATTTCTTATTGTACACTTGAAATTTTGATTTCACAAAGATGAAAAGAAAACAAACAGAAAGAAAATTAAACCAAGTACTTCCTTCTCTCTTCTGTGTCTCTTGGAAGTGGGTGTTTTGTGTGTCGTTTCATGACTTTTTCTAACTTAAAGGTAAAACAGCAACATTATTGAGATAAATTCCTAATGTCAAAAAATTAAAGAAAATCTATCAGTCTGAAATGAAAAAAAGCTATTTCAGCTTTGCAATTGAAAGATAATAGAATTTTTCTCACAAAAAATACAATTGTAGGAAGATATTTTTGCAATTCCCTTTGAGACTGATTGGAGTTTCAAGGGCTGAGCACCGCTAAAATCAGAATTTAAAAGCTTTTTAATGGCCACCATCTTTCAGGATAGGGAATCTAGACAGCCTGAAAAGCTGGGGAGAGCTGCCTGTGCTTTACGTCAGTTTGCAAAGACATTCTCCAATACTCAGAACAGACACGAAAGCCACGGGGGATGAAACACCCCTACTGACTGAGCAGTGCGTCTCGCTGTGCTCTTTCTGATCTGCAGCTCTGCATCATTTTAGCCACTGTGCAGCTGCAGTTTATCTTTTCTGATGGCTGTAACTGGGTCTATTGTTGTAGCAGCTGACCAGATGAAGGTGAGGTTCTTTAAAAGCACCTAGTCCTCTCTGATGTATTTGACTGTATGCCTGCGACTCCTGCTGCTGCTTTTCCAAATGCCTCTCAAGGTAGCTGCAACCCACTGTTCTCCTCCCAGATTCTTCTGTCACTGGGTTCATGCCATCCAGACCAGGGAGATCTGTTGCTCTTTGCTGTTTCTCAATACCCCATCAATGGTATCTTAATCTGGTTCTTCCATCTGTTACTTCTGTACTTCAAAATGCTCTTCCCAATCTACTCCAAAAAGACACTCCTCACTATCACTGCTGTTGAAAACAGAGGCATGCGCAGTCTGAATCTGCACTTGTCAGGAAATTCTAGCTTGGTTATTTTTCTTTTTATTTTCCTTTTCCTCAAGTGGGTATTATGCAGGTGGAGATCTGAGAGTCACCTGAGCAAGCCTCTGTTGGAGACCTTTTCATGTCCTGCATTAATCTGTTATTCCAGCCTTACACTTGTACACAGAATGACAAACCACAGAATTGCTGGCTCATTTCAGTCAGGCACTCCCACGTACAGACAAAAGTCCTTTAGGAAATATAAAAAACCCTACAGACTCTTTTGAAACAAGATATATAAAATATGGTCTTTAATGGGAGCAGCTGGTATGTTATTCACTTTAGCTGCTTGCTTACCAGTACAGATGCTGTACTTAATATAGAGGTTCTTGTTCCAATGAACACTTCATTTCATCCTCATGAAATTTTTGCTTGGCCTTCTTCGATAGCCTTATGAATATTTTAAACTGTCTTCTACCAGCAGTACTCTTCTTACATATTATTTCCCCTAAGATTGGTTCTCATTTTGGCAAATGTCTTGCTCAGAACAAGCATGCACTCTATAATTCTGATAAGCATCTGAAGAGGCATAAGCTTTGAACATGTGCATAAGGAGTCTGTGAGTCAAGTACAGTCAGGGGACAAAGATCTGTCCTGTGCACATGTAGATTTTTCTAGGTATCTTCTATATTGCCTATGTTTTACATGTGTTTTGTGCCAGGTTGTAAGAGCAGAATACCACATGGCATGCTGTGGTGGGAATTTTGAAATGTTAGCTACTGCCTGGTAAATATCAGTGCATAAAAATAAACATTTAAATGTGATTTAGACATTTATCATGTACCACTGTCCCTACACACATTCCTTTAAGTAAAGGTGTTGTATGCTATTTTTTATCTTCCAATAGATAAAAAATAACCTTGTTTTAATCTGTTTGATGAGTTTTTGTCTCAACTTTATTCTCACTGTCTATTAACAGTAGTTCTCTGTAGCATGTCTTATTAGACCATCTTTCATTGGAGGTTAGTAACTAATTAGTTACACTGTATAGCACCCAAGAGAGACAGTCAAGAAATAGATTCTCACAGGAATCTCTTCAATCATCAGGCAAAAAATGTCTTCTTTGAGAGAGAGTTGCAAAATATACAAAACAAGGCACAGCATTGTGCACAATTGTTTCCAAGAATATGAAAAGAAAAAATTATACGGTATTGAATCTGTTACTCTTAACCTCATTTTTTCCAGATGAATCCTGGAGAGTTTTTATGAATTCTTTTAAAAGCAATAAATTACGTCATGTTGTCATCAGACTAATTTCTAATATAGAAATAGCATGTGCACAGTGATTTTCTTTGAAAATTAAAATCAATGAAAAATTGGTGAAGCCACCATTTTAACTGAATTTCAACACAGTGCATTGTACTTTCATTGTTTGATCACGAATGTGGTTGTTTCGTTACTATTTGTCTCATAAGCACATCTGTTATTGCATAGACCCTTCAAGTATTTAATCCCATTGTTAGATATGAAAGCACACGATTTCGCCTATGTATAGGCAGAAAAGAAGATTACTTTTTTGCCAAGTCTACCTAGAAACTGCCGCCCTAATATCTTCTTTGAAATAAGGTGAAAGATAGAGGGAGCCTTCAGGCCATTAGTAAAGGCATTTCTGCATTCAGTATACTTTTAATGAAAACATCTGTCAATAGTTCTCAACTTGTAACTAATCTTGGACTTGTCATTAATTCTCTTGGGTTTTGATTAATCTGCTCCCTATTTCTTTTTATTATACATATGCATCCCTTATAATTCAGAAATAAATACTTTGCCCAGAATTTTTAGTTATTAAAATGAACATTTTGTTAATGCTTTCTTACCCCTTTTTTCAGCACATAATATAAAAATACAGTTAAAATATTGAAACCAGCATTTTAAAATAGTTTTCCATTGTGAATTCTTTTTCAGTTGGTGATTTTTAGTCTTTATGTAAGGTGTCAAGCCTAGGAGGCAAGCAGAAGGTTTTGTTGCTCTGGCTCAGTGTCCAGAGAGATGGTGTTAGCACTTCCTCAATGCCAGCTCAGTGCACTTCTTTCCACTGTGAGTTGCAGAGACATAATGCTGTTCTCTAATACCTGACCAGTCAGTAAAACCCTCAGACTCTGATGATTTAAGGTTACTAATTTATGACAGGGATATGGAGCTTGCTGAGGTCAGAAGTAGAAAAAACATCTCTGTCACATTTTGGAGGACAAATAGGATATGGAGCCCTGATCTTAGGAGAGTGGAAGGGACAGCAAAACTTATTTATACTGTCATGATAACAACAGATGAGGTGCCAACAGGCCTTAAGGAAGTCTGATGAAGAGCTGGCAAAGCACTTGGACTATGAAGTGGGAGGTAACAGGGAGCAGAGCATAAGTGGAAAGCAAGTCTTTTTTTTTTTCTCTTGTCGTTCAGAATCTGGGTTGTGTTTCTTCTCCCATCATTACACTGTCTTCTGGATGTAGGGTTGAAAAGATTACTTGAATTTTCTCTAAGAATTACAAACTCTGTCTCCCTTCTGCAAAGTGTCTTTCATAAGACATTTTTGGCATCAGTGAGAATGTACTGAATTTGGGGGTTTGGGTTTTTTTTAATTCTAACTGAAGAGAAACAGAATATCAATATTTTTCAGACAGTAGCACTCTGCAAAATTCTGGGGTGGCTATTTTTAAGTACTGTATTTTTTAGCAAGACTGTCATTTCAATTCAGGGTAAAAATAGGATACCATCATTTAAATGCATTGTGTGACAGACATTTTAATATCTACTGCGTTATTTGTTAAACAGCAAGTAAAAGAGTAACTGAGTTTTCTGAAGGTTATTAGAGAAATAAAAACCTTAAGAACATATAAAAAAATAAGCTGTATTTTGTAATTCTGATTCAGTAATATTTTGAAATTTGGTGCTGTGCTCCCTAAGTGGATCCTTAACTTTTCCTGAGTAAACCAAGGATAAATTCTGAGGGCAGAACTTAAGACTACAAGATTCTTTTTAAGCTAATGAACTGATGCAATTTTCATATATTTGGTAGTTTTTTTCATGTTGCATATAGACATATATCTGAGTTTACTCAAGTCCTGTAGTCCTGAAATATTTATGTCATGCAGAAACTTGTCTGACTATAAATATCATCCAAATCTGGTGCATTCAAATTACAGCTTCTCAACTGAATATTATTTCTGTAAATAACTACATCAAAACACAGATCTAAATAGATCTAATCTTAGTTTAGACCCAGATCTAAGGTCCACATTCCTATTCTTAGTGTATTCTATCATTAGTTGATCAATCTTGCACCTGCAAGAAAAATAGATTATATTTTTAAGTAAATATGATTCACATGTCTGTAATAGTATGCAGTGTTGTTGACTCTAAAAGCCTTTCTTTAAATTTGAATTAAAAAGTCTAGTTTTAAAATTCTGTCCTCTGATCAAACTGATTCACTGACTGAGCCGTATTTAAATAATCAAGGTGTATTCAGTTCTTGGAGTTGTAAGTCATGGCTTTCAAAAGTAATTTTTTGTTAAAAGTTATGTAAATCCCTGTACAGACCTGTTGTAAAGCCAAATCAACCAGGATTCTGTGTGATTTATTTTTGAAATATCTTTTCTTTGTTCTTTGCAGCTAAAATAAGAAATATTTATATTTTCTAGTCTGAGAGAATAATCTGGTTTGTCCTCAAAGAGGGAACCTTCTTCCTACACATGAACCACGTAAACAGGAAGAGGTGCAATGCTCAGGTCATGAAAACATCAAAGAACAGACACTTCCAGAATTCTTTTTACTGTAACATATAGTTCTTATTGTTGCTACATGTGCACTCAATTGGAAATAACAGCCAGTGAAACAGAGCAGAGGTGTGACACATTTGTATATAACAGATCTGTACTATTACCCTCCCACAGCTGTATTTCTTTGGATTTTCGTCTAGTGTCTTAAGCCCCTAAACCCTCTCAAGCAGTCAACAACTGTAAAAACATGTTTCCATTTCCCCTAAGTATGGAATTTCCCCTAATCTTGCATATGTTAGCTCAGTGGGTGGCTTGCTCTTGGTGTGTTTTTAGAGCTACACCTCAAAAGAATCACGATCATTCATAAGTAACAAAGAAACTTGTGGGGGACAATAAAAGGTGGCAAAAGAAATGTCATTTTCTCTCTGTTTCCACGTAATTGAAGAATAAAGTGCAGTTGCAGTTTAAGGCAGCGGGAACTAAAATATCGTAGCAATTGCAAACTCCTCTGCTCCATCCCTATTTCAAGCCTGCCTTCCCTGCCAGTCTGGTTGTCCTTTTCTGTTCCTGATCCCTGTCCAAATCTCATTTAAGAGTTCGCCCAAATTCTTGACCAGCGTCTCTGTGCTCCTGTAAGACCTTGAGATCTGATCACTTCTGCTTCCCTCCAAATTTTCCTCTGCTCTTTGTCTCTTGCCTTCTTATATGCCTGGACATGGTACATTAAGACTGAAATATCATTATTTACTTAGAGGTAATATGCCAGTGCAGTTTGCTGCTCACCACCATCAGGGCAAGTCTTGCTAACAGAAAACAGAGCCAAGTTTCTCTAACTCTTTGCTAAAGGTTAAATGAGCAGTTATCCTTGAAGAGTTCTTGGGCCAGATCTCATTTTCACCATGACACAAAAGACATGGCCTTATAGGAAGTGCAGCTCAGGACGGGAAATAAAGCTCCTTGACATTCTGCTGATGTAAAGCACTGCAGAATCCTGCCAGAGAGCTATGGAAAGAAATAGTAGGTTTCTCTTATAAAGCAGGCTATGAAAAATAGAGAAGATTATTCCAGCTATGCAGCAGAGCCTGGATTTAAATTAAACAGTGACATGCTGCATGTCTTTCTTAAACTCATTACAATTATTTAACAACATTTGTGCTGTGGTTGAATAAATCATGGAAAGTAATGCTCTGTCACAAAGGAACCCTGTGATCACCACTGAATAACTGCTTTACTAAGCACCTCTTGCTAGTCCTGATAACAGAAGTAGCTGCTTACTCTCCATTATATAATTATCAGGTTCTAATCCTTTTACAGACTATAATCTAGCTTTAGGACTTTCCCCATCCATAGCTATGCCTTTAACTGAGTTTACTTAGGAGGTGAATTATGCAGTTGTCAGTAACAAAACTGACAGGCTCCTTTTTCTACCTCTCGAACAGCTAGCCATGCAAACAACCATAATATCTGGCAGGATCTTGCTATTTGTCTGTCAGCTCAACATTTTATCTTCATTGTTTGTCTAAAATACCTTCTCTCTCTAAAATAATTTACATTTTTCTGTGGCTTCCTGAGAGGTAGGAGAGTCTGTAAAAATGCTGTCAGTGTGGTGTCCAACAACACAAACTGATCTAGTTACTTGAACAATGCCTCAGCTCATAATTAGCATACATTTTTTTTAAACAGCTAAATGAGATTACCTCAATATAGCTAAAATCAGAATGCAGACACATACAAAACCACAAAAATAAGTAAAAGTTTGTTACCTAGAGTATTCTTTATTTCGATGCCATGGAACTATGCAGGCATCCCAGAGTGCTCAAGTGTGATCATTAAGCACAGAAGTAATACTGAATATCAGTAACTTGGGAGAATCAGGGAGAAATTTGACCTTCAGAGATACAGAAAATTTGCATAAACCAATAGTTTGTACAAGATTTTTTTGTGTTACAAAACACCAGCAAGCTGAAAATCTAGATATGCTTTTATTATGTAATGATCAACATTAAAAATTCCATTATCAGAGCTAATAGCTTTGTGGTGGCTAAGGCATGATCAGAATATGCTGTCTTTATTATCTGTATTAATGTCATCTTTCCATTTGCTGATAATACTAAAACCTTTTTTTATTATGAGATTAGGCAGATTTGACTTGGAAAATATAAATAACTCTGATACATATGACATTGTTGAAGGTGCTTTTTCCTCCTTAAGTTTAAAATGTGTTTTTTCCCCAGGAAATTCCCTGTGGTATATACATTTTTGTTTAAAACATGTAGCTGCTTTTCTTCTCAGAGGCAAAATTGCTAGGCTTTTTATTTTAATTTCCTTTTGGACAAAACTTTAATCTACATCTCCTAGAGGCACACTTGGAAAATTCTTTTAGAATGACTTTTTTTCCCAGAATAAAATTAAAGTTTGATGATTTTTTATAGAAGAGAAGAAGCACCCTGCTGCAGCATATCTTCCTCTTGCTGTTTTATACAAGCATATCAAGGCAATATTCCTTTAACTTTGTTTTCTATGTATGTAGACTTTCAAGACACGCCAAAGGTCAACATCATTTTTAACTCGGTCTTTCAGTGATAACAAGTACTGCATAGTTCTTATTCTGATGTGTCTCATATCTGATGCTATTCACCAGCAGATGAACCACAGACCTTTTTTGGTTAGAGAAAAAATAAATAGCTCAAATCTTTCCTTTTTGAGCAGAATGCACTGGGAAAGCCAGCTGTTCCCCTCAGCCCTCCACAAGGGAAGTCCAGAGAGGTTCAGTTCTCTTCCCTTCTCTAATTCACCTGTATGAAGCTACTGTTCAAAATGATGTTCTGTAAAGGGCAGCAATGCAGGGGCAACAACAAAGCACAAGGAAGGAGTATCACCTTAAAATACCACTGGCAGGTTGAAATTTAATAGAGCCCCATTGAAGAATTTGACTGAATTTAAAAAGAAAAAGAGAGCTGATGGTAGAAAATTAACAGGAACACAATTAAGTCACTATACCAGATGCAATGGTCTCTGTTCGCATAAGAGATGTGCTGTCTGGAGACTTCTGCTGCACCTAAACACCCACAATAGTGGCTGCTAAAATGTCCCCTTCTTTCTGCAGAGCACCTGAAGATTGTCCTTTCTTATCAGACTCTAGTTTGGCAACAGCAATACAAACACACAACTTCTAGGCTTGATTATTGCAATCCATTACATCCAGGAATGAAACCATTTACCTCTAGACAGCTCCAGTTATATCAACCTGCTCGTTCAGCAGTCTGAGCTGCCACTTCCCTGCCATCAACTTCCCACCCTGTTCTCTGCCCTGGATCCCTGCAGTCTGCACAATCCAATTCCAGGGTCTGATCTTTCCAAAGGGCTGCCTAATCAGAAACCACCACTGAAGCTGGCATGGACCAGCACCTGTGTTGGCACCAGCTCCTGAGCATTGGATATGCCTGGAGACTGAGCTGACCACTCCCTCACAGATGGGCTTTTTCCACCTGATTTCTAAGCCAGCTCCCTCTTTTTTTTTTTTCCCCACTCAAACCGCCCACTGAAATTTGGATGGGTGATTTGCATGCACTCAAAATTAGCAGATTCCCAATGTCTTTCTTGTGGAGAATAACATTTAGTTAATTAAGATGCTAAAATAGAATTGAGGCCTTTACAGTTATTATCTAAATTATTATTATATGTCAATATTTTTATGTGAAAATAATATCTTATGGTATTTGGAGTTCATAAAAACTCTGAAAGTCCAGCTTACCACTGTTATTATACAAACACAGATTCTGTGATCAGAGACTCATGAGGCTGAACTTGTTCAGAATGGACCAAAAGCCACCAACAGTAGATAAAGGCAGACGTCTAAGCAAGAGCATTGAAACCAGATGAGAACACAGGGACAGTTTCTGTGATATTCCTTCCCAATTTCCTACAGTCTTTTCCTTAGGAATTTCCTGAAAGGATTACCGCTGCTTTTGCACTTAGTAGACCTTTCTTACACTGTATTTAAATTTTGTAGTAAATGGTTATGAACAAATAATCACTCTCCTTGCCAAACACATGATGAGAACAGGTGTAAGACTGAGTCTACATTAGTATTGTAAAGCAAAATTGAGGGGTCACATGGTCTGAAGCAAGCCAAACAGAGATCAAAACTTCAATTTGTTTTCTTCATGCTGCAGGTCTTGTATACGTTAGCTCTCTTAAGGAATGGCAGCTCTCTTACAATTTTCAAACACTTTCTTAGGGAGGAATGGCAGGGAGTATCTTGGTCCTGGTTACACTCAAAGGTCAGCCATGCTGAAGCCAGAGCAGGAGCTAAGTAAGCCTTGCTTACAAACAAAGCAAACATCCATTTTTTTTATAACAAAAGGAAGAATTTCAGTCACGGTTCTATTACTCGTCTTTGTGTTACCCATATACAAATACCTTCTCTATTGCTTAAAACACAAATGTAGCACATCTGTACTAGTTCATACCAAAGGTGATTTCTCTTCCATCTGTGATGCCAAGGGAAGAAAGTAGGAATAGGTAGGGTTTATGGATATGTACAACTAATATTTCCCAGCTTGCTGTCATTTGTTGTCCCGGGGCATTTTGAGACTAGCGTTGTTTTGGCAAATGTTTTCCACTTCTAGAATTCTCTCTTTTGAGACACAGGGACTAGAAGAGTACTTCATTCACTTTGCCTTTCCGACTGTCACTGAGCACTAATTTGACTTTTCATACAACTCTCATAACACTGAGATTTCTGAGTCATAATGTTCAGCTTGGAACTCGTCATTCCATGCAGGATTGCTGCACATCGTTTATTTAATTAATTTCTATTCACTTTCACCTGCCATTCTTTTTGCCCAGTCACTTAATCTTGCAATGGTTTTTTGCAGTTCTGGCTATGGTTTTGCAAACTGTGCATCTCAGGACAGATAGGAAATATTGTACAGATACAGAAAATAGGAGCGCGGAAAAAAGGCATAGTGGAAATGACATACAATGAAAAGAAGGCCTATTTCATTTTATGAAATAAATGGAGATCATGCAAGAACACAAGGGAAAATCAACAGATTTTGACTGATTTATTGATAAACAGAGAAGACAGTTTATGCAGAAGTACAAGAGGAGTAGTTTAATAACTATGTTTGGTTCAGCTTCTTTTTAAGCAGTAGCACAAATAGTTAAACAAGAATCTGGTAAGAAAGACTTTATTCTGATCACATTATATGAAGAAGCACTGGAAATCTGGCGAATGTCCTGTCCTATTTTACCCACTCTACAGCTGTTGAGCTTTTATTCAAACCTTTGGAGATTATTATAGCCAGAATTTTCATACTGGTTGTAGAGGAAATAAGCTTTAACATTTTAAACTCAAAGTTTTAATATTGTTAACACTTGTAGAAAACAAGCAAAGGACATACAATGGGATCTTTTTTAAAGATATTACTGAATTTTAACAGGTAGCAGATTGTAAATGACTCCTTGGAATTTTGTCCATAAAATGCAGCTCCCTATCACAACACTTGGACAAACAGAGATCTAAGAATATGGCTTGCTTTCCACTGTGTAACTGGCATTTGTTGGAGCAAAAATTTTGAACCCGTGACCAAGAAGAAATGTTACTGTGCCACCAGCCTCCCCAGCTGCCTAAATGTAAGTACAGATGCTCATGTGGAACATGAGTTATCTTTCTCCTTTAATTGCACAGGTATTATAGCACATAAGCAGGTTAAGAGTCTCTTTGCTCTTTGGCCCATTTTAGCAATTGCTAGGCCAGATCTAGTGCAGCCTCCTGGCAAAGTCTAGTGCAGGGTATTTCCAGACCATCCCCTGCTGAGGCAATAATGACACCAGGCCAGGCTTGAGCTTGAAGGATAAAAATGCAGCCGTGGAAAACCAGCTGTTTCATTGATGTCTTCCTCAGTGGCTGATATGGAAGAAAAAGGGTGCAGGATGTGGACTGCACTAACAATATTCACCTGAAAGGAAAACTGGAAAATGTCAAATGTGAGTCTAAAGCCACTAGAGAAAATCAAATTTTATTTTAAAACATTAAAACATGCATGCTTACATGGTTAGCTGGATTTCCTTCTGAATGTTCTATAGAGACATTTGACCACAGGATTTCCTGGTTCATCATAATACCTGGGATAATTTGTTAGGTTGCCACCTATTTCATTAGTGCTTGAAGCAGGATTGAATCTGGAAGCAGTGTTCCTTTAAATCCATAATAGAAATCAATATCCAGAAGGCTTTTCAGGGCTAGAATACGATGTGGTTGTAAAGCAAACAAAGGAGCAGCAGCATGAATGGCAGCTTTACTAAAACATTAGGCTTCACCTAAGGCCAAAATCATGTGTAAGTGGAATAAAATTGCCACTAATGATCTTGGTCATTAATGTTTAATTATGCATTTCATTATGTAAAGTTCTATTTGTAAAGGACTTAATCAGTAACAATTAGAGTACCTCTCTTCTAGTTTATATGCACCTGTTCTTAATTACCATGATATTGAAATCAATACTGAAAAATGCTTAGGTACTTTATATTCGATATAATGTGCTGTATACAGCTAGGATTACAACACCTTCAATGAGCTCTGCTGACACTGGATATATCTCCACACAGTTATTAGCTGCCAATCAAGTTGACTTAACATTTTCTTAAATATGTCCGTCTTTGCTCTAAAATGTGGTCAAATCATACTTCCTGTAAAATCCAAGCTCCTTAGTGAAGGCAGAAGTTATCTGAGTGAGAATGAAATTGATCTTTGCAAGCCATTTTAAAATAACCTTTTCTGTTCTCTATCACTTTTAAGTTTTCCATTCCAGATACTCTGTCACTATTATATACCACTGCTGTATATAGTATACTTAATATAACTGCTTGGCATCCATTACCACACGATGTCCTGACAGAAAGTGTTGCTAGGGATCGTAACTATGTGCCAACAGCAAGATAGTCAGCCTCAGATGTTTCATGTGATGACACACCAGAAGCCCATTATCAATTCACTGCTCACACATACTGGTTCAGCTCTAAAAATAATTCTTATTCTTGCATCTTTTCAGGCATAGCCAGGCATTCTATGTGGAAAGTCCGGTTTCTAAAATATTTACATTGAATGGGTAATGGTGTTTTCTCATGCAATTAATGAAATTGTTTCTTGATATATATCAGTGATTTTATTTACCAAGCAACCCTTCAACAAGTAGACAATCCTTCAGCAAAGCATCAGTGAGATTATGGAGCTGAGCCCTAAAATTGCTCAGACAGAGCAACAAACACAGGAATAGAATGAACACCCTCCCATGTTCTCTCTTCCCTCTGTGTGGTTTTGAAACCACACAGCCCACTGAGATTTCAACACATTGCTACTTGAGCCATTGAAACTAAAAAATTGTTTGTGGTAAATTGAAACCCAAACATTCCGGACACCTGAAGGAAGCCTGGTGTGGCTTTCTAGATTGTATCTGATCCCTCAACTGTCAGGCATGCTCCTGGCAAAATGTGGCTTCAGGTGTCATTTCAGGTACCAGACCTGCTCTGGTTTAGTCTTAGGTGTATTTGAGTCAGGTCAACCACATGGCCTTTCCCTTTCTCTCTTCCCTGGCCATCCTCCCACTTATTCAAGCTACAGCAGCATTAGAGCAATGGCTCTAAGTGATGAACAGTCTTTAAACCACCTAAATCTCTGATCTGATCCATATGGTCACCTGTGTTCTAAGTAAAGGCATTTTGACATATGCTCTTGTGCACCTGTCCCATAATTCACAGTATGCTCTTCCCCTCTAAAAGAAAAAACATAGAAAGTGAGGAAATATCATAGCACCAGAATGGTTGCAGGAAATATGCACAATAGTCTATGCAGCCTTTTTAGCACCTGAAAGAAAACTGACCCGTGATGCACTAATACACAGAAAGAACCGAATCAACCTATTTTTCATAGTTACACAAATGAAAGTTCACTCCCAGTTACGACATAAAAGTATGATAGGTCTTTATTAACCATAGCATCTTTTTCACAGGAGAATGGAGTTCTCAGGCACATTCTCTTGCGTGAAGATTTTCTGTGCATCCTTCCATGCACTAAACATTTGCTGGTATTTCAAGACGATGCCACAAATCTTGCCTGTGAGATTCACAAGGTGATAGGGGGCAAAACTGTCTTCGTAAGACGATTCTAGAAGGAGGAAACTTCAAAGAAAAACTGACTGATGTGGTAAATACATGAAAAGCACAAGAACAAAGCAATACTCTCAATTGTGGGGAAGTTAGGATTTGGATCTGAACACTTCAGACTTAAGTAAGCGCTAACAAATCAAATTAGCACAGGCAAACAACAGCTAAGGCTTGCTTCTAGTGCAAATTAAAGGCTACTCTTTAGGGTTTTCTTCTGAAATATGATTTATAGATGGTGCATTTACAAGCCATATCTTAATTGCATTGCTCTGATGTTCTCGCTTTAACGCATTTTTTTAAACATGAGGGTGACAACCCAATGGCATTCCTTTAAAATGTTTATTTAAATTACTGTTTTGAATCCATTTCGTTAATTATTTTTATTTAAATAGCCATTCAAATGAGCAGTCCTGAAAGATCACTTTGTTCAGAAGGGCAATATCAACACTGAGAAAATATCTACAATATAATTACATTGTCAACGTGTTTTAAATTATGCAGATAATTACAGTTTATCTTCACAGAAAAATACTCTAGATAAAAATAATTGTCAGATGTAATCACAGAATCTACTTAATTATCTTGTTCAAATGTGGTAAATGTTGGTCTAGGGCTTGGTTTAGTGCTTGTGGAAGACTAAAGAAGGGAAGCAAGCAACATCCTTGCACTGGACAAGCATTTCTGATTTTATCCTCCAGTTCACCAGAGACTGATTGTTTCTATTTCTGGGACTTTCCTGCCTGAATTGTTGCTTATAATGGACTGTGTAGCAATTTTGTGACATGCAAAAATTAAGTATGCTTCTTCCTTTCTCTTTGTACAGAGACACAGCTTTGTGATGCAGGACAAGGCTTCTGTCTGGTTTGGGATCAGTCACTGAGACTGTAGCTATAAAGTGACTGGAATTGTTCATTCTTCTTCCAGACCAGTAGTTTTGTCCTTCATGAAGTAGAATTGATTTCCTTATCTGAGCTGGTGAAGAACCGGAATGTGCACCTTCCTTGATTCATAGCTGAGGATGGACAGTAATGGAGAAGCTATGAAAGCAGCAGCTTTTAGGACCCCAGAAATGGCAGATCTAGGTGCCACAGCCTGATATTTACTCATGGATGGGCTGCATATTGCACTACACAGTACTTTGAAGATAGGATACTTATATTTTAGAAAATTAAATCCTTGGGGAGCATTAGCTTTTTTACAGATTTGATTTATTCATTCTCTGCTGGAGAGCTTCACAACAGTATATACAGCACAACAAATCTCTTTGGTTGCAAGAGGGGTAGATTTATTCCACTGTGTTTGACTCATCTGGGAAAATTAGGAGTAACTTTGAGTTGAACTACTGAGTAATTTACAGCTTCTTTTTCAAAGATCAGCAGATCCAGGAATAGACAGAATCTTACCTACTTTCTGGCCAGATGGTAGCAAGAGGCACTGGAAATCTGATTAATATCCTGTGGTGTTTTTTACCAGCTCCCTGGTTACTGGTCTTTCAGATACTTCTCCAGACCTTTTCAGATTCTTCTGTTCTTCGTGCATTTGTACCACATACCCCTTTGGGCCACTAGAAAAAGGAGTCAAATTCTGGTTTTCCTCTTCGATGTAACCAAAGTTCTGTGGCAGTTTCTTATCCAGAAACTAACATTTGAGGAGCTATATTGTGTCCCATTCCTTTCCAGTGTAGTCTGACAGTGACTGTGCAATCCTTGCATAGCCACCAACATGAACTCTTGAATCAAAGCCTGAAAAAGAGGGTCTGCATCACTTTGAAGTTAGTTTAGACTTTAACCTTTTATTCACCATCTACCTCATCTATGCTGCAGTCAAAATTCAAATTATTTTTAGGCCTATAGTATAATTAGGATTCCAGACTTAGATTCCAGTTCCTCATGGCTGCTCTTCGACTAATTTCTTATTTTGTCCATTTTCTTTCCACTGAGAAGATACTCAAAGTACTGCATTAATGTTCCATGGACATAAAAGAAATAGAGATAAATCAGCTGGGTATACCACAGTTATTCCCTGGTCTGCAAAATAATTGCCTTGAGAACCATTTTTCTTACTGTTTGCTCCTACTTTCAGAACTGTCTGCATTAATAATGAGGCTATGCATCTAGATATTACTACAGTAGGACATAATCTCTGCCAAAGTAGAATTTAACAGTCACTGTTTGTGCAAAGATCCTTTTACAGGGATTAACTAACTCCACATGGTTAGTTAGAAGAAACCAGAAGGAGTGTGCTTGCATCTGCATTGCACCAATAAACAGAGCAGGGAATACGTACCACTAATGACAAATAGTACACCCACAAAAGAGCAAAAATATAACACAGACCTTTGAGGGTTCTAGATTCTATTCCTCATTCAAATTACATAGTCTTTTATCCCTTATAAATACTTGCCATTACAGCAAGATAAACATTTTAGAGAGGTGTTACCCAGTAGGTGGTGGTGTCACTGTGTATGATTGTTTCCACCAGCTGGAATCAATAACTGAGACATAAGTCAGACACTGGAAAAGTAAGAGCTTTGAGAGTGGGTTCTGACAGAGCTTTAAATTGCAACACTGGGATCTCTGACCCATGGACACCTGCAATTTGGGATCTCTTGACACAGTGGTTCTTCTCTAATTTCTTGTAGTATCAGCAGGACTTAGCTAAGGATGCAAGTCTGAAATAAATACTCTCCTTGTTCCATACAGCCAGAATATCACCTTAGGAAAAAGAAAATCAATATATGCCAAGAACAAAGGGCCAACACAAAATACAACATACTATTATCCCAAAGCACAGTGCTGTACATAGCTTACTGTCAACAAATGCTCAGAAATCACGAGAGAGGTGGACTGAAATCACTCTTATCATAGTTGTTTGGAAAAACAAACACATTCATCCAGGAGGAAATCTTGATCTCCTCCTGTGAAGCGGCTGACAACTGAGCTGTCTTAGACCAGGGCATAGAAGGAGGACCATAAATAGATTAAATTTGTTTTATTTACCTATTTGTTTGATAAGTGTTAAATATCTTCTTATTAACATGAAATCTACTCTGTGTAGTCTTTTAATGTTATAAGCAAGTGTTGTGCTAGATGCAGTTTGAAGGACCTGTTAAAATGCCACTACACGAAGAAGACAGGAACAACACAAGGTTATAATCAGTAGTGCCTTTTTATGGATTATGCTTCATCTTCATTTACCACATCCTTAACTGACTTTTAAATCGTGGTAGAACTGACTGCAGACTTGGGTCCCTGCAGAACATACAGGGTACACAGTGCAAGAGACATGAACTCATTCAACTCTGCAGATACAGAAAGGCTTAAGCAACTGTGCCATCCAAAAGGCATTACCCAAATTCATCTTGGAGGAGAATTGCAAGCCTGGTGAACCACACAAAATCTAGATGAGATTTCTGAGGGCTAACTGCTTAATCTCAAAAAATCATGATTTGGTCATCAGTTCTTCAGGGATGAGTGAGAAGGGTGTTTTTTAAGTACTTTTGAACAAAAGAACAGATCGGTTGAGAAAAATACAGCTTTGGTACTTCCCATTTTCTTTGTCAGCTTAATGGAATCAAAATAAAATGAGGTATTGAGTTCCGTTTCTATGGGGCTAAAGTGAAAGGCCATTACTGTACAAATGCCAGTACTAAAAGTGAGGGGAAATCCAACTAACGGTGCAAGGTAAATTCCTGCATAGGAAAAGAAAATCAATGAGCTATGGCAGTTGTCTAAAAACTTTATTAGTTCAATGAATCAAATTTATACAGACACTAATAATTATAATATAAATAAGGCAGTCAGAGTAATATAAAGTAGCCCATCATAAAATGCTCAGTACGTCAATGTTATTACCACAGTGTTATAATTACTGAAGTCTAATAGAGAAATATAAGACACAGAGAGAAAGTAATTGAGATAAAAGAGCGCAGTAAATTGGTATAGTATTGCAGAGAGTGATGAACCACAGTTATTAATTTCAAAAATTACAAACTTACAGTGCAAGTTCTGTTTCTCTTATCACAATGAATGATTGTGTTAAAGCAAATAGTCTCACACTCCTAATGGAATTCCCCTACTTCATAAAACTGGAAGGTTTGTTAAACATCTCACCCAGATTTTCTGCAATGCTGTGCTGCTTGTATTTGAGTGTTTCTTCTGCAGCATTAATTGCAGATGGGGAAATTCCTTGAAGTGTTTTTCTAGTTCTTTTTTGTGTTTCCCTTACTCTAAAAATACCTATCCTTTACTGGCCCTGAAATTATCTCATGTGCTCCTGCCCTTTTGAGTGGTTTCTTCAAAGGACGGTAAAAAAAAGGTGACTGGCTGTCAAAACAGCATTAAGAAAGAAGAAAAAAAAGGAGAAAAGAATCCAGTAAGATACAGTAGTGGTCAAGTTTCTACATGGCAAGGAGAAAAGGCAGGACAGAGTTTTTACATAAGCAAAATAATTGCCATTATAAGGCACAAGTCAAATCCAGAGAAATACTAAAAGTCTCACAAGAAATTGAACCTGGTGGCATCTTGGCACAATTTACATCAGACATTCCCTAGGGAATTTCCGCTAGAGAGAGATAGAGAGAAGCTCTGCTTGTGGTACGAGGAGTACAAGATGCCATCTGATCCAGTTGGCTTTGGAAGTCAGATGGATGAGATGTTATGATTAATCAGAAAAAGCACAAAATAAAATACTTATATGGTAGGATATCCAGCAAAAACCTTGTTAAGCTCCTCCTTGTTGAGCTCACACATCCTGTGAGCTCTCCCATTTGTCCAGATGTCTATGACTAGTCTAAGACTTGTCTAAGACTTGTCTAAGAACCCCATCAAAATTCTTTGGCCTTATTACGCTACTGGTTTCTGAGTAGTTATCTGGTCTTAAAATAGACTACAAAATTAGGGTGACTTAATTTTACACACAGCCACAACATTCAGCAATTAATTCTTCTGTTCCCAAAACAACATTTCCTCCTGCTAGTTGCACATGTGTTCGTTCTGCAGCTTGTTCATCGCACCATCTTCCTTAATCCCAGAGGGCTGCAGAGGTTTCTCAGCCTGAGTGCTCCACAGAGCAGCAAAAAGTGAAAAAAGAAAGCATAAGATTTAGTGTCTCAGCTGGGGGCCGAGGGGAAAAAATAAATATGCAGGTATCCTGAGATGCTTCAATGCTTTTGATGAATTAAATTGTGCTGTGAATGAAATGCTTTCAAAGAGAGACGGAAACCATTTTTTAAATGTTTGCAAGTTCAATTTAGTAATTAATACTTTGCATAGATATTACTAGGGGAACAACTAAGACTGGGTGAGACTGAAAATGCCTGTTCTGAATTTGAATTTTCACAGGCAATCAGAAGGACAATTAAAAAGGATAATGTGCAAGTGATAACAACTTGAAAATTCATTAAAGTAGAGCCTCAAAATCTTTTCATTTGCAGAACCCCTTCAGTGCAATATTTAATAACTTTTTGCTGCGTTCTTAGGATTTATAGTTAGCAATCTTTAGACTTTGGGAAAGATCAGAGGTTTCTGCCTGTTTAACAGTATCACCCATGAATCTGAATAGAAGGAAAAAATATGTAGAGCTGGGAGAGAGAATTACTGCTGGGACATATGTATGCATTTTCCTGCCACCGTAGGAATGTGTGGAATATCAGACTGGGTCACTTTGTCTCTGGAAGAAATTCAGGAATTCATCTATAGGCCTTGTTTTTCCAGCTGCTTTTCTTCAAAGGTATCCAAGTGAGCTCTGTCAGCATAAATCTTTCCATGAAAGAGCAGCATCTGCATCCTGCCCCATAATACTCACACACTTTTTCAGGCTGCTTCATGGGAGATTAAATGTCCTGTCTGGTGAGGTGGAGGGGCAGTAACAATTGCCTGTTGTATGGTTCCTCTAAAAAACTGTATCCAGGATGAGATATTTCAGAAACACCAGAATAACTTCTTGCTCTTATGAGGAGTGTCTTCCTGTTTCTCTGTCTAAGCTTAACGAGAATGTGGTAACACTGGTTGCTGCTGATAAAGCCAGATCTGTCATGTCAAAAACTGTAAAGCACTATTTCAAGTGCAAACTTGCACCTCTTTTTATACAGACCAATTCCTAGGATTTAATAGAGTAAAATATAAAGTTGAAATATACTTTATATTAGAACAGAGTCAAAGTAAAAAAGGCATTACAGTTTCTTAAATGAGCTATTTCAAGCTTGAGAGCGTTTTCAGAATTGCATTTCAGATACAGAAAACCCAAATCTTTTCACAATGGTTCATATCCAAAAGGGGTGTAGAAACCTTGAAATGTTTCATATGACAGAAATCCTTTCCCCCCACCAATTATACTTTTATCTTTTATTCCTCCCCCACGCCCTACCCCCCAAAAACAAGCAAACCAAAAACACAATAAAAGGAACCCATGATGTTGGTCATTGAGGTATTCACACAAAAATTAAAAAGGAATCTTGGGTTTTCATCACATAGTTATGTATGCATTCCCTTTAAAATCTGATCCAGTATCCACCAACATCAAAGAAGGGACCTTTTTTGGATGAGAGTAGTCACTGATGTTTGGACGATATTAGTCACTGAAATGAAGATGCTGTGTTCCCAGACTCTCTGCCCATATTACGAATCTTAGTTGAAGACCCCATTATTAGTTTTTGCCCACAACAAGTTTACAAATTACCTCAGTATTATTAAGTTACTGTGGTACATTATCTCTATAATGTTCAAATTTCTTTAAAATTCTTTCCCTGTTATTAAGAATTATGTGTAAATATACTGTTAGCTCATAATCAGGCTGCAAAATTTATACATAAAAAAGTATCTCTCTTTTAAGGAAGCTTACACTAAGCTGGGGAAAAAAAAAAAAAAACACAACAAAAATCTGTCTACCGATAAACTAACACATCAGACTTTCAGATTTGAAAGGAAATGTTAGAAATGTAGAAACTTAAGACATTTCCATAGCTCAGTCAAGAAATTTCATGTAATCTAGTGGCAGTTTTATCAGTTACATTAAATGATCCTTTCCTTCATTTGCTTCATTGAGCCCTAATAACTTCTGTCTTCCTTTCTGAATTGAAATTGTGTTAACATGCCAAACATCAGAAGATAAATCTGCTGGGAATTATTTATGAGGAACTTGGTAGAGCAGCTTTTAACAATACCTAATCCTGGAACATTAGCCGTGACATTCATTAACCAGAGAAACACTGCCAATTACCTAAAAAAGATGAACTTCAAGCACCAAATTTTACTTAAAAGAACGAAAAAACAACCCCAACAAAACCAAAACCTTCCCCACTGAGTGCCAAAATCAGGAGGCATCAAGTGGATCAGAAGGATTCTGTCCTGAGGGGTGGCTCCAGTGCCCTGCAGAGCATGGACTCGCACCTCACAGATAACATAGCCTTATTCTTTTATAGCAAGGCTGAAGAAGGGGGGCTGAGGCAGCACCCATTCAGCAATCTTTTTGAGAGGTGTGTCAATAAACTGGTGAATCTATGGGCAGTTCCTTTATTTGGTGGACAGGTATATTGATACAATACAATGTTAAGCACGCGTAAGGTCCACAAAGTCTTGGAAGTAAACAAGGACATTTTTCCTCCTGGAGAAAGGCATTACTTGGATAGTAAGTGTGGGAAAACACTCCTTATCATGCTCTCTGCTGACAGCCTGTGCTTCCTTGAGGGTGTTGAGCAGTACGTACGTGGCTGCAAATCCCAAGCAGGCCCTCCCCCACTCCGTTTGGAGGAGGCGCAGAACAGATGAGACCGAGGCTGTGTTTTCCTTGGCTGTGACAGATTTGCACACTACCCCAAGCTTACTGTGTTTAGTTGTTTTCCTTCTATCAAAAGAAAGATGTTATAAAACGGTTTAGAGTACAAATGAACCCATACTCCATATGCTGCTGTTTATATTTGTATACACTTAGGACACCCAGCAGACCTGGTTATGGAGCAGGTCCTTGTTGTTTTCAGTTACTATCCTGCTCATAAACATTTAAGTGTAAACAACCAGATATTGCCATGTCGCCACTTAAATTGCTCATTGTAATTTCACATCAGCTTCTATTCCATACCAATTTCCTATGCAACATATTATAGTACCTGCTCATTTTATGCAGACTGTGTAGGAAGAAGCTTAATCTAAAACATCTGCGGCAAGTCAAGATGATCACATAAACATTATTTCTTTCTGAGGCTCTGTCTATAAACTACACTGAAGTATGTTTCCACTGCATCAGCACAATCCTACCTTTGCATTTACCTTTTATCATCAAAATGGAGAACAAAGGAAAATAAAATACAAGAGGAAAAGTCAAATTCCCAGGAACATAAACAGCGTGTTCAGACAGAAACTGACAAAGCTCTGAAAATTATGTCCCTAATCTGAAACCTGTTCTATAAACTGCATTAAATATCACTGCTGAGTATCTGTTTATGTGCCTAAATTCCCAGTAAGCCATATGGAAAATTACTTTCTAATGTGGAATCGCCAGAGCTTTTTTGATAGGAAAAACTCCACACACATGCTAAACTGTTCCAGAGTAAGTCAATAGTCAGCAATTTGCAATCTTTAGAGCCTAATGGATACAATAGACACCTAAGGGATATCTCAGCTTCAGCAGCAGCACTGTGCTCCATCACATTACCCTGCAACAGAAGCAATGGCAAACACAGTCTCATAAAAGAGGGCATAAATTATCCTTGTAGTTGAGATTTAACCTTGGAGGTTGGTATCCATACCCAAGCAATTTCTCTTCAATCATGCCCTTCAGGCATTTTACAAAAAGATAGCAAAGTTGCTTGTTATCAGACATGTTTCAGCTCTAAAGGTACTTAAATGCAGTCTCATCTGCATATAAAATATAATACGGAAGCAGCTTGCCATCAACACACAAATAGCTTTTGTCAGCAAACATGCTAATTAACAAAATTTGTGTTCCAAGATTTTCCATGTTAGTTCCTTAACAAAGCACATTAGCTGTTTTCTCATTACATCATTTTGAATATGAGAATGAATGCAAGTCCCAACACAGGTTTCAGGCACTAGAGAGGGTAGATTATAAAGATTCACCTAATAGTTGAAAAAATTCACAAACAAAAGAAACATTTTTACACAAGAAAATGCTCTGAACAGAATATCTGTTAAACACTCCATGCATGTCCCTTGGAAGTCAGTGGAGCATTTGGATCCCCTCTTACCTTGTAAGATCTTATCAATAAAAGCCTAATAAGTTTTCAGGATTCAGTTTTTCAGCATCCTCAGTGGAATGTAAGCAGAAGACTTATATATCTGTACTTCTAAATGCACATGAGGATTTTTCTCTTTATTATGATCCACCAAACTGGAGTGGGATTGAACTAACAAAACATACTGCACCTGAACTACAATATTGTAAGTCAGAATATCAGAGACACTGGTATAAAGGCAAATGTGTCAAAACTTGAATGTCCAGTGATAAGCCATTCATTGGTTTCTATAATTTTAAACACAATAAATTAGTTTTGTGGGGGCAATTTCAGAATTCCAAGCAGATTGTAGGAAGAAAACCACTCTGGCTTCTGCAGCTGAAGTAGCAAATGGAGTAACATTTACCAAACAGGAAGTAAACTTGAAGGAAAAAGGGTCATCTTCAAGCCTCAAAACTTGGTTCTACATCCCAAAGTAAACTGAGGACACGGTACTGTTACCCACTCATGAATTCTCTTCTTTCAACTTTAAGAAGCCTGAGGGTTGAATCACGATAAAAATCCATGGACGATGGGAACACCTTTTTTTTTTTTTCAGGCGGTTATGCAGGAATAAAAACACAGCCCTGTGGTGCTGAGTTCAATCTCAGCTCACAGTGTAATCAACACTCCCGTGCTCAGTGCCCAGGCAGAGCCTCGCTGATGAGGAGAGGTTCCTACACACACAGGCACCGACATGTCAGGAGACCACGGGTGCAATCACTGTGCCTTCGGTGGAGGGAGGAAAGAACTGTGAGAAAAAAAACTTGAGGCCAAAAACTGCCTAGAGCCTAAACACTGGCAAGGACTTTGCTTTTCTATTTAGGACAGAAAGGAAGGTAGGAAGTCCTATTATGTAGAGGAAAGGAACAAAGTCATTGGTGAAGTCTATGAATTGAAAAGTACTAATTTAACACAGGGATGGTAAGTGGAATGATGGCATCTCTTCAAATGAATCCATAAATTAAAAGGTATTCTACTTTTTTAAGGGAACATTTTTGTTGGTTATGAAGAAATTAAGAAAACTGAAAACCTCTGAGTAAGACATTATAATTGTATTCACAGGTTATCGCTGAATGCTTGTGTTAAATGAGGAAAATAACATCTACAAAGGTTTTGAGCTTAAAATGAAAACCGTAGCAAGTCAGTCTCAAAGTCAGTTTAGTTCTTGGCAGCTCTTCTAAGAACATGTTGACTGATCTCTGCCCACATAAAAGAGGAGCCTATACTTAGTGCCTTCAATAAATTGAAGCTTTGGATATTCCAAGAAGGTGCAGATAATATGGGGGAAATGTAGATTTTTTTAAAATGCCAGGTATTTCCTTCTGTACAGTTACTGTGCTCAGCAGAGTGAAAGCTGGATGAAATGCACTGTATATGGACTAGAAGTCAGACTGATAAGCTCTTCTGACCTTAAAATGGATATACAACTTAACTGCTTTTTAGGGCACTTGGTAACACAGGCATCTGGACAAAACAAGTTCTGTGAGAGTATTCCTTTGCATTACAGTTGTGTATTTAATAACACTTCATACTTTATCATAAAATAGTATCTGTATCAGAGTACTAGGTTGTTTTCCATCTGCTTCTTGGTTTTTTTGCTCCATATTTCTCCTCCTTCATATTGCCTCCAATTGCTTGCCCTTTTCCATTTTAATGTCCCCAGCTACTTTCTTTCTTTCAGTTTTTACTTGCATATGGCAATTCTTTTTGCTTCCTGTTTCTCTTCATCACCTTCACCACAAAATAGATACTGATAATGTCACATTTCACTGCTCTGCCTGTATTACTAACCATATTTTACAGGTGGGAGACTGATGAGGGTAATAAATAATTTGCTGTTTTACTAGTGCACCTTTAACATACATGTCACTGGTAGAAACAGAAAAGATATCTGCCTTACTAGACAAAGCCCTCACATAAATAATGTTTTTCTTTTCTTCTACAAAAGTGAAAGAACCCTTATTACAAATATAACACACTCTTTCAGAGATAAACATACCGTTTCATCAGTGAGGAATCCTAAAGGACAGTTTTGGAAGGCCTTCCTCCCTTGCCTCATCTCTGCTTTTGACAGGCCAGCGTGTCAGATTCTCTGCCAGTGTTCAAGTTAATGAACACACTGGCACCACTGCCATGAAATGGAAGTTCTTTTACAAAACTACACCAATTCTAAATCTACTCCCACCTTTTTCATGCAACTGTTAAGTTTCATTTCTGTGGTTTTGTCATCTGCAGTAACTAGTCACGCCATGCCCCAAATTAGATGTTGACCTGGCTTCCCATGCACTACAGATGATGCAGAAGACACAGAAGTGTCTCACAGAACTCACTGATCATGCTGTGATTTATTGAGAAATAATGAAAAAAATGATTGGCATTAGTTACAAAACTTTGGTTCAAGCTCTTTGAGAAGGGATGTAATTGGATTGTATGATATTATAGAAGATTTAAAGAATTCTTTAACTTTAGGTTGTATTACAAAATATGCTGAAGGTGTTTATTAAATAAATAAATAAATAAATAAAAAAAATCGAACAGCCATGCCCCTATTTGTGAAGGCAAGATGAGCAAATCAACCAATTTACAAAGCTGAACTATGATGCCCCTAGCCAACTTCATCATCTGCTTTGTAGTAAATTAAACAATTGTTTATACATGTGACATTCTCAGTACAGGATTAAATTCATATTTAGTCATTGCACAGCAATTCAAATAGAAACACTGACTGAAAATATGAAGGCTCTAATCAAAACTATTTATAAGCAATTGGTACTAAGCTAATTTTTCTCTATCAAGAATTTACCAGTGGTAAAAAGGAAACACTGAATTATTTATAACAACTCGATTAACTAGCTAATCAAATAATGATTAATTTGGTTCTTTTTCAACTGTTATTGCTGAGAATTGAGGTGTAGGGGTGTTAAGCAGGGTCTTGTTTCATCGCAGTCATAGATTTGATAGCACGTGAGAAACTGTCATGACAATAATTTAAACCTTTGTAGAATCAAAATTTTCACTGTGCAGGGTCAGAATTTTTTTTATGCCTCTATGAAATCAAAAAGAGAAAGACATTTTGTTTGTAAATGAGCATTTATTCCTCTTTAAGCAAATGGGTGAGGCTACAACTTGTTCATTACCACAATTACTGACCTAGCCAGAATTAAATGAACTCTGCATTTAAACTAATATTCAATTAGCAATGAATAAGGGTACCTAAACAGCAATTTAAACGCATCAATTTTGGTGGAATGAGTATTATAAAAGAGAGACTTACTTCATACTGGTAATAATTTCCTACCTAAATCAGCATCTTTATATTATCTCCTGCGCTTATTTACTTTTCATATCATTACCACTGTGGCTTTGCCAGATCTTTTTCTTTTTTTAAAGATAGCATCAGTTCCCCTCAGCCAAGACTCTTATTTGCCATAATTGCTTTTCGTATTAGAACTTTTCAGAAATTAATGTCAACTTGGCACTTATATCTGAGGTGGTGCTGAGGACTTTCTAGACATCCAGAAGAGACAGTGGTAAGCAGTTCCACTACTAAATGCAGGCTCCTAATTCAGCTGCTGATGCTGACCAACACTAAGCCATCAAATGTATGCAGGGTACCTCTGAATTCAGAGGAGGTAGCAAGGTTCTGTTCACTATTGTCCTCAGTGTGTAATTTAGGCATTCTTTCTTTCTGGTGAGACACTTTTTTGCTGCTCATTAGGGTTGATTCTCAATTTTATTTTTTTTATATCCGTATGATTATTCTTTTAAAAAACTAAATTTCTTGTAAAAGGGCAAAGGACAGTGCTGTTAGAATTAGGCAGTGCAGTGAGAAAATCAGGATTTTCCAGAATGGCATTCATAACATTTTTGCACTAAGAACTGACTTTTCAGAAGAGAGATCAGGTTAAGACCAAGTAAGGTAAGAAACGGTGACTTTATATTTTTATAATTGTTCCACTTAATGTGGTCTTTTTTCATATTCTGAACAGTCAGAATTCTGTGATGAATCCAATCACTTTCTTTAGAAGTTTAACTTAACCTATAATTTAGTTTGCGTAAGGTGGAAAAATGATCTCTTTGTAGTTGGGATGGGACAGATGAGAGTTATACAACTGCTATGAGAGTTGCTGTAGATTTAGAAAGCTGCTGATGAAAAGACATTGTAGTTAGGAAAGTAATCCTACCACCTTATCAGAGCCGTGCCAGGCTCAGAGTAGTCCTAAAGGTGAACTGGAACACTGTACTCATTGTCCTTATTTAGCCATCTCCTCTCCTGTCCCTTCCCAGATCTCCTTCACCTAGAAATATCCATGAACACTATGGTAAACATCTGCTGGTTTGGGCTGGGATAGATTTAACTGGTATGGGGCTGTGGTTTGGATTTGTGCTACAGTGCTGATAACACAGGATGTTTAGTTACTGCTGAGCAGGGCTTACACTGAGTCAAGGCCTTTTCTGCTCCTCACCCCACCCCACCAGCGAGGGGGCTGAGGGGCACAAGAAGCTGGGAGGGGACACAGCCAGGACAGCTGACCCCAACTGACCACAGGGATATTCCACACCATATGGCATCATGCTCAGCATATAAACCAGGGGGGAGAAGAAGGAAGTGGGGAATGTTTGGAGTGGTGGTGTTTGTCTTCCCAAGTAACCACTACATGTGATATAGCCCTGCTTTCCAGGGCATGGCTGGACACCTGCCTGCCCATGGGAAGGAAGTAGCACATGAATTCCTTGGTTTGCTTTGCTTGTGCATGCAGCTTTCCCTTTTAAACTGTCTTTATCTCAACTCACAAGTTCTCTCACTTTTACCATTCTGATCCCCTCCTTCATCCTGCTGGGGAAGGAAGGGGGTGGGAAGGGGCACATGGAGTTGAGGGAACAGCTCTGTGGTGTTTGGATGCTGGCTGGCATTAAAGCATGACAGTACATTATCTGTTCTCCTCTGAATGAGGTGCCAGAGGGCAAGTTAAGCAACTGAACTAATATGAGTAAGTATTTAATTTTCCACCGCAATGCCTTGAACTCAATAAAAAGTCAGAAAAATTCTATTTGCAACAATATGACTGAATAAAGAATTTGATTATTTTCTTATATCAAGCTGGGGGGAAATGGCACAAATGTGAAGTTCAAAATCAGTGTCTCCCAACAACTTTTTCCCTACACTGTTTCCTTACAAAGCTACAAAAACAATATTTATACCCTGTCGGGTATGAACTGGAGGCTGGGAACACCGAAGGCTTCTGGTATAAAAGATGGGGAAGAAGCTTCTGCGAGTGTTTAGAAGCCCTCAGAAACAACACCTACTGAATCAAAATATTATGATGTTATAGTACTGATATCATTAGACAGCAGGGATATGCACTGATTCATTCTCAGGCCCAAGCCTTCCCTCGACCCACACTGTGGCTGCATACTCATGGCCAAATGCATCCTGTAGGCAAGCTTGAGTACCTGCTGCTAAAAATCCACCTATGGCAGCATAGTTTGATGGGCGTGCTGCTCGTGATGTATTTCATATATTCTGCCTTAGAACATCCGCTGGCCAGAATCAGGAAAAGAAAATATCCCTGGCTGCACGTGCTGCAGGGCATCTGCAGTTCAGGCTGCTGCTGTAGCAATGTGTAGTTAAGGATCTGAAAAACATCTGCCCTATATCTAGTATCAAGGACACACAGTCTCCTGTTTGGACACTGTAATCAACAAAAATGTGTTCTGGGTAGTCCTAAAAATAGCCATGTGTGTGTGGGAATACTGAGACACTAAAACCACCCTTCTTAAAATGATCTGAAAATTAACTACGACCAATTCAATCAAAATGTAACACAGAGATTCTCTCTGGGAAGATTTTTCCTATGATTGCAGATCATGTTTAGGTCTGCTGAATATGCTACAGAAATTTCATAACTGTATTTTGGGACTTTATCAGGTGGCCCAGATTTTCTCACAGCTCAGTTTTTGATTCTATAAAATTATTCACATACTTTAAACATCTTGATGAGAAGTCCAAATATTCTTAGGCTTTCTATAAACATTGATGGAGGGTGGGGACTATTATAGGACACTGTTCAGAGTAACAGCTACATCAGGTTCAAAAGGAGCAGCATGAATATTTCCTCTTCCTTCATGACTCCCAAAATTGTAGTTTAGATGGCACACTCCAATACTTAGGAAGGACAGAGGCAGTCTTATGTCATCCCTGAACTGTCAGAGATCCCCCAAGCACTAAAATGGCACCCAAAATACAGTAGCATAGGCCCAGAGCCATTTATATTATGCTGATGTTGCTTTTGCACAGGTGGAATCCTGACCTGGCCTCTCCAGACCCGAAATCTTTCTGAATTTTATGTTCTGGAGTTAGTGATTTGAAGAATCCTGAACAGTGGTTCACGGCAGGAACCCCCAGGAGCACAGTCTCACTGCAGAGAACCCGGTAGGGAATTTCCACAGGCTATAAATGATCCTCACTCCTTTGACAAACAAAAGTTAAGGTTCAGCCAGCTCTTCCACAGTTCTGGGAACAGGAAAATGCTCCACTTGCAACACTTTATAACCTTTGACAAAACAAATCTCTGTGGTAGCAGTCCTGCTAGTTGCTTCATGAAATAGACTCTTTGCTAGACTGCAGCAGAAGTTTGGTGCTTGGAAAGGGAGGGCACTGGCTCTCGAGAACCCTTTGGGGTATGACAGTGACAGTGCTTTTGTAAGCCTGTCTCATTTTATCCAGCATTAAGAAAGGTCTAATATATTTCATGGCACTGTGTGGCATAATTGTTTGTGTCTTTTTTTCTTTGACAAAGTGAAGAATGCTATTTCCATGCATCCTCACAGGCTCTGCCTCATTAATGGTCATCCAGGCCACAGCTGTATATTTATTTCCATGCATGATTTCACAGTGTCTCTTTGAAGTCTTTACTTTGAAAATCATTCACTCTTCTCTTGAAAATGTGAATAAGAGGCCAGCTGATTTGTCCCCAGAGATAATCAAATTCTGCAAGTCTCTGTGCTGTTTTTTATACACTACTCTTACCTCTAAGGACAGAAGCAGTTTTTAAATCGAAGTGTTAATGCAATTCAAAGGCAGGAAGGTGAATCAACCACGCACTCAAATGAGGATGAGATAACTCAAATGCTTTCATACTGCAGGATAGCTATTTCATTATCTTTTGCTTGCAAAGGGAAGCAGCAGTTCTGATTAAACACTATTTTATCGGTGCTCTTTGTAAGCATAACTCAGTGAAGATGACGGTATGATATGGCTGAGTTTTGAAGGCTTGTGCTTAAAAGACATATATCTTTAAGGCTGGTACCTTGTGTGGATTCTCTCCTAATTAAGAACACCTGTAGAGGCCTGACCAGACCCTGTGGTTTGCAGCAAAACTGCCGAAGGGCTCCGAAAAGGCAGAAACTTTGTGTTGTCTTTTAACCTAAATTATAACAGGGTTCAAGCCTGTGCCAAGCAGAGTAAAACTATACAATTTATGAGCTATGAGGGCAGCTCTGGGCCCCTCTGAGGTGATTTTTATCAGTGCAGTAGCATAAACAGCTCTCCTTTACTTGAACACTGGGAACAGGGAGCAGTGGAAGGCCTGGTGTATAAAGGGGATCCAACCTGTGCTAGTACCTATGTAGCCCACAGATAGTCAGGTAAGTGTGTTTGCTCTCCTCTGCTTCTTTGGGTGACGTCTGAGGAGGAGATTATGCTGAGCTCTTCTGCGGTGTGCTAGAGACCGAGCATGGGCTGTGTGCTGCGGGACTGCAGGAGCTGCGCTTTGAAGCCAACGGTTTGCTTTTTGCTCTTAAAAGTTTTAAGGTTGTTACAGAGGATCTACTTTGTTTGATTCATTGTCTGCCTTTGTTTTCGATGGCTCAGTTGTGCCAAACCTCACCAGTGTTGTAATAGAAGTAGCCACAGTATTACAAACTCTACTTGGCTCTAATGATGGGTTTGGGCCCTTGCTTTCTCTATGTTTTGAAGAAGTCATATTCCTATGCACAAGCAGGTGTTGTATTTAGGAACTGGTCCTTGAGTCAAGGGGAAAACTATTAGATATAAGCAGAACATATAAAGAATTCTTCTTTTTTTTTTTTTTTAGCTATGTACTAATAACATTGTTATATATAAACCATAAAGGATAGTTTGTAACAAACTCAAAATGTTTCGTATAGAGCAGAACTCAATCTATTTTTTTCCTCTCAGGGTTAGAGGGGCTTTGGGAGACTTAAATAATAACCTATTACTGCAGCTACATGTTCTTTTCAGTAAATAGTAGGCAAGAAGTGAGAATAGCCTAAAAATATCAGTTATCTGGAAACAGAACTAAGGCAAAGTCCAGCTGACCCAGCTCCAGGAACATCTGGCTTTTGTTTCTGTCTCAGGTGGTTGGATTTTTGTGGTGTGGGAGTTGGGAGGGAGGCAGGGGGAGGCAGGGAAAGGGAAGGGTTTTGTTTGTGTTTGAAACTGTCATCTTAACTCTAATCTTTATAGGAAAAGGGATGCCTTGAAAATCCTTGTGCTATGCTTCCTTACTGCATATCCTCAGCAAGAATAAAATGTAAAATGACCTTAAAAGCCTTTTTTGGTATTGGTTCCTGATGATTACTATTAAAACAGCTGCAATAGCTGGTGTCTTCATTTGAAAGAGATAAAAAAACCCACTCTTTGAAGTTGCGCTATTTTTTAATTTCTCTGTAATGTTAATTGCAGACTGCTGCAGAGAGAGAGGTGGGGAGATAAGTTTCAGGCTCAGCTTGCCAGTTGCAGCAGAAGGGGACTTGTTATTTAAAAGCTTTTTCTTGATGAGAAGCTGGAGCCCTGCCCTCATTAAGCACTGGCATAGCTCTCTTGAGCTGCCCAGTTATGCCCCATAAGTCTGGGATAAGAAGCACTTCTTGCTAAATGATCAAGAGGGAGTCTCTTAGAAACGTTTTACAACATTATGTAAGAACTGAGTCACGCTGTAGGCTGTCCTTGGACTTGAAACAAGCAGGGTCACAGTTCCAGCCTGAACATGAGCTTGGTGCTCTCATCTTTAAGTTCCTCTATATTTTGAGCCATTATGGTCTATGACTAACTCTGCAGTATAGATTGGCGCAGTCTCAAAGGAAGGTATTTCCCGGCATCTCGAAAGAAAGTGGACATGGCCAATGGCCTTTTAAAGTATACTTCAAGAAAACAATACAACAGCTAGAGGCATCATGTGTAGGTCGTTTCATTTCTTCAGCATAATTATTCTTTTAATAGGTGTGTGCCAGTACCATAATTCTCCTCTCTGAATTCCAGTAGAAGACAAAATGCTTGGCTAGTTCAGGCCTATGACTTCTGTGGGATCTGTACTGTTCTTTTTAGCACATTTAATGTAATGGTTTTGTTCTATAAACAAAAGATCAAAGTCAGATTTCTCCTGTAGGATCTGAGCATCAAGAAAAGTTAAAGTCACTTTTGATCAAAAACTTGCAATATATGTATTGCATATGTAATATGCATATGTATCATATGTAATGCTCATAACATTGTTCATAGTGTGATTGAATAATAGCATAACTTTATACAAACAACATCCTCAAAACATACCTTATATGACTGTATAAAAAACATATGGGGCTAGTTTGACTGAGTGATTATGCAGGTTGTACCATTCACTGCAGCTCATTTTTGTTGTACCTTTCTGCTCATTGTGCATCTGTTTAGCTTTGATAATATTTTTTTCTTCTGTTTGTCATTTCAAATGTCCATTTTGCTTTCTGAATCAATGACAGTTTGAAAGCTTCCCTCTCCTCTGGTTCCCAAGACTAGCTCTGAGAGGGATATTCTCCTGTGCCTGAATGGAGGAAAAGAAAGTTGTGCCTTAGAGCAGTATAATGCTATATTAATAATAGAGCAGTATAATGCTATATTAGGGGCATCCTTTGTCCCTAAAATGATGTGTTTAAGTTGTAACAGCTGAGGTGCTTACCATGCTTATCACTGTGAACATGGCCAGAATGCTGACCAGATGAGCCAGGCAGCATTATTTTTGTATATTTAAAAGCGTGTTGCTAGCTGAGGTAGATTTTTTTATAATACCTTACAGGATGATTCCCTGAAAGAGAAGGATGTGGAATACAATTCTATTTTTTCCCCATGCTACCCGTGTTTTGCCACCTGACAGATAACAGCAGTTTGTGTAGAGGATTTTTGTTGCTTTGCATAGGTCTTCATTAACCAAGCAAATCTGCTGCTGCACACATCGTTTTTGCCTGACAGTTGTGGTGGTCCTAGTGCTGAGAAACACAGAGATCTCCCTTCTTCTCAACTTGTTTTCTGTCCTATTTGCTTTTAAGACTCAGTGCTGCTCAGAGAATTGAGTTGGAGTCGACCATAACCAAGATCACTATCTAGCGGTCTCTACCAAAATGTTCTGAGGATTTTACACTTCAACAAAGCCTCTTTAAAAGGCTATTTGTGCTTAAAGTCAGATTACTGTGCGAAACAGTCCTCTTCTTAGGACTGGACAGTGGAAGTCTGTCAAAATCCTTAATTTCCTTCAAAAGCTTCTGTTGGATGTCCTCTGACTTGGTGGTGGGGGCACTGTATGTATCTTGTTGCTGTGACTATTCTCCAAAACAAACAGAATTAGTAGCTCACCAAACTGAACAAGAAAGCTCAGAAAGACAGTAGGAGACGTCAGACCAGGATATGTACTACAGAGAACATGTATTCTGTAATGTGAATGGCCTGCACTTAAACGAGAAGGTAGTATCTGTCTCACATAAATGCAGTGTGTTGATGAGTACAGAGATAAGCCCCCTCTGGAAAAAAGCAGTACATGGTGAGGTAGCTGCTGAAAGACTGCTGATAGCAGACATCTTCACACAAACAGGATCCCTCCAAGTGAAAGTAGTATCATGACCTGAAAGGCCAAGAATTCGTGCTGACAAAAGATGAACCTGTAAATCACCAATTTGAACCAGTCCGCAGTTTGAGGCAGGCAGGGCAGCAAGCTTGGGAAATCTGAGTGTTGTGTGCTTTGCGCTCCTTGTGCTGTAAGGCCTTCAGGGGAGGGTATAACTTTCTGTGATGGTGGAAGATTACTCAGTAATAATCACACAGGAAGCTTAGCGGTCAGTTTGAACACTTGCAAATTGCTGTCCAACCACACTCCAGTCAGTACTGGTGGCATAGCAGCCGGGAACAATACACTGGGAGTTTGGCTAGGTCCATGATGAAATGTCTGTTTTGCTAGAAGAGAAGCACAGCAAAAATTGGAACCCTTATCTGCAGTGTCATCACCTCCAGCTGCGTTGTAGAGAGCACCTGAAGAAGGATGTTCGTTCATCCCGCTACTTCTTTTGGTGGACTTGCCAGCGTTAGGTTTGCGGTTGAACTCAATCTTAAATGCCTTATCCAACCTAAGTGATTCTATAAGATCTGTATGCTTCCTATAACGGTGATGTTTCTACCCTCAAAACCTGAGAAAAGAGGGCAGGAAATATTTGGGGGTATGAAAGGAGGCAAACCTATTTTGCACAGGAATGGCATGTTTGAAGAACAAGCCTACAGTGGATGTTGCCAGGCATGGAATACACAGCACTGGGAGGCATAGCTTCGTATGGTATTGCATAGCTTTGGGTTTCTTCAAAAGAAAACAATAGATAGCTGTCTCCTGGGTAACAGGAGAGAGGAAAATGGTGCCACAAGGACTAAAAAGAATCAAATCCAAAGTGTGAACTTTGGTTGTGCACATTAATCTCTCACAAAGCCAGTAATAAAGTACTGCTTAGGCTGGCAATCTCATTTAGGGGACAGGGATTGCTGTACTCATAATTGACTTCAAATGCAGCTGGTTGATTGCACTGAAAGGCGTAGGAAAACTGAGATAAATTGTTTTCTCTGTAAGACTTCTGTCATGCTCCGGACAAATATTTCAATTTTGAAAAGAATTCTACAGATTCATTCCGTCCTTTACTTGGGCACTTCTTGTATAATGTTGCTACAGTCCTTTATCAAAATAAAAGTCTAACCCTGAAAACTTGCTTTACTCACTTTCCTTTTCAGCTAAACCATAAAATTTCATGTGTGTGAAGTATCTTGTGTGTTTTACAGGACCAGAGCCATACCATGCTAGTCATTCTAATCTTTCAAATTCTTTGGTGCTGCCATGCTCTCTCTTCCTTGGACACTTCATTGATGAACATTGTTATTCACAGTAAGCTTCAGCACAGTACAGCTGGAGCTGCTCTAGATTTGATCCATTGAGCAAACAGAAACCTCAGCGTACTTTGCTAAATGTTAGCTGTGATTTATGATTTCTTTTTAATCTGGGCTAATTTTGGGGCTAGTTGGCAATAATACATGGATTGAAAAAGAACATTAGTGACTCAAATATTGTTGCCAGGTTTCTGTGGTTTACTTTTGCCCATACCAAGCGTTAAGCAATTAATCTCAAGGTCTTAGACATAGCAAAACAAAACAACCTCTTAGATGTGGCTTAAATTTGAGGAAAACTTTCTTTGGAAATGGGGAATTTGAAAGAAAGAAGAACAAAATATTTATAAACAATAACTATATGATAAAATCCTTCTGTAAGAAGGGATTAAACTTAGCATTTGCAAGATTTTAACCTGTTTTCTGGGTATTCTCAAGCAGAGGTAAACCATTTGATAAGCAAAACAAAAGATCTTGTACAAGTCGTCTACAGTCCTCACATGTATAACACCTTCCTGAGAACTGCTTTTTTTTTTCTTTTAAGATATTTTTCTCCATTTGAGAATGTTTGATAGGCGTGCCTCAGGAAAAGATGTTGTCTCTGAACTTGGTGCCAGGTATTGTAGAGATGAATTAAATTGCCCAGAGCAAGCGTTGAGTGAACAGTGGCTGTACAGCCTATGGCTATCCACACTGAAAGGGACTGTTCCTTTAGTGGTATAGACAGCCACACAACATCTACAGTGATGGCAACATCTGATGAGCCATATCATTGTGCACAGCTAAAACACTGTGTTGCCTGGGTTTTTTTTCATGCTACAAAATACAACAAACTCACTGGAAAACGACAGAAAAAGACCACAATAGTTTTATTTGTTTTTCCTAGCTCTGAACCATCTAAATATGTTGTATATTTTTAATTATGTAAGCCAGAATAAACCAGCTACAGAACTATGTCCAAAGTGTTGAATGACATAGGACAGTAACTATTTGCATACCTGGGCCAGGTGTGAAGTTTCCAGCACTGCTGCATGACTCGTGTAGCTTATTTAAAATCAGGCTAAACCGTGTGACTCAGTAGATCCCAGGTTCACTAACAAACTCTGCACACTGCTGGCTCAGATACTGCGCTCACAAGTGTGTGTGCACGGTGAGGAACAAGTGAGAAGCTTTTAAAGATACTCCTGGCAAGCCTCTGGACTGCTCAACCCTGGCTGGAGCCTGGCTGTGCGTGAATGCCTGGCAGATGGGCCACAGCACCTCTCACCTGAGACACAAAAACCAAGGATCAAGGATCATTCATGTGCAGCCAGGTTGCATGAGCCAAATCACATCAGCCTCAAGTGGGTTTTTCTAATAGGTCAAGATGGCCAAATGCACAGATAGACTGGCCAATGACCAGTGCAAAAGGCCAAGGCTGGGCGGCCAGACAACAGCTCTGGAAAAGTACTTCTCCCTGCCTGATGTCAATTCTTTGCTGAGAACAAGGATCAACTCTGTATGTGTAGGTGACAACATAGGAAAAAACAGGTATTTAAACTACCAAATTACTTGAAGCAAACAAACATTTTGATGATACAGGTTGATTTAAAAATGTGCCTCCAATGTAAGTACAAACCAGCTCTAATATTTCCACTTCCCATCTGTCTCATGTATTCTGACTTCATGATGGATTGGAAGGGTTACTTTTTTGGGGTGTTGGGTTTTTCTTTTGAGAAATGTGTGGGACTTAAGACAAAAAATATTTGAACAATACACTGTTGTTACTGGAAAGTTTCTTAATTGGGATAGTTTGGAAAAATCTTAGGAGTGTTATCAGAAATTTAAAAGGAATCTAGGTAAAATGGCTTTTGCAGAGAACTTAGCAAATGTATTCAGATTTCCTGTCATGATGCATGCTTTTAAGTTCTTGTACGGGGAAATCAAAGAGGCTGGGAGTAAAGAACCATTACCCAAATACTTTTGGTATTTCTAAAGGGAGTCCAGAAGGAACATAATTTGCTACAACCTTTGCAAGCTTCATTAGAATGCAAAAATAAGGACCTAAAATAACCAATGTTTTTAGGATTATACTGCCTCATTTTTCACAACTTTGGAGATGTTGAACACTTTCAACCAAATCTGACAGGAGAGCTTTTGAATATAATGAAGCTCAGCAAAGTTTTATGAGAACTGTGGTATGAGCAGGAAGAGAGTTCCTATAGCTATTGCCAGAGAAGTTGCCCATGGATATGTTAGATGTTGCCCAGGCTGATCCTGCTAAGATTTGAGACAAAGCTGCAGGATATTCTCCCAACAAGCAGTGTGGCACAAGAAACATGGGGAAGTAGAGCAGGAGTAGCTAAGAGTGGGGGTCTGAGCATAAGAGTATGGCTTGTCTTTCTAACAAGATTGTTCTATGTTGCTAACAAAGTAATTTTTAAACCAGCTTTTTGTAACAGCTCACTAATGTATGCTGCCAGTGATGTAAATGACACAATCCACATTTTGGAAGTTGTGATGATTCTGGCCTGTCACTGAGAGGAATTCCTAGTTGGAGACAAGTGTTTTCTCCAAAAAGCAAGGAACATATTTGCTCTGCTGGAGAAAGAGTTGTTCTTTCCTCCTAGGTGTTCCCCTACAATTTAACAAAGTGGTGATCCCTCTTTTCTCCTCCTGCATGAAGCAATGGACCCAGCTTTCTCACAGTCTGTCTGCACCACCACTTTCTTCCTTAATACATGTAACCCAAACAAAGCTCAGCTATGTGGTTCCCTAAAACCCCTTTCGCTACCTTCATGTTACCTGTTATCATAATCTCATTCATTTGAAATGGTTGGTCTCCATAGTTACACCTTATCTTTATCCCCTTAGGGATCTTATCTGTCTTACACTTCTAGGCCCATTTCCTGTTCTGGTGAGCCCTTGGAGCGCTTTCTGCCTTTCCATGTAACTGTTTACAAGCTGCTTTTGAGGGCCCAGCTGTCACTATAAGACTAAAGACTGAATCCAAAATCAACTAAATATAGCTGTTCCACAGGGAGCCACCTTTACTGATAAGACCAACAAATTACAGGAAAAAATAGAGATACAGAACATAAGTCCTGTACCGCCAAGAGCTGAACAATGGCTAAAACAAAACAGAGTTCAATACAGCCAGGGAAAAAAAACAATGCAGCAAACAAAGCCTTGCCTTGCCTCCTACCTAGGTGAGATGTAATCTGGAGTTCTGCTTGCTGCCCAGAAGGCATGATTATCAGGGGGATCCCTCAAGGAAGAAGGCCACAGTGATGGTGGGGATCTGCTACAGGTGGGACAGGAAGGGTAACTGCTTCAGGAGTGGGGAGAAACTCAGATGTTTTCTGAAAGATGAGGCCATTCCTTTCTCTCATCTCTGAGTCTGTGTGTACCCTTATGAGGAGGCACCACAGGGTCATGGGATGGAAGGAGGGGTCAAGGTAGGCAATAAATAGCAACTTCTATATAAATCTGGTTGTATAGGTAAGAACTATGTGAGCCCTTGAGAGCACTGCAGTCACAATGATATAGATTGGCAGGGAACTCTGAAGATCATCTTGTAGTCAACACTGGAACCAATTGGCCATGTCTTTGTCTACACAACTCCTTAAAATCTCCATGGGATGAAGATTCTTCAGTCTCTTTGGATAACTTGTTAGTGCTGCAAAACTACATTCCTTTTGAACATTCTGTTAATATCCAGCCTTAATCTCCCAATTTGCCCTTTGCCATATCATCAGCTGCTGCTGAGAGGAGTTTTTTTTTCAAGTGGGAAACCCAGCTATTGTTTTCCATATGGAAGGCAAAGAATGAACTTGTATGTGTACACCGTGGGTCACTGGGGAGTCAGGTAGAGTGAATAACAGGCCACACCAAATTCACCACTAACAGTGCCCATAATGTGCACGTGCCTAGGAATCCCACCACTCTCTTCCCTCACCTTAATTCTTGAGTTAAAACTGGGATCCTGTGATGAAGTAAACTCTACATCTTCACCTTGTTTAATGGGATTTGACAGGGGACAGTAAATGAAGAGGCAGCTTTATTTCTACAGCTGCCATTTTAATGCAATATGGAAATGATAGCCCTACAATGACTCTGAATTCTAGAAGGCCAACTATCAGAAAATGGACTGTAATAGAGGTGCTATATAAGGACAATAAGCTACAAGAAGCTCTGAAGCCTACAGTTCAACTTGGGATAGGATATGTTTAAAAGTAGGCACTCATTTGCATGTTGCTGATATTAGGATAAGATTTAGAAGATAAAAATCTATACAACCCATTATGTTGTTCTCCCTTTGATAGCCTGCAGAGCTAGTAGGATGCTGGGGTTGGAAGCTATTTATGTTTTGCATTCATCTTAATGAGTCTAGTGTCACTCATCATCATCAGAAAAATTAGATTTTCCACAAAAAAATAATAGGATCAGGGGAGTTTGCAGACTCATTTCCTGCACAATTTTGCCAGGGACCCAGCTAGTACTGGGTTACTTGAGTAAAGAGTTAGCTTGTTTACAAATAGCTGGTAGGGTCTTGAAGCCCCTTCCTTGACTTTCATTTCATTCCTCTTCAAAATACTTTCTGACCTCCTGTCTTAAAATTGAAAATGTTTTTCCTCCTCTTCCTGAATGTCACAAAGTCATAGAATTATAGAATCATTAAGGTTGGAAAGGACTTTTAAGACCATCAAGTCCAACTATCACAGAAAAAACAATCTTCAAGCACTTAGGAAAAGTTAACAGGCTACTCCTGATTTCAGTGCCTGCCGTGGTCCAGTGTTAGCTCCAGTAGGAATGCCCATCTCTGCCACTTTCTAGTTTGAAGAACTGTAAATAGACCCAATAAGTGCTAGGAACACTAAGGAACCTGGGCACAATCAGCAAGTGTAAACCTAGACCTCTGTCAGACACTAAGATGCTGGGATGGGGAGAGTCCAAGTGGCATTTATCAAAGAGCTTCTATCAAAGGCTCATAACTTGGCCAAACTTGGACGGATTTTTTTTTTATTTTTCACATGATCCCTCTTTGACACGTGTTCCTCTTATTCTCTCATTCTGTTTTTGTAATATAGTCTGCTGTGTGAGGCATTAAAAAGTAATGTTATCATAATTCTTGGTATATTGTTACCATTGACAGAGCTTTACACAAATTCAGCCATGCACTGGGCATGGAATATTTAAGCCCAAATGATAAACAATTATATGCTTGAGAGAGGAGTGATGAGCACTTACCTGTTGTGAGACTGGTTGAGTGAGAAAGACAAATAAGATTTGATTCTTGGACGGTTTAAATTGAAATATCCAAAATGCAGGATGTTTTTGAAGAGTGACTAGTACATATTGGAAAACAGTATAAAACAGTGCGTACATTTTTCTGTAACTCCACATAAAATATTATTAATCTTGTAAAATACTAATAATAAAGTTTTCTTTTAAGTGTTAAGCTTGCTCTCAGTTTTAGAGATGAAAGCCAAGTTAGATTCCTTCATTTTGGTTCATCATCATTACTAAATGTGTGTAGGTCAAACTATATTTTCATTGGCGATTGCATAACTTTATAGAGTTGCTACTGGTTGAACATAAGTAATTATCTTTCAAGCCTCCCTTTTTTTTTTTTTTTCTTTTTTCCTTCCTTTTTAAATGAAGAACTAGGAAAAAGCAAGTCTTCAACATATTCTTGGCTGGACCTGTAGAGATGACAAGATGAAAGTAGCAAAAACTCTTGCATTAGTAAAGGAAGCTATTAATCTCCCAATTATTTATCAAATGAGTGAGCTGAATATAAAGGTGAAAGAAAGATGGAGTACCAGATACTCTGAAATGAGGTCTCGCTATTGACTGGTGGTGTTGGAAATACCTGCACCAAATGGTGCAAAGGTAGTGGAGATGAACAGCTAGACATTAGTAAGGTACAATGCCTTTGTGTTTTAGAAGTGATAGCACAGAGGCAAAGCCAGGAACTCAGTTGGAAGTAATGTACTGGCTAAATTTGTCCGTGTAGGTAAATCAATATTTTTTTTTCCCAACAAAATCTCCAAAGGGCATCCTACTGGTCTGCATGACTGCACCGTGCATAGTAACAATAAGCCTCAAGAGGGTCAATACCACCTTGTGCAGATTTCAAGCCTCCAGTTTTTTTGTGTTGCTCCAAGAACGTGGCTTCTGATGTAGCCTGCCTAATCAAGAGATTGCAAGAACCGTAACAATCACTGTCTAGGAAGTAAACTTTCTGCAGAAACGGAAACAGGATGTAAACCAGCACAAATTCTGCAGCACGGAATGTGCTTACGGTAAAGATCCCCTGTGGGACCGTGCACAGCTCCGGGCTGGAGGGAAGCTTGATAGATGGAGCAGTTGGTTTGCCTTCTCTTTCCAGTCTCTCTGTGGGAGGGCAAAGCTTTGAGTGGTTATATACCACATCAGATGCAATGGGGAGGGAGGATGTGGAAGAGATGTTTGTTGCAAGAACTGAGTGAAGATACATATTCACTCTAGCAGTACACTATCTCATTTGTTGTATTCAATTATTAACATCACAGCTGAGCTGCAGATGTTCAGTTTAAAGCTGGTTTAAGGAAATTAGGGGGCTGGAATTAAAAAGCTTCCAATTCACAAGTTTTAGGGAAATTAATAAAAGGATAGTGGAGAATGAAGACAAAATTGGGCCAGTACTAAGGAGAGTACAGAAATCTCAGCACACAAGCAACACTCCAGGAATCTCATGCAGAGCAGGAAATTACCTTAAAGCTCTTAGGACTTTTTCTGTCCCAGTGAAGTAAGGGAAATGGACATGGAAGAAGTATTTGACCTCCTTGGCCTACAGGTGGCTTGAGCCTTGTTACTTCTTCAGCTGGTGGTGACATGAAGCTCACAGAAGATGTAGTAGCATAGTTATGACTCAGAGAGAAAACAGACTTCTGTAGCAGAAAAATAATTAAGTTTTTAAGAGGTGGCAACTGATGGTCAAGTAAATGCCAGAGAGCAAAACTCAAGACAGATAAAGGAGAGAGAACATTTTTAATTGTGCTGATGAAGGTAAAAGCAGTGCTCTAGTTTGACATTAGAGAATCCAAATGACTAAACACACCAGTGAAAGAAATCTTATCAGCACCCTGCTGATGGAGTAAGTTTTAATCAAGGCCTGAAACAAATAGAAAAAATGGAGCAGTCAGAAGGGAAGGGTTGTGATGTGTGAAATATCGAATTGTTTCCTCATTTTCCACTCTTGTCAGGCAGATTCCTTTTCTCCTGGTTTTGTTTGCCCTCTCTCCCCTTCCCAGTAAAATTCCTTAGTGGTCAGAAATGATTAATCAAATTTCTTTAGTATCAGTTCTGACATGATCTGATCTTTTTATAATCTTGCAGCTGAGAAGTGATAACATGATGGGGTATCAAACGTGCGGGGGATTGTCATTGTTTTGTGTGTTTTTAAAAAAATATTAAGCTCTAGGCAATGCCCTGATCTGACCACTGATGATCAATTTGCTTTTGAGTCAGTCTCATTGTAACTGAGTAGAACCAGCTCCTCTCCAACGATGTATTTTTACATCATTAACAACTAGACAAGCCAGCTGAGATCAGCTCACTGTTTTTCTAAATACTGTGCTCTACACAAAGCTAGACTGTAAAACCTTAGCAATATGAAGATTAAAGATGATCACCCCTTAAATAACAATCTGCTGGGGAGTAGGCTGCAAGTTGAAAATCTGAAATAAGAGATAGCAAGTCTTTGTTCACAGACTGGCTGAACTGTGGTTTCAGCACACAATAAAATTACAACCTTTTACAAATATAGCTGCCTGCCAAATGAGTCACACTGGTATCTACATGGATACTCTTTATCTGTACCCATACTGAGCTAATGCAGTTTAGTTGGAGTTTGCATGAAAAAAACCCATACTTTACCTTTGGAAGAAATCTGTTTCCATGCAGAAACACTGACAGTATCAAGGAAACTGAGCAGACAACAAATCATTTTACTGCCTCTTCTTTATAAAACTCAAATGAGAGCAGGAAGTCTTAGAGCATTAGGGAAATAAATTCTGGTGGTCTTTTCACTGAAACACAAGACAAATGGGTACACCCCCAAGCACAGGCTCTGAAGCTTCTAGAGATCCACTATAAATTTTAGGATCAGAGGATGTGTACAGGGAAAAGTGAAAGTCATCTTTTAAGCTGAAAACTCTTAAATAGGTGAAGTTCATTTCAATGCTTTTCTCTCTGCTGAACAAGGAACCTACTATGTCACAAATTTGGGTGTTCATGCTAGAACTGGAGTGTTCAAGGTTCTGGGTAGTGAAAACACAACATGCTTAGTTGGGGAAGAGATGGGTAGAAACTTGAGTCGATAGCCTTTGAAGACTTCCATGTATGTTTATTTTATGCACATAAATAATCTTGTTTATTTCACAGGAGTACCTCCCGTGTGAAGCTATGTAAGTCTTTGTGTGCCAGTAAAATGCCTTCTGCTGATCCTGCAGGGACTGTCTGCCTCTGCTGCAGAGCAAAGCTGCTTGCAAGCCTGTATTAGTGAATTTAATCCTCTGTCTGTATGTGCATTGTTATGTGACAGTGTTGCATCTCTGTAAGCGTTCCGAAGCATTAATCCATTTCTGAGAACGCTTTATTGCTGACCTGATGGTAAGCACACAGAAATGTGGAGAAATAAGCTGCTGATCTACAGGGTAAAAAATTTAATAAACAGGAATTTTCAGTCAAGTGGCAATAAATATTGTGGGTGTTCAGTAACAGCACATTGATCTTACCCGGGCGTGAAACCTAACTTTAGTGTATTGTATAAGTATCATGAGCTATTATCAGCAGTAATTCTTGCTATAGTTGCACTGAAAAAGGTAAATAAACTTTAGTAATTGGGCCCTTGCTTGAAATGTAAACATACACTTTAACAGATTGCTGGAATAGATTATATACATAAATGAACCTGGATCACATTACTTCTTTAGAGTATAAACTGAGGTTAACAAATGCTTCAGGAAGAAAAAGAAATTTCCCAGAATTCCACTGTCAGAAGTTTAAAATACATTCATTGCTAATCTTGTGACAAGCGTTCAACTAACCTCAGTTGGAACCGGGGTTCTTGATTGTGTTGGCATTGTGATTGTTCTAAACTGAATTTCGGGCCCATCTCTCTGGAGTTGTCACACCATAAAAGGGCAATTTTTATATTAAACTTACAAAGCGTTCAGCATCCTCTAGATGTTGAAGAATTTTCGCAAGTGATGTGTTAGTTTATGACATCGGGATGAATAAGGTATGAGCTTGGAAAGAAATACATTTTAAAATGCCTTCTAGGTTTTCAGTTCCAAAGGACTTAAAGCAAAGGAACAACAACAATCACATCCTGTTTTGTCTTTTAGTCATGTCTAGTGCCAGCAGCCATTACCATTCCTTCAGCCTTTCTGTCCATATTCCCAGCTGTGCTAATCATTAAGTCAAACATACTGGCTCTATTTAGAACCTCTGTAGTTATAATTCAACTCTTAATAGAGATGCTTCATCATACCTTCATTCTTTAAATTCATCTCTCCACTGGAAATGGCACTGGTAACCAGACGTTGCTTTTCCTTTTTTCTCTTTTCTCTTCTAGTATTTATTATATATAAATAGGGTGGGATTTTTTTATTTTTGAGTAGTGATGTTTTATGGATATGGGATGAAAAGTAAAAGTAATTTTAAATGTCAGGCAGAAAAATTTAATTCAAGGAACTGAATTTTCAAATTTAATTAGTGCAAGATTATAAGGGTTGTTTGGGCTTCATGTGGGGGGTTCTTTTGTTGTTGTTGTTGTAAGTACTAAAATGCTCCATAATATTTGGTTCGTTTCTCTGTTTCACAAATAATGTTTTATTGAGAAAACTTAAGAGATCCAATAGCTTACAGAAGTATAATGCCCAGCTGTGTTTAGAATTGCTTGTTATCTGTACAGCAAAGTGGGAAACTCAAAGGGGCTAGTTTTTAAATTAACTACCTGAGCCATGTGATCTTGCAAGGCTCCAAAAGAATGACAAGAATGTTTAATCTGGTAATGACTTGTTTGATCTCTTTCTACCAAAGCAACATAATTAGTGTTGATTTCTGGAAAGTTTCTCTCTCAAATCCACTAAACTTTACTCTCAATAACATGAAAAAAATCTCCCTCAAACTGCTACAGCAAAAAAATTTAAGGCTGAGATTTTTGACCCCCGGCTGCGCAGTGCCTACTGAATTCTAGTGGAAACAAATGGACTTTCACAAGAGGCTCAGCCCAATGTGTTCTTTCCCAGTTGCTTCAATTAAAGACACATTTGACTTTACCGTGGCTGTAACTGCAATGACAGGAAGCTCTGACCTCTAAAATAGAACTCAACAGTCTAGTTATTCTCAGTGTTGCATCTTCCTGACACCTTGATGTTCCTCTTCTACCCCACTACCCATCTGCTGCAGCCTCTGGAAAAGAGCCAGGAGGACCTATGCAGAGAGTGGCACCTCCAGCCTATGGCCCATCCCCATGCAAGTGAGGTTACTAAGCTCTTCTCGAGCTATAGTGAACTTGGCAGGGAGCAGTTGTACCATATTTAGGATCAGAATATCTCAAGTTGTAACATACTTCTACCTAGGCCTGCTGAGGCTTGGATTTTTTGGCTGGGGGGGGCAAGGGGAGGTTTGCCATACAAGAAACTTGCAGACAGAGCTCAGCTTGGCAATCAGGGGATGGATCAGCACTGGTACTGCAGTGTGTCCTGCACAGAATGGATAAGCACAGATAGTCAATATTTGAACATCTCATTCACACCATTAACTCACTAAAGAGGTGTGGGGCAAAGGTTTCCTTTATCCAGCCTCTGCTTTGGAGCTACTGTGTGTTGCCAGTGTCATGGTATTGTGTTTTTGGGAGTTTTTCTTTTTTCTTTTTTTTTTCCCTTAGTGCTGCTGGCTTGCTCTCAGTTTCATTTACAGTCTGTAATTAGCTGCAGACTTTCAGTAGCTTTATATGAACCTATAGTTAGCTTGGACTCTTAGCTCATAATTCAAAGTATTCTATCCTTAGCTTTCCTAACAGCTTCTCCCAAATGAGTTCATATAGATGTCATTTGTTAATTATATGTAACATATATTGTGTAAAGCTGGCAATGTAGCCACTCACAGTTTCTGCTAAATTCTTACCTGAAAATAGTTTTATTCTTTGTAATTTCGGGGGTTTGGTTTGGAGGTTTTGAGTTCCAGCTTTAGTCTTGTTTGTTTCTCAGTTTTGCTTGTTTTTTTCAGTTTTGGTTGGTTGGTTTTCGTTTTAATGATCCTGCTCATCTGTTATTGTTAAATCCAGGTGATGCTGGTACATGTGACAACCACTGAATGTTCGGGAAGCTATTTCTGTGTTCTTACTTTACTTCTTTTCAGTTCAACATCACTAAAAGCTTGTAGTTTTCCCACTTATGATCAAAAGAATGTAAAACCTTTCAAACTCTTTCCTGCTCAGGTTTGAAATATGGTGTGCTGCCATCATAATAGTAAGGGGGTTTAATGAGGAAACTCTTTGTTTCCATTACATATGCCATATGAAATCATGAATCTGAAACACAATTTGTTGTCAAATAATAATAAAAAACACTCATTTCCTAGTCTTTCCCATTTACACCAGCATACAGACCAATTTAATTCCTTGTACACCCTTCCTACAGTCAGCTGTTAAAGCATTTGCCACGAAGACTTTGTCTTCATTCTCGAGAAGTAGTGTTTAAACTCCAGCATCCTGTAGAAATACTGGTAATTAAGTTTTTCTTATTAGGTTTTTCTTCATAAAAATAATCTAGTAAGGGATTCCTTAGAGCACTATTTTGAACGGTAAAGTTTCCTGTATCAAAAGAAATCATGGGCCTGTTTGTGTGTGGCTATCACTTGCCTGTTTGCTGCCTTGCAAACACATCTTTACGCTATAATACATTAAATTTAATGTTTAAACTTCTTACATGAAACTCGCGGTTAACAGAGGTCACGAGCTGCAGAGCTCTGATCCATAGCTAAGATTAGCATATCTCATGGCTGAAGCGCTACTTAGATTTTGTTTGGGTCCATCTCAAAAAAAAGTCCATGCTACTTGAAATTTTCCACCTTTTTTCTGCTGCCACTCCCCCAAAGCATTTACAATATTTGCTTACCTTGGGGCCTGGGAGGGAAGCAGTCTTTCCAGCCAAATTGCTGTGTTAGCTAGCCTTTAATCAGTTGTTGGGAGGAGCCAAAGTTAAAATTTTTTCCTAGATTGATGACTTCCTGGCTTGCCTTCATTCTTTATTTCTTGCCTATGATTCCAAACCTACGCTTTGGATCCACGGAGCACCAAAGGTACAGGAGGCTTTGCAGGCCCATGCAGCAAGGACTGTTTCTTTTCAACCTAGGAGCTGAAGAGAACAGTAAAGGCTAATCAGGAGCCCAGCTGCTTGACTAGATTGCTTTTATCATAATTTTCCTAGTTTGTAGTGGTGAAAGTCAAACAGAGAAACTGATCAATAGCTTTTAAAACCTGATGGATTCTCTTTCTTTGAAACTTTTTCTAAAAATTTCCTTCCCAAAAGCACAGGATAACTTTGGAAGCTTCAAGCTTGCCAGAGCTCCATCCAGACTGCAGCAGAGCTAGTACTTGTTCTATCTTCTTTCTATTTTGGACTTGTTAGAAGGAGATTGAGAGTCTAAAGAAGCTCCATCTCTGTAGAACTGTGAGTAAAAATTTTTGTGCTCTGACAGGGCCTTTCTACTACCTCTGAAACTGCATCTCTGTGACCATGACATTAATTTAGCTCCAGCTGTCTTAGTAGCATGACAGGCATGACCTTCTTATTGACAGACACTCAGGCTTACTACAAGAAAGGACATACTCGATAACATAAAGATGACAGTCACAAACTTGGGGAAACAGCTTGGAGGGTAATACAAGGTTACTAAGTGAATGGAAGAAAATGGTTTTTTTCCAGTGGAAGATATTTTCACTCTTACCAGGGAATTACCTATCTCCTCCCAGTCATTAACCAGACTATCTGCAACTAAAATCCATTGCCTGCAGCATCCTCTCTGTCCCCTATATGCAGTCACAACCAAATGCAATGAGTAGCAGCTATTCCTGCCAGTCTTACAGAGCCACATTTGCTCATTTACCCTGTCTTCAGTATTAGTACTGGCCTCAGGATCTTTGCATTATGTTCCAGTGTATAACATAGACTTTTCCTGATTTAGGATCATTGATTGCTTTGTCCTGAATGCTTCTTTCACAGACTGGTCCCTTTTTTTCCTAACTCAGAAGTTGTAAATGTTGTCAAGAATACATTTCTGCACAGAAGGACAAGATAAGGTAACATGGAGTGCCACTAAATATAGTGGCCTAAACTTCTTACGAACATATGCAGTTTACAGGGACCCCTTTTTAATTCAGCTGATTTAAAGAATATGCAAGCAAATATGTAATGCTTAAAATGTGTGTATATGCAGGTGTCCATTTTAAGGATTGGAGAGAGCCTAGAAAATTCTTAAACTAAACAAGCTTTTTAACTAGGCTTCACAAACAACTTTTCCTTTGGACTTGGGCCCAGTGTAACCATATTATGATCTCTTGGCATGAAACTACGTCTCTTATGGTTTAATTCTTCTGTGGGTGACTAACACTTCACCAGAAACTTTATTTAAGCACAGAAGAATGGATGACCTTCAGACAAATCATTTTTCAGTACCTGAGAACCTGGCTAGGAACAGTATGGGAAACATGTGGAGCTGAGCATTGTACCATGAACACCTTCCCCCCCCTTTATCTTGTACTTCATGCCATCCTTAGGCCCTCTCTGATTGGTGTTACTGCAGCAAAGTAGCTTATTCTTAGTGAGAACAAAGGGCTTCACAACCTGGTTGCAAATCAGATTACTTCTTGCAGCCTTTCAAAGTAGTTCACCAGGTGGTACTTTTTCTTGCCAAAAGGGAGGCTAAGCTCAGCTCTTGGGTTCCTGTTGACTTCCAGACACACTTGGAACTGGATGCTGGATGCCTTCAGAGTTCTGAGTAAAGCAGAAAGACGCATCCTTGGTTACCAAGTGTTTGTTACCCACCATTACCCTTTGGCTGCTCGTTAGTAAAATAGGTAAATGGCTGTAATGCTTGGGGGGAATGCTGAACAGGAAAACAAACATTTCCACATCTTATGTGAGCTGTTTCCTTGCTCACAAAAGCCTAAGCTCCAAATACTGTTAGCACAGACTTTTGATGTTCATGCCGCTGCTTTACAAATAGGAGTGAAAGCAGTGAAACAGGCTTTATATTACTGTGGGGAAATACATGTCTGGTCTGGAAAGGGTTGCAAATATATCAGCAGTAACACCTACACAATTCAGAAAACCCATTTCCTCCAAACCATCAATAACCTCTCAAGCTGGCAGCTTTCTTTGTCAAAAAAATTAACTATTACAGGGACAACTACTCACTGTCAATCAGCTCAAGCCAAAGAGCTGCTGGATGAGAGGAGGTGGGTATGGCATCCTCCTCTCCTTGAGAATCTGCTAAGCCCCACATTTCAGTGTGTGCTGCTGCTGGGCTCAAGAACTCTGCTTTGACTCCACTGTCTACAATAATACCTCAGTTACCTTCCTTTGATGCTAATTAGCCAAATTCAGATGCAATGCTGCTGAGTGAAGCAGCTTCAGGTACAGGCTCTGTGGAGATGACTTTGCCTTCAGAAAATAGTCCAGATTTTAATCACACTGTGTGAGCGAGTTAAGGCCACTCTGTTCCTTATTTAGGTGATTGATATGGGTCACTGTTAGTCATCTCGGTGAGAGACTGTTCTAACAGCTTGGGTTCTTACTGAACCTCAGTTCTGCTGCTGGTGGGCATCCACATGAAAAAGCAGGGAACGCTAATTTTGTGATCCTTCAACACCGGGTTACCTGGTTGTAAAATTCAATGGTGTTGCAAAAGCTGCACTTGATAATAAGTATATTAACTATCAAATGCATACCCTGCAGCATGACGTTCTTTCCAATAAAACAGGCGGTAACAAAACCAGATTGCACTGGATAGGGAGTGTTTAACAGCCCAAACGGGATTTTGGCAGGATGAACATCACAAACAGTAACACACCCCCTCTTTTTTTTTTTCTTCTGCAAAAGACATTAAATTGTTAATGACCATATACAATCAGAGCTTTGATCTCAATTCCAAGAAAAGACACCTTAAGCCATTAGTTGAAATCTCTGAAGCAGGCACAGGCATTGGTTTAATAATGGCACAGGCTAAGCTTAACGATGCTGTCTGCTGCTAGCTCTCCCATTTTGCTTAGCCTACGCCTACCTACTTAATCTACAAAATCTAAGAGGCTTTTTGGTCTTTATTGATCACCAAAGACCCTTAGGGTTTTTAAATGCATTCTACGAAACAGATAACACTCCATTCTCTGGAAAAGGATGTCCTATGGCAGTCCTAGCCATCACTCCCCTTGCTTCCTAAGCAAATCTGAAATGATTACGACAGTTTGCTTTGGTATTCACTTTCTTAATGGATAGCTCTGTTTCAGGGTGTGGAGTTCTTATTCTTTCAGTGACGTGTTACGTGTCAAATTCTAAATGTTCCAAATCTTACCTTCATGAACACAAATTATTTCTCTTGCTACTTCTTATTGTGAGAGTGTGAGTAGAAACTGGAGATTCTCTGACAATCCTCCAGACAGCTAAGAAATGACCTCCAGGACTGTATTTTTATGTGGGTTTTCATCAGACAGCTTGTACAAAGCTCCTGTGAGCTGGTAAATGCAAGGTGAGTTATAAAGGCAACAGAATGACAGCAAGAAAGAGGAAGATTCAGCAGAAGCAAGTTGAGACATTGAAATCACTGTGATTACAAGCAGAAGTTAAGCACTGTGTGTCTTCAAAATTCAGGCCTTAAGTAACAGCTTTGATATGTTTATATCTCAAGTTTGGTTTGTGTTGTAATTCAGAAAAAGATTTGTATTAAGGGAGATCTAAAAAAAGGATAAAATCTGCTGATGTTTACTATGTAAGAGGCGACTTGGACATTTCTTTGCTATAATCCACCCTCATTACATAGTGATGTTCTCCCAAATCACTTTGGCCATTTCAAGTGTATCTTGAACAAAAGATGTCTCTATTTTGACTTCCCTTGCACTCACACCTGTTTCTTTCTTATCAGTAACTATCTATTCATTGCTCCTATCTCATTCTTTTACATTCATCTGCATTAAATGTGTGTCACTCATTAACTCAGGATTTGTACATAAATAAAAGTCTCCTGCATATAGCATCTTTATTCTTTCTGGTTACTGCATCACCTGAAAGAAAATTATTTTTCATTTATAGCAGATACCTGAATTATCTTAATAATCCCTTAGCTATTTCTTAGTTCAACCAGTCCATTTTTGCAGTTAGATTGTGTTTGAAGTTCTGTGAGCCTGACAGAGTATTTGTACTCAGAATGTTCTCTTTCCAAACTTGAGGGACCTAGAAATCAGAAAACCCATGGTTTGTTTGGGGTTTTGATATTTTTTTGGTTTTGTTTCTTTGTTTTCATGCAAGAAATAAAAGGAATTCCTCAGGAATAAGAGTCCATAATCTAGAAGGCAGTTCATATTTAAATGTGAATTTCTAGTGAGCTACTTTTTATTGTTTTCTGTCCTAGAAGTCTACTTGACAGAAAGTCTTTGAGCAGTCCTGCTAACTCCTATGTATTCATAATGGCTTTTCACTTCCCAGAGTACTAAAATATTCTCTATGAAGGTATGTTCACATTGGTTTTTCACATAATTTTAAAATCTTACCATGCATGATATAATTTCTTGTAATAACATAAGATGCACAAGATGTTCATGGCAAAACATTATATTATAAAGAGAATGCATCAATGCAAAAATGAAAGGTAAACTTGATTATCTAAATTAGGTCTTGATCATTAATGCTGATGCGTAATCTCTGCCCAATAGAAATTTAATAAGCCTTCACAAACAGTTGCATCAGATTTGTAGCATTTTATCCAAGTAAGCAGGTAACTATCCCAGTTTAACAATTAAATATTTAGCACTTAAATATGGTTTTGTAATGGGGACAGTTTAATTTGTTTCAGTTACCCGTACAAATAATTCTAATCTACCTGATCTATCAGTTGCCCTGGTTTGAATAATGTGCATATTTAACACAGAAAAACAGATGTCTAAACTTAGCTTGCAATGTTGAACCAACTTATTAAGACAGACAGATATTTGATATGTTAGATATGTACAGCTGATAAGTTTATCACACTAATTCTATTTAGTTAAATGTGTGGTTTTTCCAGCAGAAACACAAAGAATATTAATATCATGTCTGAACAAACTACCTGTAATTAGTTCCTGTCTAAACTGACGTAAAAGCAACAGGAAACAAGTTAACTCTCTTCATTTTTTGATAGTTGATCTTCTATTGTCTAACATGGGGGGGGGAATCATTTACTACTGCCATAATCTTATTTCTGTAGCGCAGAAATTATTTCACAATTACATAACCATATCCTTTGCTCACTTTGGCGCCTTTTGTTTGTAAGTCATCTCAGGGGAATCCACTAAGCCACTACCGGCACTCAGAGAGGCGGGAATTTTACGTAGTTTTCATGACAAGCTTTTTCCCAAAAATGCCATGTTTTACGGTCAGATCCTGGTAGCAGAGTCATGTAAACATCCTCCATGTGTTTTAAACCTCCTTCTCCATAAAATGTTGCCCCAGAAGTCTGCTGTGGCACTGCTGTGGGTGACAGGCTTAGGGAAAGCTTCACACTTATTAGAGTAAATCTCTAGTCTCTTTTCTCTCCCTGTGAAGACAGAGTCCACTCATCTTCAGGATAGTAAGTATAATGGGATATTTAATTTCTTTCTGTTCTCCTTGCTGAGCAGACAGTACGTTACCAGAAAATAAAATGGTGAAATATAATAAACTTCTATAGAATTCTTAAGTTGCAGATGCAGAACAAGTGTTTGAGTTTGCTCCAATCTCCTTAACTCTAAGGATGGAGGTGCAAAAGCAAGGATGAAATTTGGTTACTTTATTAAACCAGGAGTTACAGCTTGACCTGTCCCAGGGACTGCTTGTGAAACATTAGTGAGAGAAAAGACAGAAGTGTTCCTTCAGCTTGTGAACAGAAGCAATTAACCTGGAAATACAGGCTCATACTTTCAGATTAAAATTTGTTGTGGGCATAAAATACTCTTCCAGGAAATTGGTTCACAAGTGGAAAACATGTTATCAGATGTAACAGTGATATATCAGACCATTTCTTGTATTAATTCAAAAGTGGTGTAAGTTTTGCAACTTCTTCACGTAGGAGGGTTGGGTGTTAAAGCTTTATGAGGTGGTAGGAAAGTCTATTGTGCACTAAATGCACTCAGCAGCCTGATAAATAGCATGTGGCTGGCTAGCAGTATGTGCTATTTACTTTGTAAATGGGAAGCTTCATCAGTGAAGACCTGCTGGATGATCAGGAAAAAAAAGAAGAGACATGTACAAAATAAAAGAAGGTAGCTGTGTCAGGTGTGTTGAGCAGTAATGAGTGACAGAAACATGCTGTTAGTGTGTTCAGCACCAGTCTTTAATGACACACCATAACTATTTTCCCATCATTCATGTATAGATGTTAATGGCATATGCTCAGAAGCAGCTCAGAAAAGAACTACTAAATTACATCACTTCCTTTTGAACTGTTCTTTAGAGTTGTCTTAGACATTAAACAGATTAAAAGTATGTGAAGGTGGTGGAGTAGAAGATAATATAGTTGTCCAAAATGGATTCACCAAACAAAAAGGATTATTGTTGATTTGTTACATTTTGATCAGGCAAGGTTTATTAAATAGTATGCATAAAAGTGTTTACTTCTGTTAGATGAAGAAATATGTTATGTAATTGAAAATTTAATTTGCCAATGATGGCTCAGCAGTAGCTAAACACAAGCAAAATTTAGAGCTGCCACCTCTAGGGGTGGCAAGATCATAGTATCACCCAAAAACAGTTTTTGGAGGTAAAGATTTCAGGGAGCAGAAGGAATAGTCTTCCCAAAACCATTTTTACAAAATGGTGCAGGGTTTGATTTCAGATAAGGTCTGATCTTGCATAAACTCCAGATAAACTGAGTTATGCAATTAAATCAGACTGGCAGGTTGCATATGCACATGAAATATCAGGTTGCATGACAAGCTGTGGGAAGAAAAGCACCAGCCTCGGTCTTGAATTTCTTGAAAAGAAAAGGTGGTTTACATCACAGCAGGTTAAAACTTTATTTAGCAGTTCTGGAGCACTGTTAGCATAATCTGTTTACTGTCTAGGCAGGTGATCATTGCTCCTGGATAGGCCTAAAGGAAATGAACGTTTTGAAAACATAAAGGAGTGCTCAGTGGCAAGGAGGGAGGAATTCTGAAGTTACTTGGGACTGAATGAATATTACAAAATCCTTCTCAGCTGGTGGAGTGAGGAGAAAGCTCTGAATCTTAACCTTAAAATGAGGATTCCCAAAACCAGGCTTTCTGTAGCCTTCAGGATACAAGCTGTGCAGAAGGAACAAATCTCTGAACATCTGTGTGACAGCATACTGGCTGGATAAAGGGGAAGTAGAAAAAAGTCTTGTTTTTGCAATAAGTAGATTTTGTATGGCTCCCTCTCAATTCTGTCTTCTGTCTGTAAATGGATTGTATGCAATTCAGTTATATATTTTGCATGAACAATATTGCTACTTGTTCTTAAATACCCTGGATTTTAATTACTTAAAGACATGTAACTAATATCAAGGTATGACACCCTTTACAGGCATGGTAAACTATAAACTGGGGTGCTGGACTTTTTTCATAGTGTGCCCTCCCATTTCACTCCAATATCGCTCTAAGATATCCAAAGAATAACCTGTGTACCTCCATTAAGGTGCATGGATTAGATTAGGATTGGCAGTGACAGCCAAAAAGTTCCTTGGCACACATTAAGACAGTGAGGCCTGTGCAACCACTAATATTCCTGAGCTTTGGCAGCTTTCTGCTCCGTGTGTCAGCTGCCAGGAGTGCTACATATACCACAAGGTATAGGAATGTGAGTTGTATTTTACAGACAGGGTACACTGACTTAAGCATTGGAACATTCACCGCGTGTGTTCTTCAGAGTCTAGTCCTAGGCAATATAGAGGCTTTCAAAATTGTGATCACCTTGCATAAACTGTACCTGCATAAATGTTTTATGTATTTGCTTCTGTATGATGAATATTCAGGCTCCTAACCAAAACTAGTAACTAATGCTGTAGCAGTACTACCTACAATACCAAAGGTGCCAATTAATCAACAATACCCTCTTTGGAAGTTATGTCTTTTGGTAACCTTCAGGGAATTCAGAAGCAAAATCATAACTGAAGAAGGTTTTAGGGTTTTTTCATTTCTTGAACTGGAACTATACTAGCTCAAAATCAATCCTGATAAATCTGAAAGAGTGTCTTGCCAGTTCAAATTTCTTCTTAAGGTTTGAAGTACTGCTTAACCTTTCACTCTATCAAATTTGTTCTTTTAAGGTCATTGCACTTGTTCAGGCAACAAAACTTCCCCATGACTTTTTCACTAATCACTTTTGCTGTCTGTCAGTTCCCGTTTTCTTTTCACCTCATATTTGCATTTTTTAAATCTATTCCTATTCATCGAATCTACACCCTCATCTTTATTCCAGAATATCCATTGCCTTTACTATTTCTTACTTGGTCCAAGAGACATATTTTGGGGTTTGTATTTTGGGCGGGATTTCTTTGTTTGTTTGGAGAGTGTTGTTCTTGTTGTTGTTTGGATATTTATTTTTTATTATTATTGGTTGGTTGGGTTGAGTTTATTTTAGTATTTCTGATTATTATCTTCTCCATCATTTTGTGTATTCACATTATTATAGTCTCTAACTCATTCTGTTAAGCTTCCATTTAAACAGTAATATCTCATTCCAGGTGCAGCTGTGTTAAAGTAGTACTGGTCACTAAATTATTTTAAAGTAAAGGCATGGGTTGTATTCCTTTCTTCTAAAGCAAGTTAGCATTTACTGTCAAAGAGCAAGGGTGAAATTGATTGTTAAAAATTCTGTATTGTGTTTCCAGTTGTGCATTTCTCCTGGTGATCACTTAATGTGATTTTCTAGTGCTTCAAATTTCAACCTCCAAGCCTAGGCATTGCAATGCTTAAGTCTTGCTAATGTTCTTTAATTTTTTGTATTCATTTACAAGTCTTGCTCCTCAGACCAGTGGAAATGATCCTGCTAATTAAGTGTGTCTAACTGAAACACTAAGTGCGCTTTTAGGTCCATAGAGGAAAACCACTAAAAATCAAATATATTAAATTTTATGAATACTAGATATATTAAATGGCTTCTAGGTTTTACCCCTCCTTTCTCATCACTGGTTTTAAGTCAACTTTTCCTGCCTCTGCATCGGGTTGCAGTAGCACCAGAAATTACAGTGTGCTGTAATTTTATGCAATTTTATGCCATCATTTATAATACAGCTCATGTTAAATTGAAATGTCAAGTGACTGTTCATTGTCCAGAACAAGATCCTCTAGACACCACTGGAAAAGAGATGTAGAAAAATATCTCTAAGATTTTATGCAGTTTGAAGGGCCTGTCTGCCCAAAACTGCTCTAAGAGGAAAACTGGAATCGCTGTATCTTCCCCTTTTTGCCAGGGGAGAAGTGGCCTGTACAGAAACTGTCACACTTCAGGGTTACTGTCTGTCAGTACAGACTGTCTGTGAGGATGGTAATGCAAGGGCATCTTTGCAATGCCACACAATAAATGTGACACATATAGGGAAGATCAGACTTCCTGCATGTAAGCTGCAGTAGGATGCCTGCTCGATGGATGCCACAGATTTCCAGACAAAAGCCAGTCGTGGGTGAAAACCCTTGTGCTGTTGCATGTAACTGCAATAAACACAGGTGAGAAGGAGCTCTGAAGCCTTTCACTGAGAATGGGACCAAAGCTGTTCATTCTCTCAAACAAGATTCTGTCTAGGACTTGAAGACTCTTGGAAAGCATAAAGGTATCATTGAATGGATCATCTCACAACGGTAGATGTTCCAGGGGATGTCCATGCATGTCCTACTTGAATAGTAGGACTGCTAGAGAGCTTGCCCAAGCAATTCTTAGGCTTTTTCCCAGAGACATAACAGTGGGAGAAATTAGGATATGGAATCTCAATCTACTCGAAGCCTGAATGGTGGGAAGAGGGACTTATGAATGACAAATAGTTAGAACTGCTTTCCAAGAGCTTCAGGGACAGTATAGTACACTAAGAAAGCTGCCGAAACTGAAGATAAAAAA
>JAYRBT010000181.1:29522115-29537623 GCA_036023395.1 Myiotriccus ornatus | reverse complement strand
ATAGTTAGAACTGCTTTCCAAGAGCTTCAGGGACAGTATAGTACACTAAGAAAGCTGCCGAAACTGAAGATAAAAAAGATCTCTCATAACCTCTGTCACTTCAAAAATTGGTTAAACATGTCAAATGACCTGCTTTAATGTTCTCAGACTCTTCCTTTCAGGCATTCTTCCAGTTCAGTAATGTCTTTCGAATTTTCCCTAAAATACTATTTCAACACATTGGGAATCCACCTTTGCAAAGGGGAGGTGGGAGCAGAAATCTTTTTGACACCACCAATTCCTTTAGGCACCTGGCTCAAGTGGCACTTGCATGTTCCAGATTAGTTTTCATTTTCCACTTTAGGTCAAACCTTTTATTTTCTTCTATTACAGCAGTGAACATACAATTATGTGCGTTTTCCACCTCTTTAATTTTGTCTGAAACTGATTCTGACCCTTTGATCTTAATTACTCTGAGACAATCTTGAACTACATTTTCAAACCCTTTATGAAGCAGACCCATGATGTACATCTTAACTGTATTTTTCAAATTAAGGATTCCTGCTGTCCAGTCTTCAAATATATCTGAAATGCATCCTGAAATAGAGGTTTGTAGTTAACATACACCCACTCACACCCCCAGCCCCAACTTTCTATAGAGCAGTATCTCCAATCAAAAAGAACACAGTTCCAGTTCAGATGTGGGGCACTAGATAGACTGTTACCCCTTCAGTCTTCTCAGGAGAGAACTGAGGGCAAGGCAGTGCATCTGTTTAAGAGCATTAGCTGTTCACTTTATGCCTTTCTTTAATTACAACTTTCAAATGTTTACCATCAGTATAAACAAATGAGGCTCAAAAGAGCAATTAGATCAGTAGAATTTCAAAACTTGTGGCTTTTTAAGACTGTATCTGTCTTGTCTTGTCCAAGAAGAATCATTATAATTCCATCTGCGTTAAGGATGCTTACCACCTCCTCAACAATTTGTTCACTGTTATCTCTATTGGTATGCATTCCCATATCCTTCTCCAAATTCTTATCACTGGTTTCTAGCTCTGGAGGAAAACAGCAAGAGGCAGGGCTAATGGGAGAGTTAAATTAGCCCACTTTCACACACCACCTGTAATAAATCTGCACCTGAGTAAAAGTCTTCAGTAGTAAGAAAGAATAACATAAGCTGAAAATTATAGCTTGAGAGGGGCAAATCTCTGACTGAGTCCTCAGATGAAGGACATTGCAGGTATTCCCTGCAATGATGTTCTAAGTCCATCTCCTCTGACTGTGCACCTAATGCTGCTCAATCCATACAGCTTTGGCATAATTATTGGCTTAACCTTAAACCATCCTCTCTCCTACGAAAGAAGAAAGCACCTTACCTCTGCATAGATGAGGTGTCAGCTCTCTACAGTGAAGCACCTCCTACTCCTGATACTGCAAGGAGAAACCTCATGCAGATAGCATAATTAAGCTGTCTAAAAATACGTCCAGCATCATCTTCTCTTTAACAAAGACAGATCCCTGCTGCGATTAAAAACACAGCTTTACTGCCTGAAAGGGTTTTTCTTGTTCCTGTGTTCTTTTGGTGTTTTAAAAATCACTGGAAAGTCTCTAAGCTTGGAGTTGATTGTATGAATAAACGTTGTGAACAAGGAAATAGAAGAAAATACCATTATTAATTTTAGTTAAGGTGAGGAATCCTAAACCAAACCAGTTACCTTCACAACAGATATCACGCTCTGGAAAGAACATGGTAATTTATGCTTGACAATACAAAGCATAATGCGTGTATTTTCTAGATTTATGCCAGATAAATTGTGAGGCTATCATTTGTTTTCAGTTTATTGATCAATAATCTATCTGGTAAACGCCAAAACTTCTAAAAAAAAAACCCTGATCATATGAAAAGTGTCAATCATCAGAGACAAAGTCTGTTAACAAGCTGAGTGCTGTGTACCTAGTTAGGTTTGGATGAACTAACTGCTCTCTGAACCTGTCTTTCCAGGCTTCAGCTAGAAAACCATCCTCAGGGCACAGTTAGTTTTTTATTCCCGCTGTGCTGCCTTAATCTACTAAACTTCCACCTCTGACCTAATAAATACCTCATTTCCTTAATTACAGGATTCTTGGTTCATTCTCCTGCAAGATCACTTATCCTGATTCTGTCTCTGCATTACCTGTTTTTAGATTTGGCCATATCTGTGAAAAAATATATATTTATGTGTGGCCATATGACATATGATATATCTATGAATATATCATATGGACATGAGCAAAAGAAGGCAAAGTGAAGAAGCAGACAACACATAATTTCTGGAATAGCTGTGCTGCATACTTTTTTGCAACAACTGACAGTTGAAAGCAATTAAACACTTAATGAACTAATTAAACACTCGCTGCTTGCAATAAAATAAATTCAGAAATTTTCTGGGATGGCTCAAAGATGGCTCAAAGAAACTAAAAGCTAAAACAATTTTCTTGGGGGGAGTAAGAGGGAATGTTTGTTCATGTGCAAAGATGTCTGTGGGAAAGAAAGCAAGCCATGATTCTTAATGATAGCTGAGCGTTACTGCTTCATTGTAGATGTTGGGCTTATCATTTATACTTTTCTCTTTCCTTGTTATCAAAAATCCCTAGTGAAACTGAACCCTGAGAAACAAAACTGACTCTGAAGTTTATTCCAGAGTTTATTGAAGGGAGTATATTGATTTTAGTGAAGTTTGTATCAGTTGTTTGGTATTACTACATTTCTTATACAGACATGTAATATTTGGGGAAATATTTCCCTGCATATTAGAGGGGCCTCAATATTACTATCAAATAGAGAAACACTGTCATCTTGGTTCGTACTGAATTCAGTGTGTATGAAGCATTTCTTTAAAAAAGCAGATTTGTTAGGTTTTATGGTGGTTGTTATGGTGTCACATGCCTGGCAGAAATTAAAGTGGGTTTTTTTTTGGTTGGCTTTTTTTGTTGTTTTGGGGGGGGGGTCAATGTGTACACAGTGTACTCAAAGAAATAAAGTGTCTTCCAAAATGCCTGGCTTCTAGCACCTAGAACTTCTGTAGAAAAGTCAGAATCTGGAAAAGATCTAAATGCTTGGTACTCTCACAGCTGAAAACATTCATTATCCTCCCCCACCCCCTATCCCGCCATTCACACACACCAGATTGATGTCATGCCATGTTCTACCTAACATAACAAATGTTCTTGTCCTAATTTGGTGTATGGTCACAACCACATTTTTCAGTAGTGACTTTGGCACGCAAAGGACATGATTCAGCAGGACCCTAAAACATGTGCCTCACTGGTAGCACATTTACATTCCTACTGATTTGAAAGGAGCTACTAAGCAACTGAGTGAGGTAAATACTTGCCTGTGTAAAGCCAGGAAAATGCTTTAAACTCTTGAATTAGAGCCTGATAAAGGGTAAGTACTGTGTTCCTTTATAAACTTGTTTTATTATCATTTTCAGGGAAGAAATTAAACCAAGTGGACTTCTCTTGGGTTCACAAGGTGACTACTGGAAATGACTGTTTCAGGGTAATAGAAACCTTTAGAAAACTATTTTCCACCTTCTCTTGGAATTCTACCAGCCACAAGCACAATGGGGGGTGGAGGGAGGAAAGTCTCACATCCCATTGTCTCCACAGGACTCCCTGTTCCCTACCGAACACCAGTGTCAGTTTTTCCAGATTTGTCAGAGGGAGAGTGTCCTTCTGCCAAAGATAATGTATATGTTTTGTGTATGGGTAAGGATGAAAATTGTGTCCCTCACATATGGCTTGCTTGTTTTTTAAGCATTTCAGTAACCATGATTTCCTTGCGTTTTGTGAATGCTTTGCTGTACTTGAGACTAAATTGTATTTAAACCTAGCTTCAACCTTCTCAACAAAGTAGTTTAGCTATATATATCTCAAAATGCTGTACATCACTTCTTATATATATATATATATAAGATCAGTGTTGAAATAATTTCTCTAAAAAAGCTCTAGCCGTCACTTTTTTTTTTTTCTTTTGTGCGAGATTTCTGATGTCTGGTTTTGCTCCTCCTAAACATGATGAAGTGAAACTAAAGGAAAACATTTTCTGCCTCCTTCCTGAACTCATATTAACAATGTGCTTTTTTTCCGAAAACAGAATAGAGTTCAGGACCATAAAAATATTATTGCTAAATTTTAATCCCCTGAAAATAAGGTCAGGCTAAAGCAAACAAAGTCCATTGAGGAGAAGCTGTTTTTATTAAGGCATTAACCTCAGTGATGCTGTGAAAGACAGCTTCAGTGTAAGTTCACTATGCAAATGTCAAATAGGAAAGTTCTCTCAAGCTATCTCCTCCTGCCTTGTATTGAAGGATAACTGGTTTAAAACTTAATGCTGGGAAAATTATTCCTCAGGAACAGAATGCATATGTATTGTATATCCTCTGTATCACCAGGGTGTGGCTGGCTAAGAGAGACACTATGTAATGGCAGTCAGTGGCTGGAGACTTCAAGGGCCTGCAGTGAGAAGAGTGACTGGGCAGTGAAGAGAAACAGTCCCCTTAAGTTTTATATTTGAGCCCTTATCAGCAACAGATTTTTCTTATTCATTCCTCTGTACTTTTCAGCTAAAATCCCACCTTGATAAGTACTGCTGCAGAGGAACCACCAGTTTAAGTACTAGTTTAAGTATTACGTTTCCCGTCCTTCAAAGAAAACTTCAACCAACTTTGCACTTGGCCCTGTTGAAGCTCATGAACTTCACAAGGACCCACCTCTCAAGCCCATCCAGGTCCCTCTGGATTCTGTCCCTCCCCTCTAAAGTGTCACTCTCACCACACAGCTCGGTGTTGTCGGCAAATTTGCTGAGGTTGCACTCACTCCCATTGTGCCTGTCTCCAGGATGTTAAACAGTGCCCATCCAATATCCAACCCTGAGGAATACCACCTGTCACTGGTCTCCACTTGAACATGGAGCTGTTGACTCTGAGCGAAACCATCTACCTGTTCTTTATGCACCAAGTGATCCATCTGTCAAGTCCATGTCTCTCCAGTTTAGAGACAAGGATGTCAGGAGGGACAGTGTCAAATGCTTTGCACATCTCTAGGCAGATAATGTCTGTTGCTCTTTCCTTATCCACCAGCACTGTAACATCATCATAGAAGACAACCAGATTTTTCAGGCATGATTTGCCCTTAGTGAAGCCTTCTTGACCATCATCATTTACCTTCTTTTTTAACATATGCTTTAGCATAGTTTTCAGGAGAATCTGTTCCCTGATCTTGCCAGGCACCAAGGTGAGACTGACCGGCCTGTAGATTACGCTCTGTTGAGCACTGTCATAAAAGCACATGGAAATGCTGTCCCCAGAAAAACACAGAATTGCTGGCCTGGTTTTCTACAACTGGAAAACAGAACGCCTGTCTCTTTGGGGCCTCTACCCAGGTGATACTCTAAATTTTAATAATGTCTGGAAAAAAGAAGGTGGGTTGCTTTTGCAGATTCATGAAAATATAAACTATTGCCTTATGAAAACTGAATCACCTCCAAAAAGAGCCAAAGGGCTGAACATGAGGCATAACAAGACAGAAAGCTGTGGGATATGTAAGGAAGACAGAACTGTTATGGGTGCAATGAACAGGCAGAAATGTTTGTGGGCAGTTCCGTCTGACTCAAATTCTTGGTGTCTGGTCATTTCTTCCTCTCTCAGCTTTCGGGACAACTGCTGATCACGTTATATTAGAATGAAGACTAACTCTGTCTTTTTGCTGTCAGGAGACCACTGACTTTTGAAATGAATGCAGTTTCTGTGCTGTTTCACAGTACAACAAAAGTTACATTAAGAAAAATGGAAAGAGTTGCAGTAATATTGATCCACCTCACTCTTCCTGGCAAAAATCACTTTCCTCTGGGTTATGTTTTGGATTACAATTAAAACCATCAGCAATAACCTCTGAAAAATTGTATACTGCTGCTTAGCTGTTCACAGTAACTGGGACTTGTACACTGCATACCTCTGAGTGCTCAACAGTCAAAAGTTCTGTGCAGCAATTTGAAGTGTCCTCCTGTGAAAACAGCGGCTCTGGTTTTAGAACTAGAGCACTACCATAATATTGTTTTTACCAGCTCAAGGTTCAATTTCAATACAATAATAAATAAAAAACCCTGTTCAAGCAGTTCCTTAAAAATACAGTAGTTTAAAAAAGAAACTGCATAGATAGCAAGTCTTCCTGTTTAGGGAAGTGACTAAAGGCCATGCAGTCTCTCCCTTTTGTAAATGAGGAAGAGGAGAAAGAGAGAAATGACAAGAATCAGTCACTACTGTCCTGAATGATGAAGTTGGCACTCAGCATCCTGTAAGTGGCCTGATCTGATCTGTAATGTGTGCATGCTGCTCTCAAGAAGTGAGTGCCTGCAGCACTTTCAGGTGCATCAGGGCTGGCAGTTCATTTTCTGATTCACTGTTTTGAGAAGCTGCAAAACCAAGTCTACTTTTGTCTAATGAGTGATAACTGTGATACTGTTAATATCTTCTGAGATAATGGGGCTAAAATTTGTATACTTCTTTCAGGGTAAGAAGAGTAGATTACCTTAAAAGCAAAGCCCCCTTGGAATAACAGCAATGAATTCTTGTCATTCTTATGTTATGAATTTGACACATCCTGTAATATAAATAATACTATCCCAGAATCATGCTGTCCAAACTAAGTACTTCCTGGTTATTTGAGATAACTTAAGTAAAACTCTGTGAGCTGGTTTGGGATTGAGAATTTCTTAGAATCTGGCCTCTGCTTCACATGGGAATTTGGCAATGAGCCAGCCCAATCCAGGTATATGTGAGCTGGAGAGCCCCGAGCAGTCTCTTTTTAAGTAACTGGCTTATCTAAAATATTCTTATTTCAAGCTTCCTTGCAATTCATTAGTAAGTATTGACTTGAGTTTTAGCTTCTGTTTATCTTTAAGAAGCAATGTCTTGAAGCTTCTGGGTACTATTTCCTTCTTTTCATTATGTATATTGATTTACCCAAGGATATTATGTTGTGCTTCAGACTTATTCTCAGAATTTGAGTAAACTGGAAATTTGACAATTACAGGCTTTCAAACTTCAGATTGCACTTGCAATTGATCCAATGGACTTCCCTCATATATTTAATAATTAACAGAAAAGTAATTCTGAAAATGTAAATGAAATTATTTTCAACCCAGCTACAATGACTTCTACTAAACTACCTGCAAAAACCAGAGAAGGTTATTCTCTGAAGTATGCACTGTTCAGAGTGAGGCTATGATTTTATGAACTGTTTTAAGGTACTGGTAACTACATAAGTGGTCTGACGGCCAAATGCTACTGGGAGACTACCCACTCATTCCTTTATGGACAGGGCGAAGCACCTTCATGGGTAATTTTTTTTCTTCTGAGAAATAACTAAGAAACCTCTGCAGGAGAGAAAAACTCTTCAGAAGTTGCACTCTCTACATTTTTAGAGTAAGTTACATGCTGGAAGAAGTTACGTCAGCAGACATATTTGTTGAGAGATGGCACCATGATTAAATGAAAAACTAAATTTCAGTTCACCCCCAAGACCTTGAATTTTGCCCCCATCTGTCCACAAGGCAGTAGAATTTGGGTTTTTTCAATTAACTTTCAGCCTTGAATTAGATCACTGCATGCCTGTGGTGCATTTCGGTATACATTCAATAATGTAAACCTGTTATAAAGAATGAACAGCATTTACTGTTCAACATTTTATTTTAAATATTATCGGGGTGTTTTGCTTTACCAAGAAAAGGTATGAACTCAACCTCATATGTTTCTCTGGGAGAAGTCCACAATAATTTCATTAGTGCTACCATAGAAGCTCATCTGAGTTTACCTTTGGTGTATACATGGCAATGAATTTTTAGTTGTCTTTATAGAGAGGTAAGAGATACAAGAAGGGAAGGTTATCTGAAAGGAGGGGAAAGACATAAATAGCATGAGTGAAATCATACATTTTCAAATTTAACTTTTTTTTTTTTCTTTTCAATTTCAGTGTTGACAAAACTGGCATTAAGTTTATCTCAGACTGGTTTTCTTTCCCTGAGTTTGTCAGTCAGTTTTCTTGGATGACATATCCATGGATGGACAGACTGGATGTCAGTACAATATCTCAGCAAAGTTAGTCCAACCAAACCACAGCAGAAATGGCTTTATTTTCCATCTGCTTGTTTACTGGTATTCCCACCCTTGAGTCTTCTCAGAGCCCTCTCAGTGCTCTAATACATCTCAAATACACCACCTGATGTGTCAGCAAAGACGTGTGGCCACATCCCCTCTGTCACAAGCAGTGTCTTTAGTCCCACGCTTGAGAAAATGCTTCAAAACTTCTCTTCTTTTATTCACCACTATATTAGTCTATTTTTCCGCTGCTATATGTTCTTCTCAGAGGAATTATTACTGGTTTACAGCAAGAGGTATCAAATGAGGTTGCTAAGTCATGCAGTTGAAAAACAGCCATGAAACAGGCCTCCCCATTTGTCTGCTCCCTTTCCAGTTTCTGGCTGTGCAACATCCACGTGGCCTGTCTCTCCATGTAATTTCACTGATATTCACCTCTTTCTCATCATTTAGACCCTGTTTAGGTGTCTCTATGATTCATCTATTTTGTACATCAGCTAAAGTTTACTCTCTTCATCATAGTTCTTTCTATTTAAATTCGCATTCCTACTTGTGTCATTAAAACTTAATTACCATCCAACCGTGCAAAGCATTTTGGGGCAGCAACATGGAAAATAAACTGCAGTACCTTGTAGCACTGTAAATAAGTGTAGTTAAAGATTTGGAAATGGGGGTGTTTCCTGATGTCATTCACACTGTTGGTGTGTCCTTATTTATTTTCTGTAGACATCATTAAATACAGATGTAAAAAAAAAACTTAAATAATGGGGAAAAATGACCCAACTTCAGTGCGTGCCAGCATTTCTACGCCAAGGTCATGTACTTTCAATGGTGTCTGAAGGTCAGCATCCTACTGCTCCCTCCAATACCCCTTTATGAATTATCAGGCACGGGTGGATAAACACAGCTGAGCTTAACTCTTTCCCAAACTGTGGGCCAGTCATTGATAATTTTGATTTTGAGAGCCTGTCTGTTGATTTTAGATTTTGCTACTTGTACAGCTGATTTTCAGAAAAGCAAACAAAACGCCTATTTCATAATTTGCTTTATTTCTGCAAATAATACCTTTGTCTTCCCTGCCAGTGCATGTTCACATGTCTTCTCTGTAGGAGTCTCTTTGAGGTTCTGGATCTTTGATAAAGAAGGGGTTTGGATCTTTTATGAAGAAGGGATGAGGCTGTACAACAACCTTGTCCATTCATTCCAGCTCATGTTGGCTTCCCTTTCACTGCTGTAATTTCATAGATGAGTAATCCCTCCCAAGATAGCCAGTAGCTTAAGGATGTTTTGGCTTCCTGATTGTTCCTGCTGATAATAGAGGAATTGCAGGAGTTTAAAATCTGTCATATCCACTTCCGTGTGTAACACAGGTGAAATGGGGAAATTCACCTGTGCCTGCTAAAATCCAGCTTTAGAAAAGAGCTATGCTTCTATTACTCAGCTAAGTCTAGGTCATATATAAAAAGTGCCAATTCACCATCCTAGTGGTTAAAAATTGACAAGAACTGACAAACAAAAAAGATACTGACCTTTGTTTTCTTATTTTAAGCTGTTCATTGATTCTTTCAAATAATGTCAGGGACAAGTCTCATTAAATTTTTCCATTCTGTTTGAGAAGAGGGTGTAAAACAAATTCCTCAGCATGTTAAGAGATTACATTAAAGTCAATATTTCCTCTTTGGTCAGGTGGGTCAGTTTTGGAATCAGTCCAGTTTACTTTTATAAGTGAAAGCCTTTAGAGGAATTTCTACCCCACCCAGCCAGCAAGCACAGCTTTGTTTAATGTTTTGACCCCTGCCTGGCTCCAGCAGATAATATCTATATTTATTGATACAGAGCTCTGGTGTGGCTACGACCATGAGCTCTTTGTGCTCAGCAACCTCACCCCAGTCACGTGCTGAAGGAAGCAGCTGACTGGCCTTTGCCTCACATCACGTCCTTTAGTATGAAGGTGATATCTTTCCACAACCAGCGCGTACAGAAAAGATGCAAACAGGTGTTTTCAACAGGCAGGAAGGAAGGGAGAAAAATAAGTAAACTTGAGTCTGCAAGAGAGGAAGAAGGCTGTGACACACTGTCCTTGCTTTCTAACATCTTCCACTTTGAATTTTATCCCAGTCCTGTGACCAGCAGATCCTGTCTGTCTCAGGTCCAATGAAAGGGCTTGTGACTGCTTTGGAAAGTAGGACCAGAAAGTTATGTTTAAAACAATAACAAATCAAAGGGATATTCATTTAACAAAGTAAAGTTTGCAAGCAAGAGTTTTCCTGTGAATAAGCTCTACTAGGGTTTGCCAGCTTTGCAAAATCAACCAAAGGTCTATGAGTCATTGGCTTTTTTCCATATTGCAGGAACACGTCTGTGTTCACCAAAGACTTCAGTTGCTGCTGCAGCATCACACCCTTTTGTTTATGTCCTTTGATGTTTATGTAACCTTAAGTCTTGAGCCCATGATAAAGGTTTTATATTTTTTCACTAAAAATATCAGCCCGGGTTTAAAAACAAAACAAAAAGCCTGGCACTTCCCCTCAAAGAGGCCAACTCAAAAGCTTCTGAAACAAAGATCTTTAAAACCTGTATCTCGTTTTGGCATGTTAAAAAAAAAAAAATAAATCATGGGTTTCTGTCTAAATTAACTTCCTGCCAGTATTTACACCAGTACCATACTTAAAATTATGCAGACAATATCATTGACATCGATAATTTTGCTTCAAAACCTACACGTATGCTCATACATGTTTGCACAATATCCAAACAGAGGGGTATCTACATGTTGTTGTAATGAGAAGGATAACAATTGTTTTTAAAAACAAAGTTAGCTGGATTCATTTCCCTTTTTGTCTCATCAGTAAAGTAACTTTCAAATTGTACTTACTAGTTCATGCAAAACTGATCAGATCTACTTTGAATTATCATTGGAATTCACACAGTGGAAACCAATTAGAGCTAAATAAAGAAATCTGCCAAGCAAAGGCTTAAATGAGAGCACCCAGTTTGGCAGGAAAAAATCATATATAGTTTCTACTGAAAGTACCATATTTATACACAGCCTTGGAGTTATATAAACTTGAGCGTTAAATTCACTGCAAACAATCCAAGTAGTCCTGAGGCAGTGAAATCCCCCGGAGAACATCACTGCTTATTTCCAAGCACAAGCTTTAATCACAGAATCACTACCTGCTTTTTTAAGTTCACCCTGTTGCTTAAACATCTTCACTTATGTCCTTGCCATAAGCAAAGTCTCTGCTGCTTCAGCATCCAATCTCAGCCTTCTTATCAGCCTGGGAATGAGCATATTTCAAAGTGCCAAACAGAGAAAATAGAAGTAAATCTGTAAAACCCAACTAGACCACGCAGATGGTTACAGAATAAGTGCATCAGTAAATTCAGAGCAGAAGAGAGAGCTGTCAACAGGTCATATTTGAGATACAGAATAGGAAATTATGTAATAAGGAAAGAAAATGCATTCTACATGATTTCTTTATATTTTCCTTCAGCAGCTGTTGTTAGTGCACTCCTGAGGAAAGCTTCCTGCAGTAAAGCTCTTTCACTCCTAAGGAACTTGGTAAAATCCTTCTGCTTGGCAAGTCTGCATTGACACTAGCTGTGTCCTGTTAGCTGTTCTCTACCTCAAGGTTAAATCTGCCAAGGTTAATTCTTTAGCAAACTGATTAATACTTGTTGGTCATTGTCACACAAGAAATGGTGTTTCTGACTTTGATTCAAGCTCCCAGAATTCATGAAAGGCAGGCACAGAAGCTAGAAAAAATGTTTTAAAAAACAGGAAAGAAAATGTACAATGTAACGTACCACAAACAGAGCTCTGTTGGCATTCACACTGCCTTAAATTCTGATTAAATCTTGGACAGATGGTTTAAAATAAAGGAGGAAGTTAATGTTTCAAGCCATTATCTTGGCTTTTTCGTAAGATATCAATATTTCAAAAGTAAGAAAATTAAGTTGGGTTCTTCAACCAAAAAAGGTGAATTTGGCAGAGTGAACTTTACAGAACTTTATTCTGTCAACAAGTAGTGACATTTTTCTCCTATTTAAATGACAGAAGGTCTGTGTACAACTTAACCACTAGCTTTCTAAATTAATTTCTCCCAGTTAAAATATTTTTCGGTATTATTGTTCCTGACCTCCAAGGAACACTCACAAGAATTTTATATCAGTTTACAGTCAGAGGCAGTACCAGGGTATAAGAACTAAACCTATGTGTGGAATTACTAATTGTATAGCTTTGGATTCTGGTTGGTTGGTGAGTGATTTTTTTGGTTTTGTTGGTTTGTTTTCTTTTTTTGGGGGGGTTAATAGTTTGTCTAAACAAACTACTTTTTTGTACACATATATATGTTAACCTTTTATGCCTCACATGCAACTGGATTGTTACAAGGGGAAGACAGGAAATCAGTGTGTGAGATCTGTCAAACTCTCTCTAATCTCACCCTCTTTAAGCCTGCATCTCACAGCTAAAGCTTGGCACCATATCCTGTCTCTTACTTTCTCATCTGCTATGCTGACACAGCCAGCTGACCTCAGCTGGGCCTGCTGTCCAAATGCATCAGGACCTCAGGGCACTGGAAAGAGGTCACAGCATTGCACTGGAGCTGGAGATGCCCTGCAAGACAGGACTCCATCGTGAGACAAGCCCTGCTAGAAGATCCAATCTGCTTTTGCAGCATTATATCCCAAGTCCTTCTCTACTACACATATACATATATATAAAATAACTCCCTTCCTGCAGCCCAGCATATGAGCGTGCACTGTGCAGTGTTACTCAGCAAGGAAGTGCGCTGTGAGAGGGGAGGGGAAAAAAAAGACGGTTCTGTTCTAAAAGTATGGTAATATATCATTCTTTTTGAAGCTTGAAAAGTCAGTCTGGATTTGTTGCATACATTTGTACTTTCTCAAGCTCTCAGCACTCTTGCAGTGCTGGCTTCCCTGCAGCACAGAAAGTTGCTCCACGGGCTTTACAGGGAAGCACACTTCTCAGCTTGCTTTTCATAGTAATGCCTGATCTAATAGTTTTTGGGTTGGGTTTTTGAAACTGTGTTATAGAAAATCATGCCTTCTTTTCTTCAAGGATTGATGCTCTGGCAGCTCTTGTACCAAAAAGTGTGGTTAAAACTACTGAGAAGAAACACAAATGAAAGATACAGTGTACAACTATTGGGAAAATATTCTAGATACAAACAGACTAACTGGGAAGGTTGTAACCTAACTCAAAGTAATAATTAGACTTCCATTTGTTAGCAGAGAAGGACACTCAGATGTCTAATGACCAGTATCAGAGTGCTGGAAGGCCTCATAATGGTCCCTTCTGGCTTAAAAATTGACAGATCCAAGTTAGAGTGTGTAACAGCTGGAACCCACCAACACAGAGATTTGTTTATTGGTACACTTTGGTTGGGTGAGTCTCTGGAAAGTACCTGTGTAGCATCAGTACCCCCACAACAAGGCAAAGCTACCTTCAGAGCAGCTTCCTTACCCACCAAGTTTTCTAAACACAATTGTACAAACTAGTACAAAATCAATCAAACCTGAAATTTTAAATGACCTTTCTGTATTAAACATAGTAATTTCTATTCATCCATTGCAGTGCTTTTACTAGAGTTCCTAATTTCTTTTTCTTTGAAGGAGGTTTTACATTATTTGAATATTACTCAGAAAAGCTAACAAACCCCATGTACTCTATTTCATTACTGAGTACAATTCACTCAATGTACTCCGAAGGGGAAAGATACAAAACTTTGTATTTTAAATCTATTTTGCACTCAGTGGATTTTTTTTCTAGGCTGAACAGCAACACAAATCAGTCATGTCTAGTGATCAACAGTGGGTATTGTGGTAGATGTCTAATGACCAATACCAGAATCAGATCTGTATTTTATTTGCTGTACCAAGAGATATTCTGAGAGATAAAGGACCTGCGTGGAGGAAGAAATCATTCAAATCAACATACAAATGATCTAGTGCAACAGTTTGGTAATAATAATAATTTTATTAGTCCCTAAAACTTGATGTAAGCTACTGACTTTGGACTAGTAGTGTTAGAATTCTAGTAATGGATTCAATAGGACATATGGAAAAAAATGAAGGAGGGAATATAAGTGTTTTTTCCCTCAAAATAAATACTAAAGGGAGAAAAAGTTGTTGGAGGAGATTTGAAATTAAAAATGGACAACCATGGGGTATGGCTTGGATTTAAGAGAGGACTAGGATATGATTGGATAGGATGGGATTCTGGCTCTGCCAGGCCAGACTTAAAGTAGTACTGATGTGAATCATCCAGTTTAACAAGGGAACAGTTTTAGAAATAATTAGGTTAGTTCAATTCAGGAATATAGGAGTCTAAAAGAAAAATGTGTACCTTCTTAACAAACAGGGGAGAGGTTGGTTTGCTTCTAGACTGAAGCCCGCTATGGAAACACCAGTTATTTTTTGAAGAAAATGTGGCAAAAATCGTATGCAAATTTCTCGAAAAATGAAGCAGCTTAAAATTTATTGAAACGTTCCTAGAACCACGCCTCAGCCTTTTGACATGCTTCTTATAAATAACCATTGCAAAACACGCTGCTCTATTTTAAGATATGATTCGTTGTGAAGGAATCCCACTACATTGTAGGTCTTACGTTATAAACCAAAATGTCCCCTGATCTAGTGAGGTGCTGGATCTAGTGAGGGCGTTAATTTGTATAAGGCTGCGGGATACAGGAGTGTTGGGGGGTGAGGGTGGGTTTTTTTTAGCTCTGTAGCTGTTCTATAGGAATGGAGGGGCTCCACCTCGGAACGCGGACACGTTTATCGCCTTATCAGGTTTTCATTTCATGAGAAAGCCTGGCAGGATTTTCTGGAGTTAAATAAACGGGGGGCCATGCGATTCTCGCCCTCGGAAGGTACCTCGGTACGGAATGCCCCGCTCCTGCTGACGGACGCCCTGCCCAGGCGGCGGCCCAGGTCCGGCCCGCAGGCCCGGCTCCCCCCGAGGCCCGGCCCGCCCTCGCTCCGGCGGGGCCCGGCAGCGGCCCCGTTCCCCGCTCCCCGGGGCGCGCAGGGCTGTGCCCGGGGCCGGCCCGGCCCGCGGCCATCGCTCGCCGCCCGCCGCCGCAGCGAGGGGCGGGCAGGGCAGTGTCGCTACGCTACTTTCGTAGCGCTGGAGCAGGGGTAGGAAATGGCTCCGCCTCGGGCCGCGGGGCCGCGCGGGCAGGGCGAGCGTACGCGGGTCTGTGAATAGCGGCGGGAGGAGGAGGAGGAGGAGGCGCCGCGGCGGTTTGGTACCGAGCGGAGAGGGAGATGCACACGGCACTCGAGTGAGGTAGCTATAAAACCCCATTTGTTTACATGCCCTCCCCCACAGCCGCCCGGCTCCGCGGAGCGGGTGGCGGCCG
>JAYRBT010000181.1:29472429-29521888 GCA_036023395.1 Myiotriccus ornatus | reverse complement strand
GGCCCCCGCGGCGCCCCCGCGGCCCTGGCGCGTCCCCCCCGCCCCTTTTCTTGCTCCTGCTCGTGCGGCGACCATGCGGCAGGTAAATCCTCCCCGCGCCCGGGACGGGGGGCCCGGGACGTGGCGGCGGGGCTGCGGCTGCTCTCGCTTTTCGGGCGGGGAGAGGAAGGGGGTCGGCAGGGGTCGGGGGGCGCCGCGGGAAGCCCGGCCCCGCCGCGGGGAGCTCCTTGGAACCCGCTCTCCCACTTCGCGCCCGCTCCTTTCCTGCCGGGAGTGCGGCTCGGGAGCGCGGCTCGGGAGCGTCCCGGTCCTCGGCGCGGCCACGTGGAGGCCCCGGGAGAGTGGAAGGTGCCGGCCCTCCCTTCCCGCTTGGCTCGGGGGATCGCGGGGTCTGCGGGGAGGGAGCTGCCCTGCGGGACCCGCGGGGGACGCTCGTAGTGCTTGGCAGTGTTTGGGGGCAGTAGGGTGGCTGTGGACGGTGAACGGGCCACGCGAGTAAACCTTGCTGGGCTCGGAGTCCCGAGTGCGCGTTAACAACTGCGGGAAAAGCGCTCGGGCTGTAACCTGGACGTACCTTAAGGGTGAGAGATGTAGGCTCAGGAGGCTTTTGTGACTGGCTGTAAGGGGACAGAAATGAGAGGCGAAAATAACTGATTTCCTGTTCCCAACCAGTACAACTGCTTACGCTGCATCCTTTGGAAAGATACACCTAACGCTGCAACTTTGGAATAAAATCACTCTTAAAAATCTTCACTTATCTCTGTCGTTTTTGGGGCCCTCTGTAGTAGCTCATGCTTGCTAGCTATTAAACTCTTGCCTCTGAGCAAGTTTCTAACCGGAGTTAGAAATAACTCTGGTTTCTAACACTCTAAACACTGTGTGTCTGTAAGTAGCAATCGTAATGAGGGGTTTTTATTAAGATAGGATCTTGAAACACTAAGGGAACCTGTGATAACCTCAAGTCTGAGAAATGCACACTGGAAGGCCTGGTTAGTTTTCAGACAAGCAGAAGCAATTGTCACCTGCTTAACAAAAGTAATGCCTGGTTTGTGCCAGCTGGTATGTTCTTCTATCCCTTTGGGTAGTAGTGACTGATACAATGACATAAAAATAGAAAATTATTTCTTTGCAAAACAAGTGTCATATTTGGTTTTTAAAATTTGATTTTAACAGAATTATTTGCTTTACTTTAGAAGATGCCTGCCTTTAACTGCGTTGGGGAAATAGGTATTTGGTGTGGACTAATGCTACTCAACTCCAAGAATTAGACTTATTAATGGTTACTATTTAGGCTAATACTCTGGTCTGATAATGTAAGAAAATAACGTGAAAGGGGTCTGTGATTTCCAAGAACATTGACCGGTGTCTCCATAGACTTCACTAGCTAAATTTTTGTTCTATAATAATGGTTAGAATAAAATTGGTGATACTGTCCTGCAGCACTTCTGTTTTAAACTGCTTTCAACTTAGACTTCTGAGGAAAAAAGTAATGCAGCCATGCATTCTATTTATGGAGAAGAATAGGGCCTGTATGTGTGTATATGTATCTGTAGACTGTGAATTAATCATGTATGTTTGATGAGATTAATAGTGCCTTAGTGGCCACAGAGGTTGGATGTGGAGGGATCATACACAATTGTCTATCTGGAATAGGCAACACGAGAAGAGATTCTGGCTACGTAAGAAAAATTCTTCGAAACAATGAGGTTTGTTTTAATTAATACTTTTGTAGGTCTTTGTGCTTTCCAGATTGGCTTAAATAAAAGCCGAGTACTAAGTTTGCAACATGCTTCCAGTCAATCGTAAAATGTGCAATTACAGCAAAGTTGTGGTTTAAAGTGTGCAAATATGCTCACAGGCTTTCTCTTACAGTTTGTTTTTTCCATTGCAAGAAATAATCTAACGAAATTGGATCGTCAGGGTGAATTAGGCATGTTCCAGAAAGTTTATATGATAAAGCACAGATCATGGTGCTGACGGATATCTACTACAGTGCTTAGAAATACTTCAGAATTGGTGATCTCAAACTAAGATTTATGTAATGTGACAATATCCGTCCTCTAGAGTTACATGTGATAAGTCAGCAGGAGAATACTGAGTGCCTGTGGTACTTGGGCCTTGTATGTTAATAAACCATTCCTTTTGAATGTTTAGCAGCATGCCTTGGTAAGATACTTTTCATGTAGTTTGACTTGCATAAGCAACATAAATGTATTCACATGAAAAAATTAATATATTCAACTTGGCATAGATATCCTTTGTGGTCTTCACTAAGTCAGTCAAGCAACTGTAATTTAACTATTTATGTTCATAATACATTTTTTGCAATGGCAGATTCAAGTATGAAGAGACCTTTTAAAGAGTGCCCAGTTCACATGAACTTCAGGCCTGTGTGTATATAGTCCCAAAGGAAGTATGTTTGGACTTGTCTGCTTTGGCTGTCCAGTTTTAATGTCGTTTGATCATGATTGTGCCTATTATAAAGACTGCTATTCCTGTCTCTGTCACAGTTCTTGCAGAAGTGGAAGTTTACTTTATTATATGGGCACTTAATCGGTGATAAGGTAAATCAGTCTGGGTTTTGAAACATTTATGTGTTTTCGTCAGGTGGAATTACTGAGTTGAATTTACACAAGCTAATTAAAAGATAACCTCCATGAAATTTTTTCTGTTAAGTTACAATTCAGTCCTTAACTGTGGCAAAACTCAGTGAAAAGACTGTGGCATCTGTACAAACTGTTGCACAGTATCAGGACGGACAGACGTAACTGAATGTGTCACCAGTGAAAATGATACCAGAACGAGAAAACCTCATTCCATTTTCTTCACAGTGACTATCAACTGTCGGAACGTTTGCTGTTTCACAGTGTGTTGTTTTACAACGTGGTTTCAGAATTGTGGAATGAATGCATCTTGACTTTCTGTAACACATTTTGAAACGTCAGTGGAAGTTTCAGAGAAGGAAGGCTTGGCAAGTGTGCTTATCACAGGATTGAGCTTTAGGTGCAGGGCGAGTTCTGTGAATACTGAGAATTTATGCCTTTTGGGAAGCAATTTCTGTTTTCCTAATATGAAGAAAATCAGTATAACTTCCTGTTTTTTCTGTGGGAGTCCAACTTAATTTCTAGAGCAATTATTTAAAACAATTTTATCATAGGAAAAGCATTCATCTTTGCGGGTGGGCTACTGACGTTATCATAAATGAGAACTAGTAATTTTATCTCACTGATAAAGGCCTGCAGTAACAACACTTGTGCAGCAAGAATTTAGATTGTTCTTAGGTCATTCTTAAATTGCAGCTGAGATAGTATTTGAAAGATACTTAATTAAGTCACGTAAGGAAATGCGTACCAATTAGGCTAAGATGATAAAAAGAATTTTTTTCTAAGTTTAAAAACTGATTAAAATCCTGGAAATCATGTCCTGCCTACATTGTAACCTCCTAAAGGAAGGAAAGATAGACCCTGCATCGGACCACCTAGTCATAGTATTTTATGTGCTATTGAATCAGTACCATTTCTCCAGGGGTTTTTGATGTAATAAAAATCTGAGGAGTAAAGTTTTTTGAAGTCACTTTTGTTTCGTTACCTCTTGTCATAATCCAAAGTCTGTACAGGTTTTAATACGCAGAAGGCTGGAAGGCAGCATCAGAGACGTGGAGGATGATTGTTTCCTCGTGTCAGTTTCAAAAGCTTACAGGAAGAAGAGATGTTGGAATTATGTGTAGGGTGTTATACCCATACTGGGGGACACGGTTCATTTCACTGCAGATGTTCTCATTTTATGGATATCACATTGTGCTGCCTCATCTTCTCTCCATTTCCTGCCTTTGTCCATTGCTGCAGAGGAGGAATGACTCAGCTGTTGTTTTTTCCCTCAGCTGTCGATGACCCAGAAGCTTCATTCTCTGGCTGTCACCTTTGCTGTAGCCTCATGAAGTTTGCTACAGAAACCTGCCCCTCTTCTGTGTTGATAATCACATCTCAGTATTAAGCAATGTATCATACATTCAAAATTTGGAATATTAACTAGAAAGGAGTTACAGCTCAATAGTTTCTAGACTGTTAAGAGGTACAGAAAATTTTATTCTGTAAGCATTGGTGCTTAGGTGATAAAGAGACATGGTTTTGAAGTCACTGATATTAGGTAGATAAAACAATCTGGAATTGAGATAAAGTCCATGTAATACTGGAAGTTGATGTATAACTGTGATTATGTCTGAAAGCCATTAATCAATCAAAATCCTGTGGTTAGTTAGGCAAGATAAAATTCATATGTGAGGTAAAATGCTCTTCAGATTAGAAAGTATGAAAGAAGTTTTATTCAAGATTGCAGAATTTGCATACAATTGTATAGATACTCAACCGGGACTTTGTGCAGTGTTTCTGTATGAAGGTTTTTAATGCTTTAGAAATAGTTTCCAATCACAGTTCCTAGTAAAGACCACTATAATAAAACACGAATTCCAGACAGGTGCTGTCATACAGCTTCTATATAAAGATTGATATCTCAAGATTACCTGACTTGCACCACATTTATAGACTGATCTGTAGAGTGATGATTATTAATGGACCAAAATAATACCTCAAATTCTGAAAGATAACTGTAAATGATAAATTATTTACAGCTGGTGATTTGATAACTAAATAGTTCCTCTTTTAACCAAGCTAACTGCATGAGAATAACGTGCAGCCAAACTGAGACTGATGTAACAAAGGAAAAATCCATGTAATCTTCAAGGTAGTCTCTTTGAATAGACATTGTTCAATGTGATTCTTGAGATGGATTTTTTTTTTTGTAATACATATCTTTATTAATATTGATTTGCATTTTAAATAGGACTGAGTAGCACTGTGTCCTAGGATGACTGGTTCTAGGGTTTTTCATGATAGTAGCCATATGTCATTTGTACAACTGAAAGCTGAGTTCAATTCACCTTGCAAAATAGCTGATAATGCCACAACTGAGTGTTTCTGTAAGGGGGAGTAGTGAGTAGGGATGTATCTTAAGTCTTTGCCACTGTAGGCACTGCTTCATTCATATTCATTCATACACAGCAGTCCAGAAAAGCTTCTTTACTGTCAGGTGGAATATTGTACTTGATATTTCACCTGATGGTTACATTACTTCTCGAGGCTCTGTGCAATTTCTGTAATCCATTCCTGCCAAGGAAGACCTCTTTTCATCAGGGCTTCACTGCCCTGATAAGTACTCTCATTCCATGAAATGCAAACAGTATCATTTAGGCCATATATATTGGCTAGTTCTTTTCACAGAATATAGAAGCATTTTTTTGTACTGACCTGAACATCAGTCTGTAGGAGACAGTATCTCAGCCTGAAAGTACAATTTTAAATCGTACTAGCTTACATTAAAACAAGAAGTGCTACTTTGCTGCAGTCCAGATAATGTGGTAGCCTTTCATTAGTGCATTTTGATGCTAAAAATAGAATATTTCTGTTTATTTGATGTCTGATATGATAAGTAAACAGGACTGTTCGTCATTCCTGTTCTGAAATGTTTTTTTTTGAGGCAATTGTCTAGCAGAGGCATTGTGTTACATTAGTAGTGTCCACTTGCTCTCAGGCCATATATTCAGTAAACACACAGTAGTTGCAGCAGGATGTATATACAATATTTATCTTTTCATTGCAGTATGCCCAGAGCTAATTATTTTTTCACAGAGCTACTGTCTTTGTACTCCAGATAAGAGTTTTGTAAAGTGTGTGGTCTAAATTTATGCATCTGGATTTCACAGAATATTCTGAGTTGGAAGGTACCCACAAGGATCATGGAGTCCAGCTTTTAAACCCATGTGGGGATGGAACACACAACTTGCTGTTATCAGCACCGTGCTCTGACCAGCTGAGCTGGTCTCTGAGCAGCTCAGCTAATCTCAGGGTATCTGCTCTCGCAGAGTGAGGTGCAGAGTCAGAGAAGTTCATTTTTAGTGGCTCTAGGCAAAAATTCTTATGCTTTTTTTTGCTAACTGTATATTTTCAGCAGTAGGGAGAGCTTTGTGAGGGGTTTGTATGACTTAAAAGAGTAGATTGAGATGAGAAGCTTTAATAAGAATGCAGCAAGTATAGCAAATTATTATTCTGTTTCCTCTGTATCAAACTTTGTGGTTCAAAAGAATTGCAGTAAACAGTTCTGCTAGGTGATGTAAAATACTTTCACTGTCTTTGAAGACCATACTTTGTCTTGTATTCCCCACAGAAAATGCTGTTTCGTCAGTGCTGAGTGTCTGCATCTGTCTAATTAAAGACTGTATTATGGTACATTTAGGCTTTGGCACATAGGAACACCTCTCAGTTTGTAGTATAGTTTAAGCTAACCACCCCTTAAAAATGTATAGATTTAATATTTAATTTTTTGGAATAAGGCAACATGCTGTTGTAGTGTTCTTAAAGCAATAATAAAACCGAAAAAAGCAAATTGTCACTTACTTCTGGAAAATTCTGGGAGTTTCTGCAAATAAATTAATTTACTGAAATTTTCTCTCTTATTGTAGCTTAATTGTTAACAGTAAATTTAGAATGTGGACATGAAAGGCAAGGGATTAATTGCGTTTTGTAAACAAAATATTCTCAGAGTGAAACATCGAGAGGAGTAGATTGTTCTTCAAATAAAAGGGATGTATTTTAACAATGAAAAAACCCACATTTTTTGCTGAATGTTTGCCCATATCTTATCAAATATGTCATACAGTAGTTCCAAGCAGTGATTGAATAACAGTGAAATACCAAAGTGATACCTCATGTGCTCTGCAGGTTTTTATTCTGTATGTGCAGTGATGGTTTGCTTCAGTTTTATTTTTTTGACAATAAGCAAAGCGAGATCCTTAACATTTCTGCCTCACATATTATCAGTAATATACTTTTTAAACATTACATTATAAAAGTGCATGTAGTGTAATCAGAAACTTATAAACTTAGCTTATCAAGTTGAATTTTTTTTTTTTTTGTATTTTCACTTATTTATTGTGCTTTCCTTTGAGGACACAGTTATGTTGGTCAAAGGTTGGCTATATTGTTAGTTTTGCCACGTTTCTGGGGAAAAGAAGCATTTCAACTTTTATTGTTCTGGGATCAGATTATGAGGTTTCCCCCTATATTGAGAACATCTCTGATCGGGGATTTGTGTATAATATTCCTAGGTATGGATGGCAAATAGCCATTGACGTATTGTCAGTATTTATTGAAGTAATTCAACTCCTTAACGTGACAGTGAGGTGTCCTGCTAAATGACAGCATGTTATCCTAGTGATCTAGAACTAACAAAAGTAAGGCCTCTGACTTTTAGCAGCACACAGATGTTTAGGTCTCTTCAGCTGTGATTAACTAGAGTCAAAACTTTGTCTGTTCTCAGGATTAAACTCTCACACTGTTTAATGATATTTTAAACTGTGCTATTTTTTATGTTAAAACAAGTTTGGAGGTGTAGATGGACTGTATCTGTCTTGATTCTTAACTGGGGCTTCCAGTAGTTTTTAATTTTGCTGATGTGTATCACTGATTTCTGTCAGTTTATCCTGATGGTTTAAGCCATCTTCTACCACACATCTGCTTTGTAGTCTGTTAATTATTTAAAAACCGTAATTTGAAATACAGCCGTTTTAATTGGCTTGACTTTGTAGAAAAGATGTGCAGCCCTGTTCACATGATGCATTTCCTTTGGATAGTTGTAATATGATCCCAGTCACGTATTTTGTAATCTGGCTGTGATATGTTCAGCAGACTGGAAGGGACTGAGTTACTTGAAATTACAGTAGCAAAAGGAGAGGGAAGGAGGGAGGATATTTTGAACAGAAAATGTGGAATCCTCTATCTGTGGAATAATAAAGTATTTGCTACAGAATCTCATGTTTACATTCTGTGATTCTTAAATATTTTTGAAGTTGAACCCATAAAAGAGTAACTATTGACCCTTTGATTTTAGAGGCAGTTTTCATTTTGTTTCAGCTACGAGTGGCAAAGAGCATAAAACACCTTTCTCTGAGAAATTTGATAACCCGTAATTTCAGTGGTAGGCTGCCAAACCATTTCTGTTCATCAAAAAGAGAACAACTACCAATATTTTACCATTGTGGAGTGTGCCTTTTGCATAGTCAGAATAGTCTTGTTCTTCCAAATTACTGGATTTGTTCTGAGATACACTTACTGATCATTTGTATTAAATGTTAGAGACAGCAAGTAGCTTTTTTAATTGTTTTTTTAGACTGTTTCTTGTATCATAGTATGGCGGTAGAAACTATTTCAAATTTTAATTCTAGAAAAATCAGAAGTTGGTTCATTTTGCATATTAACTAACGTGGACAAGTTTCATATAATTAGGAGGATCTGTTGAGGTAGTAGGTTCCTGATAAAAAGTGTTCTTTCTTTACAGAAACAGACTATGGACATTACAGAGTCTGGAGAACTAATAGGATCATGTAAAATGAAGAAAGCCCCAGTAGTAACAATAATCAGTGAAGATGAAAGGTGTCAGTGATCCAAGAAGTGACACAGGAAACATTAATGGCCTAGTCATCCCACTGAGAAGGGTGGTGACTACACTAATATTGAACCGAACCAGCAGTTAGTCCAGAAAAATCATTGTAATTAAAATTATAATGAAAGGAAGGAAATTACATTCAAGAAAAATTATAAAGAAGCATCCATATTTCAGGAGAGGTACTTGAGGAAGTATTACAGTTACTGCAAAAGCCAGGAACTGATACTGGATCAAATTATGATGCTACACACTGTAGTGTAGGTTAGATAGATCTCATTGCAGCGTAGTTTTAGAAACACTGCGAACGCAGCCCCACTCCCCACTGTCCTTACCTGTCCGTGTTGCTATTGCAATGTACCTGCAATTGCAAGGTGATGGACACAGGGAAGTACATCTGTATGATGATATTTTTAAGATTGCAATTTTAGCCTACTGGTATTTCTAATTCAGTTGGTTAAGAAGCCATCTCTGCTTGCATTTTAGATTAAGGCTCTAAGGATTGTGCTTCCTTTCCCCTCTTCTGTCCCTAATCTTGCACTAAGAGTAATCTTGGGTATTAATATATTTTCATTATTTCACCTCAAAGTTGTCCCTTCAAAGTTCTCTTAATACCTTGATAAGAAAGGTTGGTAGTTCATACTAAGTGATTTTTATATCAGTTTGAATGGTTGCTTCAGTCATCACACAGACCTGTAATGAGTAGCCATGTAGGTCTTTCAGAATAATCTTGGCTAAAATAAATGAGAGCTAGAAAATGTCGTGACTTCTGTTGAGGTCTCACTGGGAATGTGGTGAACATGGCACATGTTGGTTCAGCTGGGCATTTTCTTGGTGGATTTGCCTGTTGAAATATATAAAACTATTTTATGTTGTGTGTCAGATAGGGTAAGTGTTACTTTTCATTTTGCCAAGACATTATGAACGCTTTTGTCTCCCACAATGACTGAACAAAGACACATTTGGAAGCCCACCAATTCAAGATGTGAATGGTTCCAGTAGCTGCCTGTTGTCTTAGTAGTAGTTCTCTTGGTTTGTACTCTTGGCTGAATGAATTTGTTAAAAAGAATTTGAATGGCATGTTAACAGAGGGCCTTATAAAAGTCTGTGATGGTGTTTCATTAGTTAAATCTATTAAAAATGCAGATTTGAGTCAGTGGTATATGTTGTCAAGTGAAGAATTTGAAACCCCTTAATTCTAGAAATGGCCTTCATAGTCAGCCAGGCACTAATTTGGCATAACACATGTAAGAGAAGCATTCTTTCATCCCATATTTCAGTGGACTTTCATAATTGATGGCTTTTGTAAATTTACGGTTTTTTAAAGTGAGAGAAGTCATCGGCTTAATAGACACGCATCATTCCTTTTTGGATCGTAGCTGTGATAGAAGGGTTCTTATTATAATAGTGTAGGTATTAAGCACACATCAAAGACATGCCTTTTAACATACCACAAGTATTATTTCATAATGCAAGGATGAAACTGTTATAGTGGTTTAAGTTATAGTAAGAATAAAAATTCTGCAACTGGTTTTAACACTTTATTGGAAACATTGTTATATTCTGTTTTGAAGGGAAAGCTTTCAGTGGGAAATACGTCCAGTGCTGCTTTTTCATTGTTATTTGAGTACATTTTGAGGTGGCCGGTTGTTTTATTTGGGCTAGATCAGAATATTCTGTTAGACTGCACATCAGTAAGTGGTGTTCCCACCTAAAAGCAAGGTGGCTCTTTTTTGTGTGGACTGTGGTGTTTGTGCAGCTGCACAGTGAACCAGATAGGAAAAGTAATCTGTCTTGAAAATAATCTTTTCTTTTTCTAGGCTATTTTTCAGCAGAATCTAGTTGTACAGCTGCACAGTGAACCGATCAGCAAACAAATGCGCTGGTATACAAAAATGAGTTTTGTGGGAAAGGGAATGAAATAGTGAAGCAGTGGGGGAGGGCAGAACTGCTGATTTAAGTGCAACACTGTCTTAAAATATCCTTTGAACATCAGCCTTAGTTCTAACCAAAACATTTGCTTACTTTGAGTAGAAAAATCAAATATTAAAATGCAGATGTAACTGGATTGTCTTTCAAGTATTTCATCCTTATAAGCTCTGGTTGATACCTTAATATGACCTAATTGAACAGTAGAATATTGGCACAAAACCAAGCTAGCTCTGTTACAGATTTTGTGCATTAATAGCTGTTTTGTGGACTACATACAGTTTCTATATGAAAGACTGAAAATTAATTCATGGCAAGAAGAACTAATAGAGTTTCCAACTATTGTGAAGTTTTTAGATTCTTGTGAGCTCTGAGAAAGAGCCTGTTCTTAGCAATTTCTTACAAATAACTAACTGTCCCTTAGAAGAAGGCTGTCCATTTTTTTTATCCATTCCAAATAAAATAAATGCCCCTTTCTGGGTAACTGAGCCAGTAGGTTGCTAATGTATTGGTTCGGGATCTTTTTTTAGTCTGCTTGGGACTTGGCATTTCAAATACTTCACAACTGAGATTTTTAAAAAGTTTTCATGGTGTGTTCAGTTATGCATAAATGCTTTCTGTACTATTTAAGTCTTATCTGGCATTAACTTAGCAAATAGGGCTTGGATCAGTTAGTTAAAGGTCTCTTCTTGCGAAGTGCCCCTCCTACTGGGCTGTAGGTTTTCAAATGAATGAGTTTTGCTTAAACCCACAAACCTGTTTCACTGAAATTGAAGAGAGAAGAAAATACAGGAGATGGGTGAGAACTAAAGTTAGAAATGGTTAATTTTAACTTTTTAGATCTGTAGCATGTTTTCCCCTTTGTATATGCAAAAGCTAATGGCAGTTTAAGACTGATTAAACAAAAAGAGATTGTTATTTAATTAAAATGTTGTGGCTTTCTTAAAATGTCTTTCAATAACAACAATGTATTAATATTTTAAAAAAATATTTTAAAAATGTGTGCTAGATTGATAGGACTTCATATTCTATTATTTGTTAAAAATGTGAAATTTAGGAAATAAAGAGTAGGTTCTTTTGGTTTTTTAGATTCCAGGCTTTTTTTTGAACCAAATACTAGTTTGGGATGGGGCAGGGGGAAGGGGACTGCAGACATTTTTCCCTCATGTACATAGCAGTGAATACCTGCAATATAGAAAGGCATTAAAATTTTCAAGAATTGTAAGAAAAACTATCTTTATGCAGTCAGAAACTTTATTTCAAAAAATGTTTATCTTTTTTAAAAACTGGCATTTCTTGTAGAGCTTTTACTCTGAGAAGTTCTTAATAGAAATGAATTACACAAGTGCTTAACTTCTCAGTGCTGAACAGAGAGAATGTCTTAGTTTGGTAAGAATATTGCTTTGTCTTTATTTTTAACACCTTTTGTCCTCCCAGATTCTCTCTTACCTTAGCTGAAGCATGTATTTGGCTTCTAGTTGCCCATGAAATATTGCTCAGTTAATTTACTTATAGTGGGCATTCAAGATGAGTAAAGGAGTCAAAGATGTTTTTTAAAGATGGGCAGTATGTTCTTCAGAGAAAACAAGGAAAGAAAGTTCAGCAACACGGGAGAGAAACTGAAATAACTTGGGAAGGAGCGTGGGAAGGGCAGAAATCAGTGCATTTCTGCTACAAATATTTCAGGTTATTAAAATTGTTGGGAGCAGACAAGAAAACAGGTTGGGGGAAGAAAGTCGGGCACTTAAAATGTTCTAGTCAGCACTGTTGTACACTAACAAAAATGCTGTAGTACGTGGGTTGCAAGCACTAAAATGATAGATGTGGCTTTCAATTCAGTTTGCATTTTGTATGACCACGTAATTTGAATCCAAGTTTGTTGTTTTAAGTAAAGCCTAACTCTTGAACTAGTTTTCTAGTTTCAGTGAAGCAATTGCTGATAAATAAACAAAAATTTCACCCAAGATCACGTTTATGTTCCAGGCTCTAAGTCATAAATCAAGTACTGTATAAAGAAGAACAGTTGAAATAGTAGGCACTGTGGGTAAGTTTCAGGAATCCAAGGGAAATTGAATCAAAAAGGCTTTTAAAAAAAACTAAACTGAAACCCAACTATCATCAGAGGTACCTTTAATTTAATAGATTAAACACCGTAGGCAGGCAGTGGTTTAGCATAGAGATACGGTGAGTTTTCCATGCAGAGAAGGTAACTCATTGCTTATTTTCTGCTTGGGTTCTGTGACCTCAAGCCTCTGATGTAAAAGTCTTGTGTATGGATGTGCAGTCATGCTGCATTTAGTGTGAGTGATCTGCTTGCCCTCATGAATGGGGAGGGGATGCACTGGGCAGCACTGTGGGCCATTTCTGAAATGCCTGCTGGTGGGGCACTCTGCTCATCTTTTCCACATGTACACGTTGTTCTGACTTTGGAGCTTGGGTTAGGGTGCGGTTGTCCTGCTGCCTGAGGTGTCATGAAGGACTCGTGTTGTTCTCGTGCCCAGCTCAACGGACCGTAGCAGGTGCTGTTACTTCCAGCCCTGCCCTTTAGAGTGCTGTCGTTTCATACCAACATCCAGGAGATGTTTTCCCCCATATCTCCCCTGTGTTGGGTGCCCACCCATCAAGGAGCTGTGGAGGGAAGAAGGGGAGGCAGCAGGGAATCAAAGGAGTGAACAGAATTAGGCAAAGGCTGACAGCGGTAATAGGCAGAATATTTTTCAGCTTTGGTGTGGCCTTGTCCTCAGGCTGCCCTTTCATATTCTCTTGAGGGGAATTGAGAGTCTTAATGTTCCTATGTTGAGATCAGCTAAACAGAATTTTGTGCCACTGAAATGTACAGAATTTGGACTTCAGCTTTCCAGTATTTTACACATACAAGTACTGCCTGAGAGGTTAAATATGACAGCTATTTATAATTGCCTAGAGAATAATGAAGCTTTTTTAAAAAGAAAGAAATAAATAATCAGCTCTTTATGGTTGTTCTTTTTGAGACTTTTTATTATGGGTACATTTATTTTTTAAGCATCTTTGTTCTATAACAAGAATTGCTACAGAAGATACAACATATTGTATAATAGAAGATCAAAAATATTGTACCAGAGTTATTACTATTAAAATTGAAAATACTGAGACAAGTACTTGAATTTGAAATTAGTCTGATAATGCTCAGCTCTTGTATCTTAGCAATGAATGATGATCATAGGTTACAAACTATTTTAACCATTAGGGGAGAAAAGGTACCATTCAAAGCTAAACACCACAATTAGGGATGCATGACTGAAGTTTCCAAGTAATGTATTAGTAGTATTGTATGAGACAGTCACATGAAAAAGATCATGAGGTTGTGTGAAAAGGATTACGATCATGCCTTAGTCATGAATTTCCTGATAGAGAGATTTTAGCCTGGGTCGTGCTTGTGTAAATGAGAGTAATGCGACTTTGCTTGTTCTGGTTATATTACCAGTATGTAGCAAAGGGGCAGAAAAGCTGTCTTGCCTACCAAAAACAGTACCCTTTGAGTAACTGAGTTTTACCTAACCTTGCCATGCTCTTTTCTGTACTGAGAAACTGAAGTAAAAAAGCTTGAACGGTTGGCGGGAGCATTACAGTGAACAGCAAGTGCTGCCATCTCCTGTGCAAGCACGTAGAAGTTCGCCTTTCTCCCAGGGCTTTCATTGGTCTTGTGTGTGCCTTAACTGCGTATTCCAGATCCTGAACCTGCTCTTCACATTGTGTAGCATTCAACATTGTAAATCCTCAGTTGATGAAAATCAGCGTATTCCTAAAGAAATGCGGAGCTCTCTTGATCTGTCAACAGTCATGCTCTTGATTACTGCCAGAATGTTTCTGCTTCCTGGCATGCTGTAAGTCAGGGTCCAGGTTCTCAGCCTGCATAAGAAAAAGCAGATGTCCTTTATTTAAAGGTGTTTCCAGATGATCATACAGTCTCAGGGCTGACCCACTCCAGTGACTCTTGGATAAAGATTTGCAATCTGTTTCATTCTACTCCATCAGTACCAGCATTTATCTGGTTCCTTAGAGGAAAATGGAAAAAGCTTCTGCAAGATTTTTGAGATACTTTTGATTTTTTTTTTTACTAATCCTGTGATGTATTTATAAGAACATTAGGGATGCCTTCAACAGAACCTGTGAGTGAAAAAGACTTTATGAAAATAATATCCCAGTAAATTTCGGGGATGAACTCATCATGATAAACTACTTGAGAAAGTTTGTCACAGCCCTTAAATCAGTAACTGAAACATAGGGAATTGAGTTGGAGGAAAACTATAGTCATTCCAGACTGATGATTGAACAATTGTTTATAAAAATAAGCCAGTAATGTACAATGGTTAGCCATGGACCTATCTGATGTCCCTAGAACAAATTTTGATGCAGATGCCTCCATTTGATGGATATTCTTCTAGTCTTACATTTTTAAGTGGGATAGTCTTGCAAAACACAGTTCTGCCTTTTCTTAATTTCGTAAGCATTTGAAACTCCAGTGAAAAATGAATTTTCATATTTTGTATTTGTAGAAGTTTACAGGAGAAAGATTCCTCACCCCAGTCTTCTGTGTTGATTCATTTATTTGCTATATAAAGTCATTAGAACGTTGCCCCTTCCTGGTTATTTTGATTCTTTTTCTCTTCCTACCTGTTGCAAGTATAGGAGCTTCCAACAGGTTTTGTGTGTCTGTGTGTGTAATAATGTGGTTGCCAGTAATTATGCACAAATCAACAAGCTGGTGTTTTGGGAAATTAGGATGGACTTTAAATGTTTGTGGTTTGCTGCAAACCACTTTCCTGACCAATGTCATGCAGCACATTTTAGTTACGGGGGGCTCGGGAAGGACAACTGAATTTACTGTATCTTGTCTGAAAGTCAGTGTCATTTTAGGATGTGTTCACCAGATCACTTGTCTCTTTGTGAATGGAGGGTCAGTGCCAGATGCACTTAAGGAACTAAAAGTGCTGTCAATGTTAAAAGACTAAAGCATGCTTGCCCTGTTTCCTGTTTTCTTACGTCCTTGCATTTGCTGCAAGGTAAATGCTCTTTGATTTTAAGGGTTATTCTCTATCCAAAGTAAGTCTCTAGAAAATAGAAGTCATAAAGTACAATTCTTGGCTTATATTTAGTTTTCTAATTTGATAACATTTTTTACATACACTTGGATTTTTTTCCTAAGCTTAATTCATAATAATTATTCCAATGCTATATATATATATGCTACCAGATGTAAACAAGACAGCTGTCGTATTTTGTAAAATAGTGAATTGTTTTCAACTCTAAACACAAGATACACTATTGCAGTGTCTTCTTCATAATGTAATGTTGAATATTAAGTTTCTTACATGTAATACTAAATTGGAAACTGCATTTTCTAGGTGATATAGTTTCTAAAAATCAATATTAATTACATTAAGCTAGACAGGTTCAGAATTAACAGTATTTTTTTGAGTTGCATAAGGAGATGTTTTCCATATAACCTTGCTTTTAAATGAATGTCCACATAGATCTTTCAAGTGGGTAAACCCATGTAAGTAAAAAGTGCTAAAAATACAAAAATTTAAGCAATACACTAAAGTTGGTTAATGACAGTTTATTTGGGAATTGGTAGTGGCTGATTTCAAAATAGGGAACTGTGCAGTGTGTGTGTTTAGTGGAGGTACTTTAGCAGCACAAAAGAGAACAAATGATGCATGGGATTTCAACTGTCTTATCTCCCTGTCACCCCCATGAACAAGAAAATACAGTATTGTTATTTTAAAACAATTTTTATTCTATTATAAGTTGGGGTTTGAAGAGATTTTCAATATTATAGGTTATCATAAGCATAGATGCCTCTGGAAATATACACAGAAGTGTTATGACTAACTGTAAATGCTGTAATCACCTCCTGCAAGTATTGTATGTAAAACAGCATCTCTAAAATACACAGAATCTAACTGACTGTTGGATAAGAAAAGTACACTAACACAATTTTGGCAGTAAAAGTAGTGCAATTGTTATTCCTTTAATGCCAATGTATAAAAAGTTTTGTGAGCCATTCTATTGGCATAAATAAGTACCAGACTGATATGTAGTACAAGTGTTGAGATTGCTTTTACACCCAAGTGCTTCCCCTTGTGTTTCTTGTAGGAAACAGAGATGAAGGTACACATGCACACAAAATTTTGCATCATTTGTTTGCTGACATTTATCTTTCATCAGTGCAATCATTGCCATGGAGATGGACATAACAATGGTCCTAAAAAGGATCGTGGACACTACCATAACGACTATCAGATCTCAAATGAATCGTACTTCCAGAGTGGAGGAACAGAATCTATGCCGAGTAAATTTTCAACGTTGGAAGCTGAAAATGAGCAAAAATACTACATTGAAAAGATTTTTGATCGTTATGGTGAAAATGGAAGATTATCTTTTTTTGGCCTGGAAAAACTGTTAATAAGCCTTGGTTTAGGAGAGGTAAAAGTAGTGATGATAAATCATGATGATATTGGCCATGATCATGTTTCTCACTTACATGCTTTAGAAGTACAGGAAGGAAAGCATTTTCACTCTCATAACCATCCTCACAGCCACTCAGATTCAGAAAACCAAACCATGATTGGTATGTCTTCAAAGAGAAATCATAAATGTGATGCTGAGAGAGACACAGTGGTGCCATCAGTAAAAGATGATGGCAGACACGTTCATGACCAAAGTCGCCGTCACCACCACCACCACTCTCGTCCACATCGCCATGACCATAATGGCACCCATCACTCTCGTAATGATTCAGTTAGTCATCGTGAGCATGGTGAACAGAACCATGAACCTTCAACAGAGACAAACACAACTCAGGATCAGCCAGAAAGAAAACAACGGAAACAGAAAAAGAAGCAGAAGAAGATCAGCGAGACTTCAGGAGATGCTACGTGGGATTATGCCCCAGATCGTGATCCCGGTGATCAGTATGAGCACAATCGTGTACATAAACATGATCACGTACATGATGCATCTCACTTGCATGTGCACCATCATGACCACAGTAGTGATCGTTCTAGTAGTCATGGACATCGAGATGCCAGCTTAGGTAGTGACGATGGGCACCGAAATACCAGCAAGCGAGAGGCACCTCGCAAGCAGATCAGTGTGAGAAAACGTGCCCTTTTGTCAACGCGTGGTCACAAGGATCGTGAAGAGGTGAGTGTGAAGTGGGGAGCTGGTAAGTTGAGTTCTGCTGTTGTTACATTTTGCTGTATGTAATGTAATGTTATGTAGTAATTGAAGGTGCATACCCACAAATAGCAGAGAAGCACGTTTGTGACCATGGTATAATACAGGTTGCAGAATGAAAATGCCAGAGGTCACTGCCACAGTTTTGAGTTTACTTTATGAGTTTTCATTTCTGTCTGCCCATCACCCATGTTTTCTCAGAGGTCTATCCTCTTGCCTATTTATCTGTATTGAAGTTGGTCCTTAAAAGCTTTCTGAGATATGCTGCTTACAGGTGAGGTTTTTTCCCTTCCCAGTATTAATGAATACTGCCATGACACACACTGGGTTTGGACTTCTTTCTGAATCTGAGATCATTAACACTGAAAGCTGCACAGACACTCTTTCCTAAAAGAAATACCTGCATCTTCTCATAATGCTTCTAATGTGTTTGTCTTGAGAGATTATGAAGCAATTGTAGATGTAGCACTGTGCTCCATGTAAGATCTTCTGTTTCTTCCTTCAGCATCCATTATTTCTGCCAGCACCATAAATAGCCCATTACTACAGAGGCAGGATATTCTGATACCATAGTTTTAAACTGGAGCTCAGGATGGGGAAGAATAGAGTGAGCACTAAGTTTGAGGTTTTAAACTGAATTAAAAAGTGAAACTCTAAACACAGAAGATTGGTAGATAAACAGAAGTGTTAGTAAACCTATTTTGGATTTACATTCTCCCACTCCTTACCTGTTGCTCTTTCTTCAGTGCTTTTACTGTGTAATGGTAAAGAATATGGAAACTCATTTTCATTAAGATTTAACAAAAATTATGTAGGTGTTAGGAGACTTGAATTTGTAGTCCAGATATTTTTACCGTTTCTTTCCGCTCATAAACCACTTAGGTCAGCTTAAAACATGTTTTAGCACTGGTGGTATGTTTGGGCCAAAGTATCTGCTGTCTGTTTTGTGTTCTCAAATAATATGCTAAGGTTTACATAAATGTACCTTTTAATAAAATTGTTGCTTTTAAATTTAATTTGTTTGTACAATTTGCTTGCAGTGCTTAAATGCTACCCAGCTGCTACGATACTATGGTCTGGAAACCAGCTCTCTAATATCTCCTGAATTGTTTGTGTACATATGTCCTGCTTTGCTATACCAGATTGAGAGAAGGCTTTGTATTGTACATTATGATGAGTTTGAAGACATTATGAAAAGTAAAAATGCGTCAATTGAGAATAAAGATAAAACAGGTGCATCAGGTAGGTGTGTTAACATCTAAAGCTTTCTAAATCATTTTGCAGTTTAAATATAAAACTTCAAAGTTTGACGTGATACAGTTTATCAGCGCTTGTAAAGGAATGGTTGAAATTTAACATACTAGAAAAAGTTTGAGACGTCATCCTTTAAGTCGGGACACGTAGCATTCTGTTAGGTGGTCTAACAGGTTCTTCGAGGTAACCATGGATCAAGGAGATACCTTTTTTCCCACTATTATTTTCACTGGTTTATGTTTGCTTCTTTTTATTTCTTTTTTTTTTTTTAGGTCTAACATTGAGGCCTAACATCTTACCATTGGGCCTAGGCATTTTGCCATAGTTCAAAGCTAAAAATATTTTTATTACTTAAAGCAGTTACTTTAGGGGCAGAATTCATTGTTGTGATTTCATAACTGAACGTACTTTGAAAATACGTATTTGGTACTGCCATCTTTTATAAATGATAATGGAACTGTTGATGTTTAGTTACAGTGAAATATTAAAAATCAAAAAAAACTGCATATAGTGTCTGTATTTTGAAAATGAAAGTATTGTGGTGAATATTGATCAGTACATAGGTGCTTATTAGCATCACTAGAAATAAAGCTTGAAGTAACTACATTCTCATAGATGTTGGTAACTGTTGGAAAGTATGCACTGTTCTTTCTTAACAATTCTGGAGTCATTAAAATTATTATCTTCTTATGCATACATCTCCTATAGGGGCACATCTGCTGTCTTGTTAACTGGTCAAAGATTGCTGTAAACCAGATATACTGTGTTTTTCATATGGCAGCACATTGTTTTGTGGGGTAGTCTCATTATAGTACAAGTTGACCCCTGCCTTATCACCAAGAGCATTTCTAAAGTTGCCCTAAGCATTTTCTGCCAATTAAAATGTTGAAACCCTATACAAAACTGTCACATTGCACATGCTCTGGACCGGTTTAATTAGAAAGTTTCTACAGCTGAGTGCTTCTTCTTAAAAGAACGCATTTTATTTCTCTGTAATGAGAAAGGGAGTTGATGAATAACTCAGCTTCAAGACCTTTAACATTTTAAGAGACTTAATTTGCAAAATTAATGAAGCTTATTGTGAATATTTAACATGTTTTGTGTCATCTGATACCTTGAGTATAAATAACATCTTTGCCAATTAGTTGTTAAAATTTGGGCTTTAACACTGAGTTGGCTGTGAACATAAACAGTAACCCCTAAAACAGGTCAGCTTGATTAGATAACGACAAATCATTCTTCATAACAATTTCCTGTATACTCTTGGATTAACTACAGCAAAATTTAAGTGATGTAATATTAATTTTTCCTTTTTAAGTAAGGAAGTGAATCACAAAATAACAAATCCTAACTGGAATGTGGGAACTGAGGAAGATGTAGGACTAATTTCAGTCACAGAGTAACTGAACCTGCAGGTTATAGTATTTTACTCACATGAGCTAATATAAACATTTTTAGATAGAAGGATTTGCCAAAGTTAGGAGGATGCAGTAATTTTTAAACATAAGCTTTTGGGGGATTTTCTTTAGTTTTAATTAGAGCTTTCAAAAAAACAGACCAGTGTTGCTTCAACTCACTGATACCTGCCTGTGAGGTTTCCCTTACCTCTGATAGTGCATTTTCTAAAGCAAAGTAATTTAATTAACTGACAACCAAAAACTTATGAAGCTATGTTGGGTTTTCTTCCTGTAATTTAGAAATAGTTTCTGTAACGTCTTCAAGGCCTTATGCATAACAACTGAGCCTTCACAGTGTACCTGCTGGAAAAGGTGACATTGTCATCACTGAGGGCCCCTAAGCAACTTAACCTGAAAGCAAAGACGCATCCTACTATGAATCAAACTGGTAGAAGTGATACAAGTAAACAGTGAGCAGTTTTTTTAAAGGTGGAGATCACTTAGAGCTGATGAGTCAAAGTATTTCAGATCAGATACAGCTTGTAATTCTGCCTGTGCAGATGCCAGTGTTGCCTGGAGGGGATCCAAGAGGTGCACAGATTCCATATTCTAATTCTCATGTGCCCTGTCTTAATCATGATGCCATGTTTAGGTACTGTATCATTCATAAGAGTATGCAAGCCCTTCAGAGGTGTCCTTGCCAAAACTAAGCTATGATATATGAAATTTAAACCAGTTTGCATAATCTCCTTTCCATTTTTCTCCATGTAAGGCTGTTGATCATCTAACCTGGCACTTAACATCGTAATGTGTCCAGATTGGAGGTCCAGTGTCCTGCCAAATGGCTGTGTGACTTATATTTGGGCTGCCTGGGCATGCATGCGTGATTCAGCATTGAATGACAAGCCCATCTATGCTGGTTTGCCTTTTCAGCAACTCTCTTTTTCCCTCTGTCTCAATATGCATGTGTGTCAGTGCACACTGCAAACTGTCTAAAGCTTTTTCCAATCAGTTTCTCCTGGTGGATGTGGTCTTGTACCCTTTGCATTTGAACTGAGTTGTTTCCTTTTGTGCAGCGTTGTGGGATGACAACTACAGGCTTTGTGAGAATGAAAATCCCAAAATAAATTTTAAAACAGCAGATTTTGTAGGCTTTGGTGTTGAACTAGACCAAGCCTGCAACAGCCACAATCTGTTGGCAAAGTCTTGTCAAATCAATTCCGTAGTGGTTTTGGTACAGATAGAGTTCTTGAGATGTTTGACATTTTAATATTAGCAGCTACAACATATTCATTCCTCCTCTCTTCTCCTCTCATCCATACCAATCCCCTGCTCCCCCATTTTCCCTCATATTTTCCCTAAATAAGTGGACCTTCACAGATGCAAGGGAAGTCAGGTCATGCAAGGAAATGTGGAAATGCTAGTAGTTTTGAATCAGGAGTTGTTGACTTACATTAAAGTTGGCAAAATGTGTAGACATTTTTGATTAAAAATGAGGGAAAACCCTGGAAAAACCTGAAGCTTTTAGACTACAACTTAAACTAAAGAAAATATTTTATTAGGGTGAGATGCTGACTGCAACAGCCATGTGTCTTTGATTATAGGATCTGTTTCTTGAGTAATTCCTTCTTTTGCGTGTCATCTAGAAATTTGTTCATCTTACGTAATTAAGAGAATTATGTTGGGTGTACCACATCCCATTATCACTGTTTTTTCTAATGACGACAGTAGAGGTTCTCGGATAAAATAAAGGCTGCTTTTCACTGATAGCAAGTTGCTTTCAGCTCTTCAAGCTCTTACTGAAGAATTTGATTCTAGAGTCAAAAGTTGTCTTACTTCTTATTAATAAAAATGTATGTTTCAAAGCACCAGGTGAAATAAATAGTGCCAAACTAAACATGTGACTCCAAACAGAGGAGATTTCAGATAAATTTTGCATCAGAACCACGTTAAAAACAAATGCTAAATATGCATTAGTGTTTGTTAAGTTAACATGACAAACTGAACTCAATCTGAGCTTAAGTAGTGGAGGTGTTCTTGTTCAAATATGAAATCTTTTGCTTTTTGTGTTTTAATAAGGGCTACAAAACTGAGGCTGGAACTAACGATCAGGAAGAATTGCTGGGCTTTTATTAGCTAACTCTTCTGATGTCTTTCAATATATTATACTGTACTATGAATAAGTCTGTGTATTTTTTTTTGCTGTGGACTTCAATACTGCTTTCATATTTTTTAACACCTTTTGAATGAGCAGTCACACAGCTTAGGTTAAAGGAGAGTCACCTCCTTAAGAGATACTTGAAAGTCGTTAATCAGTCTTGAAAGTTTTACAGGTGTTCTGATAACTTTTCTGTATTCATTTCTTCCCACAGCCTGGTTTTGTGGTATCATCTCTATCACCGTCATTAGCCTGCTTTCCTTGCTAGGGGTGATCTTGGTTCCCATCATTAACCAATGGTGCTTCAAATTTCTTCTAACTTTCTTGGTAGCTCTGGCAGTAGGAACAATGAGTGGAGATGCACTGCTCCATCTATTGCCACATGTAAGTATTGTTTCCTTACCTTTTATCCTTAATTGTAAATGAGTCTAGAATATTCAGGGAATTGTTTGATAGTGTCAATAACTAAATGTTCACTGATGCAGATGTAAAATGAGTGGACTATGAGGGAAACGCTGTTAGAGACTTTCTGTTTAAAAAAGAAAGAAAATGTGGTTTTCATTTAAAAAAAAAGAAGAGGGAAAGAAAAAGTAGTTGTGTAGTCATAGTTGAACTACTGTCACTATTTTAAATTGCTGTTACTATTTTAAAACACCTCATGAGCATAACAAAATTATTTTAAACTTAGCAGTATTGCTGTCTCTTGTCTGCTGACAGTTGATTGTGTATCAATACCACCTAAAAGTATTTGCTGGGGATTCACCTTCATGGTTTCTAGCTTTTGGGGAGAAAGTAACCTCTAACATGCTGAATCAAGAAATTTTCCAGGTTCCAGGGAAAGTAAGCAGTTTTTAATTCATGATGGTATGGTGTAATTCTTAAAAGGGGAAATGTTTTCTAAACTTTTTTAATTTTAATTCTTTTAACAGTAAGATTACTGTTTACATGTTTTCTCTGTATAAATTCTAATACACATTTTTAGGCCTTTTTTTCTTAAGTTTATATTTCAGATCAGAATTAAGTCTCTTATGGCCTATAAAGGTAAAAAAAAATCATAAGGTTTGATTACTAGTGGGAGCATAGGAATGGTAATTCTGTGTGATGTTTCTGAGAGTTAGTCTCGTTATCATCAGCACTGTGAGAAAAGCTGAGGCTAAATTATCTCCCACTGCCCAAAAAAATTTCCAGATGGATTTTTTTTTTAAATTGATTAGCGTAATGAATAGTCTAATGAAAAATTTACATGGCAAAGTGTGTTAGGGTGGGGAAAAAAAGAAAGGGTGGGGTTTTATGCTACTTTGCGGGCAAGATGACATGTTTTTTAGTCTGAACTCAGAGCCATTTCAGTCTCCTGATTGCACCAGGTCGTGCTGTGTTATTATTTTCTCTCCTAATAGTCACATGGAGGCCACAACCACAGCCACCACCATGGCCAAGGTCATGTTCATGAACACAAGCGTTCCCATCGACATGCCCACGGACATGGAGTGCGCACCGAAGGCTTCCTAGAAGAAAATGATCCAGTGCTGAAAGGTCTTGTGGCACTTGGAGGCATTTATGTTTTGTTCATCATTGAACATTGTATAAGAATGTACAAACATTACAATAAACAAAAGGTGCGTAATTAAATTGCATGCCGTTTGAAAACATAGTCCCTGAAGTTATCTTCTAGGAATGGAGGAGTTGTCTGTGTGATGATTTGTGAACAAGTGCTGCTGATCTTTATTCTGTCCCATGTCATGTGAGAAAACCCTATTCTGAAGAAGTTGCAGCTTTCTGGCCAGATACATTTGGAGATAGATTTAAGTAAAAGAGATTACAGCTCTCTCCAAAGTGCTGTGATTTCCAACCCCCCCAAAATACGAAAAGCAGTGTGTAAGAAAGAACATAGCAATTGTCAGATAATTTACAAGAAATTTAGCAGTATATTTAGCTAACAATGCAGGTGTAACAGAGGTATTCAATTTTTCTACATCAGAAAATGCTAACATTTTCAGACCTCCTGCTTTCTATAAATTGCCAGTCAAGTTTTAACTTGTTTTTCTAAAAACTATTGGATTTTTATCCAATGCTAGCAGCATTCTTTATTCATGATGGTGGTATAAAAGGAGAACAGGTACCTTGGGGAGTGTGAGTGTGCATGGAAATTCAGTTTTAACTTTTGCCTTCATCAGTTGACTTCGAGGAGAAAATTATTTTGGTGAAACTGAAACTATAACTGCCTCTCCAAAAATGACTGTGAAAAATTTTCAAGTTCTCTGTTTTCACATCAGACTTGCTGTCTTAGCTGGACAAACAGCAAGAGATTTTCTGTGTTGGAGGAGGCATTTCTTAGATCTTCTGATAAAGGGATAAAAAGTATTCCATTGGACATATCTTCTTTGAGATTATTTAAATAATTAAATCTCCTAGGCTGCTTTGGCAAAGCCATAAGCTCTGTTGTATGGGCTCTAGATAGAGAAAAGCTTCCTACTTTTTGAAAGGAAAATATAAGCAAGTTCTAGAAGTATAAAAAAAATGAAGTTGAACAAATTAGAGGAGCTGTTCTTGCTGCATGCTTGCTTTCGTGAACAAAATCTGCATACATGTGTTTCTAGGCCGTGAGAGCAATCCTAGTCAGAATGTACTGCCTTACTAAAGTGAAATATTACCTGTGTGTGAGATTCTGTGGTAGGTAGCTAAGAATTTCCACTGGGATAGCTATTGTTTCTGAGCCTTGTCTGTTAAGCCTGTGTTTAATTCAGTATTCTGAAGGAACATACTTCTGTTAAACATGTTAAGAGAGTAACTTGGTCTCTTTAAAAGAGATTTTTGGACAACATTTTGGGGTTTTTTATCTCCATCAGTGTCACTTTACAAACCAGTTGTTACCTGTTTTCTGTTGCAGAGTAAGCAGAAATGGTGCAAAAAAAAACAGACTGAAGAATCACCAATTGGAAGGAAACTTTCTGATCACAAATTAAATAATAGACCAGATGCTGACTGGCTTCAGCTGAAACCCCTTGCAGGTTGGCATTTATTTTCAGAATTTTCTCTGATTGTGAGATTCAAAGTAGCAGCATGTTACTTTGGTATGGTATTTAGCATGTAACCTCTTGTACAATTTTGCTGCTATTATGCAAATCATTGTTAATAAGACTTAATAGGATTTCCTTATTAAATCTTTTTTTATTTTGTCTTCCTTAGATCTGAGAGCATTCTGAACACTTCCTAAATATGCCATAAAGATGGTTCTCAGACTTCTGAAGCAGTCAGGTTTTGGGTGGCTGTGGTTCTTTGGGAGTTTTTTTATTTATTTGTTTTCAGGGTGTTTTTTGGTTCAGCTGTGTCTGAATAGCTCAGCCCTGACAAAAATTAGATCAAAAATGAACACCCACACAACCTGAACGCAGATATCTGTTTCACTTTGAAGATTCCAGCAGCTGAACCAATTATCGTTTGGCTGAGGAGGCTAAACAGAATCTGTTTCTTTTCATAAATACGACTGAGTATCCTGAATGTTCCTCAAGTTTCCAAAACAGCTTTTGTGTACTGTTCCTTCATGGCAGTCTGTGAATGCTCAGGCAGTGTGCACCCAGAAGGAATTCTGTGTCCCTCTAGGGGTGAGGGAAGGGGAAGGACTTTGCTTCATAACCGTCCCATTCTGTGTCCTGCATGACTGCTGCATTAATTTGTTGATGAAGAGTCCATAGGCTGTATTTATACAAAATCAGTTTTGTTAGTTTGATTGGTTTGTAGAAGGGAGAATTAGGACTGCAGCTTTCTCCACTCAGTGGGATATGGGACATTGACACAGAACATAGAAAGACTTTCAGCTGTATGGATGGTGGTAAATGTATTTGAAATGTCCTCATTTCCTTTCAGTGGCAAATCAGAGGAGTTTTGCTTCTGATTACATGGAGCATGTACTGGTTTTGTAACACACATACTGGGAAAGTGTGCTCCGCTGCTCAGTAAATCATTGGTACTGCAGGCATTGGAAGCCCATGCTGAATTTGGATTTTGAACTGCAGTGCCACTACCACCGACTTGAATGGCCATTCCATTTCTTTTTAAACCACTTCCATATGATGATTAAGACTCTGTTTATCTAAAACTCTGCTGCTTAAGTACTCTGTGCCAGTTTTTATAATTCCATTTACGATTTGCTTATTTTTGACTCTGAATTTTTTTTTTAATTTTTGTGAGCTAATTGTCCAGAACTGCCTTCTTTTTTTTTTTATTTTTTTTCCCCCCACAACTGCTTTTCTTTCCTGGAGCATAGATTGCCCACTTTGTTTATTTATTAATACTTTGGAAATATTAGTAGACTTAAAAATTCATTGTATAAGCCTTCTGCATTGTTTTCACTTTGTATTACTTGTAAAAATGGCTTTGATTGCTAGCAGGGTAATGAGCTACTCTGAAGAAGCTCACTGTGTGAGCACACAAGTGTGACACAAGGATTCGTGCAGTACAGCAGATCTGTGACTGGTTTTTGTGTTGGTGGCAGGTCATGGTATGCTGCAGTGAAGGCTGAGCTGTGACCTGTAGGGGCATGTGTAGGCAGTAGCCAGTTAAGGTTTCCTGAGCCATTCAGATTCCATCTACAGCATATAAGACATTATTATCATCCTGGCAACTCTCCTTCGCCAGTGTTGAACCATAAACTTTGTCAGTAGCAAAACTGCAGATACAAGCCTAGGCTGGGCTAAAACTGGCTTTGAGTGCTATGGACTCAGTGATGTTGCCTTGTAGTGGAGACTTTTATATGCTGTACATGCAAATTAGTGAAAAAATTTATTAATGAGAGATTTATTTTTTTGGCTGAATATTGACACGAAGTTACTAGACTGGGATGTGTTAAAGTACTTTTTTGCTTTCACAGAGCAGTTAATTCTTAGTTCGGTGATGCAGCAGTTGCTGGTAACATGTTAAATATGAATTAACACAGTGTTTCTCCCAACGTAGGAGCAGACGACTCGGTTTTATCTGAAGATCGACTGAATGAAACTGAACTAACTGATCTGGACGGGCAGCTGGAATCCCCTCCCAAAAACTTCTTGTCTGTAGAAGAGGACAACAACACGCGCCATTCCCACAACGACGTCTCACATGCTGCTCAAGAGCATGACCTTCATGACTCAGAGTATGACAGCCATGGAGAAGATAAAATGATAGCTAGAAAACACAGTCACCACTGGCATCACAAACATTCCCATCATTCCCATGGCCACTGTCATTCTGGAAAAGACCTGAAAGATACTGGGATAGCTAATATTGCTTGGATGGTAATTATGGGAGATGGCATTCACAACTTTAGTGATGGCTTAGCAATCGGTAAGCAAAACCACTGAGTCTTTCTCAACAGTTTCTCCTTACCTTTAGTAACTCTGGTAATATTTTATTTATCAGTGATCACAGGTAAGACTTCCAGTTAGCACCTGTGGTTACTGGCATTGTTTAATCTCCTTCGAGGCAGAAGTTAAAAGGCTGTCAATTGTAATAGTTACTACTTTGTTAATATTTTGTGCTATTTCCACCAGAATTACTGTATTGGTATAGTGACAGTAGCAATCTCTCTGCCAGGTATAGATATGTGCAGACAAACCTCTGTGATTTATGGAACGCAGTAATGCACATTTGTTGTTTAGATCTTAGTATTTGCCTTTGAATTATAAGTAAATTCAGTCTTATTTTCAATGATATTCATTTATAATAATAATACTATTTCTGTTATTGTTAACACATAGAATTATACAGTGCTTGTAAATAAAAATACACTATGAGACAGGTTACAGAAATAATTTTTTTCAAGTACTACTTAGGATAATTTAATTTTTGTTTAAGCAAAGTTTGGTTTTTGCTTATGGTCAGTATAGATTTATTTCTAGCCAAGTGCAGAACAAATTGAAGTACCAAACAGATCTTATTAGATTTATGAAATCAACTTTGATTCGCATAATGCTCTAAATGTGATTTGAACTGTAAAGTGCATTAGTGTGAATAAATGTCATACAAGTCAAAATGACAGAGTACTGAAGTGCCTACTTTTAATTTTTTACTTAAGTAGCTGCTAAGAATACAAGGGTTCTGAACTATTAGCAGGAGGAACGCACATTTTGAAGGATGAGGGATAAGCTACTTATTAGGGTCTGTAGTTAACAGTGGAATCTACTACCATTTCTCCACTTTCTCAAAACAATTTCTAGAGAAACTAAACTCCTTAAAAAATAACTTTTTGCTTCATTTTCATATTAAACAGGTAAGACATTTAGACAGTGGTTTCTAAGGCCAAAAGGATTACTGTGACTACTGTTGAGAACTTCACTCTGTTGAAACTCCATTTCTAAATATTCCTGTGTCAAGTCCAAACAGCTGATTCTTTGGTAAAATGTAGATTTTAGAACAGCATGTTCATATTTTTAGTGTATCAGGTTATGGGTAATCCAGAGGAAAGTTAAATTTCCCCTCTGTCTTCAGATTGTGTCTTCTCTTTCTACTTTATGTTGCCTGTTTTGACTGCTCACTGCAGGCTCTTTTTGTGCTTTTCTCTGCTACAGTACAGAAATTTAGTACCAGTTTTCTCATCTCAGAATTATTTAAGGTATGAACTTAAAGTTAATTGAATTAAATTAGCTTATGCAAAAGTTACTGAAAGACATTTATGGCAATGTTTTTATCCATATTATTTTCCAGGTCTGGCTTATTGATATTGCTGATATGTGCTCTATGTATAAGCAGAAAGGAACTAAAGAGGTTATGGGTTAAATATTAGTTTGGATTTCCAAGCTGGAAAGAAGAGGTTTAGACTCTTGCTTATGTGCATTCCTAACTGTCCTCATATACTTGAGAGTTCCTAAAAATGTAAAAGTGGTGCTATTTATTAGCTTGTTGCCTTTATGTGTCTGTTTTGGTCAGTTGTGATCTCCTCTCCCAGGATTTGTCTTTCAGACACACGGAGTAATAAAGCATGCAGTGGTGATGCACATCCAAGACACTTCCAGTACTTCGCATTTATATGTGGGCAGGGCTAGACATACAGAAAAATATTAGAGTATGCATTCTAACAGAAGGTTGTCATCTCTGGAAAGTCTGTTGATTTTCTGACTTGAAAATAGTGAAATATCATTTTAATTTTTTTTTCTTTTTTTTTCTAGGAGCAGCTTTTAGTGCTGGACTGACAGGAGGAATTAGTACATCTATAGCAGTATTTTGTCATGAACTTCCCCATGAATTAGGTAACTAAGTCTAGAAACTCAGTCTCTTCATCTGTATGAAATATTTGTCTAGAAGCTGTTGTGATGCTCACTGTGATAAGGAGTTACATAAGTAAACACAAGTTTACATATTACAAAATTATGCTAGATTGAACTGTGCATGTTCTTACAGCTTGCTTACTTGAACTGCTAGCTCTGAATGGTCAAAAGTGAGGTAAAACAAGTACTTCAAAAACCCTTAGAGATGATGAGTGAAAGCATTTTATATAGGCAGCTACTGAGCTGTAGGTGAGTAGTGGGCACAGATGGGAAGTAATGCAGCAGATGTTCATGGTTTGACATCGGTGCTGTACAAGCATTAGTTAAGTGAAGCTGCTGCAGTATATAAAGGATTGCAGTATATATTAGTGTGCTTATAACTTGATAGCATTAAATTAACCCTGTGTAAGAGGTGAGTAGTTCACTGTACATATTTTTTATTATTATTATTTTGATGTGTTTTGATTCTAGACTAAGTGATCTATTTCTAGCATCTGTAACATGAGAATATTTTGTTAATTACCTTCATGACTGTATGTCATCTTAGACTTCTGATATTCACAAGAATTCAGTATGGATGGAGTAAAATGATTAGAGCTGATTACAAGACAGAAATCTAAAATTTTATAGAATATCTCCCTCTAGCACCAATTTTAGCAAAGCAGTCCTGAATTCAAAATAAAGCAAGTTAACCTGGCATGTCTTAAACTAGAACACTGATTCAGCATGATATAAAGTCATTCTTTCTGAATGTAACTCTTCCTTTCTCTAGTGCTCAAATTCAAATTCATTGTCACCTTCTGTGGGGACTAAAGCCTTGTTATCCTCTTCCTGAATTTGCAGGATGAGGTGTATATAGCTAAGAGGAATTTTCACAGGTATTGATAAAAACTAAGCCTCTGGTTTCATGTGCCATGAAGAACTTCTGTGAAGTAAATAACTTGGACACAGGAGTGGAAGGGATACGAAGTGGGTTTACAGATGACACAACAGTGGGAGGAGCTGTTGACTCCCTCGAGGGCAGGGAGTTCCTGCAGAGAGACCTCGACAAATTAGAGGACTGGGCAATCACCAACCATAGAAAGTTCAATAAGGAAAGGTGCTGGATTCTGCACCTGGGATGGGGCAACCCCAGATGTTCAGAAAGACTGGGGAATGAGATGCTGGAAAGCAGTGCCGGGAAAGGGACCCAGGGGTTGAATGTGAGTCAGGAGGGCCAACTGTGTCCTGGGGGGCATCAGGCAAAGCATCGCCAGCCAGTCCAGGGAGGGGATTGTCCCGCTCTGCTCTGCACTGCGGCGGCCTCACCTTGAGCATTGTGGCAGTTTTGGGCACCACAGTACAAGAAAGATATTAAACTATCAGAGAGTGTCCAAAGGAGGGCAGTGAAGATAGTGAAGGGCCTTGAGGGGAATCCGTGTGAGGAGTGGCTGAGGTCACCTGGTCTGTTCAGCCTGGAGAAGAGGAGACTGAGGGGAGACATCATTGCAGTGACAACTTCCTCATGAGGGAAAGAGGAGGGGCAGGCACTGATCTCTTCTCTGTGGTGACCAGTGATTAGACCCAAGGGAAGGGCCTGAAGTTGTGCCAGAGGAGGTTTAGGTTGGATATTAGAAAAAGGTTCTTCCCCCAGAGGGTGGTTGGGCACTGGAACAGGCTTCCCAGGGAAGGGGTCACAGCACCAAGCCTGACAGAGTTCAAGAAGTATTTGGATGATATTCTCAGGCACATGGTGTGACTCTTGGGGATGGTCCTGTGCAGGGCCAGAACTTGCACTCGATGACCCTTGTGGATCCTTCCAGCTTGGCTTATTCTGTGATTCTGTGTATTCTCTGTGGGAGGACCAGATCTAGACTCCTCCATTCACCCTTCATAATTAATCACTGTTACCTTTCTGACAATCAGCATGACGAATAGGCACCTTTAAATCATATTTTAATCAAGGGATTGCTGCACATAAATGCAGTTCTTACAAGAGTTGTCATTTTCTGTTTCTCAGTCTGACTTTGAGCCTCTGTAGCAGCATTTTTACTTTGGCAGTTCCTTGGATTGGTGAGTGTAAGCTAATTTGTTTACTTACTCTCCTGAGAAGCACTGATGGCAACCCCCTGTGTTCTGTCCCTGTTGCAGGTGACTTTGCTGTGCTCCTCAAAGCAGGTATGACAGTAAAGCAGGCCATTGTGTACAACCTGCTGTCAGCCATGATGGCGTACATCGGGATGCTGATCGGCACGGCCGTGGGGCAGTACGCCAACAACATCACCCTCTGGATCTTTGCCGTCACTGCTGGCATGTTCCTCTATGTGGCCTTGGTGGACATGGTAAGGTTGGGATGGTGCTGTGGCATTTTTGCATTCCATGCATTAAACCTAGGACTGCTGTGGCTGGGCCACTTTGTGCTGGAGTTCAGTCTAGTGTTCAGGGTTGTTCTTCACTAAAATTTAATCTTCGTGTATTCTGGGAAGTTCAGTACGAACCTTTGGCATGAGCAGCTGGTAATACATAGTTCTTGTGGTGATTAGCTTTTAAAGAAGTTATTTGTGGGAAAATGCTACTGCTCCAGGAACTTATAGCTATGTTACCTTTAGTGTGTGTACACCACAGATCAGATCCTTCAGGCAAGAAATAGTGTTGTGCAGGTTATCAAAACATATTCAGACCTGATTTCTCTCCTAAGCAGCTTCAGAGCTTTATTTAAATAAGCTAATTGCCTCACTTCTTGTCTTTCCTAAGCCTAATGATGATGAAATCATTTTCTACGTTTAGGGTATTTTGGGGTATAATGCTCTTCAATACTGAGACTTTAATTTATAAATATACTCTAGTTACTACAGTAACTCAGTTACTCTATTAATAGTTAAATAAGTTCTTTTCAGGGCTTGCTAAATTGTTAAATAAAACGTCTGCGTAGAGGGATCCTTCTTGCAACTTGCAACTACAGTAGCCTATAATTACTGGACTATCACTTGCATATAAGTCCTTTGGCTGATATTTATTTCCTGTGCTTCCTTTGACTGAAGATATCATGTATAAAGGAAGGCAGTATTTTCATTCCTTTATTCCTTTTTCTTTTCCTCAGTCATCATAGTAGCAACCAAATAGTCAAAGCCCCAAGGCACATGTGAAACTGCTCCAGATTCTTGTCTTGGTGTTTCCATAATCTGCTTCTTCTCAAAGGCCTTGTTACCTGACACACAAGAAGAATAGATTTTGATTCCTCCAATGCTGTCAAAGTAAATATCCAGCAGTTTTTAAAGCCCCTTGTAGTAATGCTAAGGTGAAGCCTTTTTTTTCATCCAGAGCGTGTTCCACCAGATTTCAAAAAAAACATCTGTGACTTCTCTGAACAATTTCTTTTTCATGCCTGCCAAGCTTCAGAAGTTCTGTTCATACCTCCCATAGCTACTGTAGCATTGCAGGGACAGCAGAGCTGAAGCAGCACTGTGTCCAGCAGTTGGGCAGTGCCTCTTCACCAGGTGAATGTGAATATGCAAGAGGTTCCTACAGTGCTAATGTATGTGTGGGCTACATCTCAAAGATGGAAGAAGGGTTTTATTGCCAGTAAGAAGTTCTTGCAGTGCACAGCCTCCTTCCTCCCTCCTTCTCAGAGTCTTTCCAGGATCCTTTCTACTGTCAAATAAGTATTTTAAAGACAGCAACGGGGGGGAGTGTGGCCATAGTACTGGTTACTGTTAAATAATCTTTTTCTTTTTATCGTAAAGGGGAGGGGTCTTCTACTTGCTGTTCAGTGCCACAGTTTGGGGAATACATGAGAGCTGCCACTACCTGTAGCTAAAACTTCCACTTCTACTCATTCTATTCTCCCTTTTCATGTCCATGACTGGAAATGGAGACAGAGCACTGTGCCCTTCCTAGGTTTTGAAACAGTTACCAGAGTATTCCTTCATTATTCTTAAGAGCATCCTTAGGTTCAGAACAGCAATGTTCTGTCTCTGTAGAAGTTACAACTTCTATAGAAACAGATCTTCCATTCAAAAAACATGAAGGTGAGAATTGGCAGCAGCAATTCCACCACAATTCTCTGATTAGATTTTGTGTTACCTGGTGAAAACAACTCTGGTTTATTAAAAATAAAAGAATTCTGCAACAAATCTTGCCTGCTAGCATGACAACTGTATAGTAATCTTTAGTAGTGTAAAGTCAATGATTACTGCATTTATTTTGATGACCTAACAGTGCTTTGTAATTCAGTATAGTACTTACTGTTAAGCTACCTGGTCTATTATATATGTATTGTCATGTAATTGTCAATTGATATGTATATGTAGTGTCATTTTTCACACCAGTTCAGGGGTTTTTATATATATTTAAATACTCAGTGAGTTAAATTAATTGTCAGGTTATGTATCTTTTAGAAATACAGCAATACAAGTCCAGAAGGGTGTAACATACTTGGTTTTTAAGCAGCTTTGATATTATTGACTCTGCAGAATTCAGGTATTTAGAATAACAAAAACTACTCCAGCCTATCTAATGAAGAGCAATAAATAGACTTGTGCTGTGTACTACCTGAAGTTTCCATTTTCTTCTATAGTATCTTTTTCCGTACTTAAGTCTGTCTTGAAGGAATTCCTTTGTTTTTACCTACTGCTTTCTTGAATTAATTTCTTTATAAACATGCTATTTCTCTTCTGTGTGTGTTGTAAAACACTTCGTAAGATTTATTTTTACATCTTCCAGGTCCATTATTATTTGTTGCTTTTTTCAGTACTCTTTGACTTTTCTTCATAGGTGAGGAACAAAAGGACTAGCCAGAACTTTCATAATTTCTTATAGCTTCACATAGAATTTCTCTTTAATTGCCTGTAGCTATTATTCTCATATTTTAAAGGGATGTGTATGTGAATATGTGTAAGCATCTAATATGACAAATAAATGGCTAAGTTAATCAGCAAAGTCATTATAAAGGGTATATTTATAGCCATGTAATTATTGTAGAAATAGGCAAAGCTTTTTATTACATTTATTTGAGTGTGACAATTTTAATTGAGTAGAAGTACTCAAGAGAGCAGAACTGCTGGGCTGGTCCTTATCTTGAGGAACTTAATGTTCAATTAGATTTGTGATCCAGTAAAACTTTAAGAAAAAAAAAGTCCAAAGGAAAGTTGGTTTTAGTTTCTTCTGTAAAGACATGATATGATTATGTTTTTATTTACTGTAGTGGTTAGGTAGAGTTTAAGCTATGTCTTAGTGTGTTGTTTTGTAACTGAACCCTGGAGTGTTTATTCTTGACAATATCATCTTGTAAACTTGTTCATGTATAAATGGAATAGAGGTAAAAAAACTTCCTAAATTGTTTTTTTTTTTCCTTTAAGCTTCCAGAAATGCTTCATGGAGATGGAGATAATGAAGAGCACGGCTACTGTCCCGTGGGGCAGTTTGTTCTTCAGAATCTAGGCCTGCTTCTTGGATTTGCCATCATGCTGGTGATTGCCCTCTATGAAGACAAAATTGTGCTTGACATCCAGTTTTGACCTAATTCTGGTAATCACTGTGGTTACAATAACGTTGCTGTATGGCTTTGAGTCTGCACTGTTTCGCTGTATGCACATTGCTCGGAGGAAACGCGGTGGCTTGCACTACTTACACAAGTACAGGACATTCATTTCTGCCTAGATTAACTGATGCTTTCTTCTAATTCAAATCAGATGAGGTCACCCAATGCAACTTCTAAACTCGAGCGATCAACACTTAGGAAACACAAAATATGGGAAATAAAGGCCAAGTTCAGTGTACTATAATAGCGAGCACTGCTTGCTTAAGAAAGAAAAAGTACAGTGAATGATCTTCTTATTTGGGAAAATACCATTTCATTGGTACACCTGGACAGAACCCAGAAGATGTTACAGCTAAAACTCAAACCTCTGCAAGGAACCCGAGCAAGCTTTTAGTGCCACATAAGTCCTGAGTAGTGCGTATATGTATCTATATATGTATGGATCTATGTAGATATATACAGATATGCATACATATATATGTGTGTGTGCGTGTGTGTATATATACATACTAATTCTGTGCTGATTTTTCTGCATAGTGGTGACTTGAAATATTAAATCTTACAGCAGGACATGACTGGAAACCACTATGCCAGTTTAAATTTTTAAAAAGAAACCCAAAGCCTAAACACTGTTTAAATTCTTATAAGACGTGTTAAGCTCACTCCGTCATTCCAATCCTGTGTAAGAAGGCAGGCTGTTGCCATGTACTCTGCGAAGTGTGACTTCTGTTGAGGGTCAGTTTGATGATGTTTTTCCCAACTAAGATTTATTTGATGTTTGTTCCTTGATATTAGTAGGAAAATGCAAAATGCAGTAGAATTAGTGTTAGCTTGGGGAAATCCCTGATGTTGGAGTTATTGAGCTATTTCTGGTTCTTTCTTACAGATGCTAAACATGTATTGTGTGCCACTTGCAGCATAAACTACTGAAGAATTGTGGCTGTGAATTTGTGCAAACTCTTTTAACAAAGAATCCATATGGGAATTTCTCCATTTTTTAAAAACTATTATTTTGAACTATTTTCTTCTCTTCATGTTAAAACAATCCAAAGTTCAAGATGCTAGTTACTGAACCTGGGCACAAAGGTTAAATTATGCTCTCTGTATGTTGTACTGGTAGGTTATTTACAATACTGTAATAGTGGATCAAATGTGTTTCTACAATGCCTTGTTATCAGACATTGCAACACCAGCCATTTCTGGCAGTAGAGAGTATGTAAGAAGATTTCTACTTCCAGTATAAAGGAGTTCATTTCTAAGATATTTTTTTACAATTTTGGTATTTAAATTAGATTATTAAAAAGCAGATGTGGTAGAACAATGGTATGTGTCATTCGGAAGAATAGACTGAAACTTTGGGCCTTAACTTGCTGGGACCAGCTGTCCTAGATCAGATTGTGCTGATATGCGTATATTGCCAGACATGAGTTAGTTCTTCTTGTACCCATCTCCTTAAAAAAAAAATTGTGAGTTTGTGAGGAGTGCAAGTTGATTCTGTAGTACCAGTCCTAAGCATGGTAGTAGGTTTTTTTAAAACATGCAGTTCGTCTATTTTATGTGTATGCCAGGTAAAAGCTGTATTTTGACTACGTGCCGTAACTTTTCGGTCTGCTTGGTGCCAGTGTAGCTGCTAAGAACACTGATCCTAACGCCTTTAATGAGAGCCAGTTGGTTATCTTCATTCCATTTCAAGTTAATGTGTTTCCTGTGGCCCTTTACTTTTGAAGCTTCACTGGTCAGGTTAGCTTTTACTGAGAGCAGCTAATGTATTTTAAAGTAAACGGTCAGTTGCCAGTATTTCTTCCTAATTCAGTATCAGGAAACAGTATTAAGGGTCCATTTCAAAGAAGGGTGCAGTTTCTTCAGTGAAGAAGCCAAAAGCCCAGAGTTCAGGGAGGCAGCCATTTAATGTTCTGAACTCGGGTTTTATTTTTTGCTCTTTAAGCACAGAATCATAGAATCATCCGGGTTGGAAAGGACCGCTGAGATCATCGAGTCCAACCCTTTTTTTTTTTTATTTTTTGAAATCCAGTCCGGGTTTTCCCCCATTTTGTACTCCGGCTGAAAATGTTTACTGTTGGACCCTAATTAGCAAACACACTGTTGCTAGCTTCAGATTCCAGAATTTCTGCAGTGTAAAGCTCCTGGGTGACGTTTTAACATAGTGCTCATGTTTGGGCAACGAGTACCATTTTCAAAGAGGCTTAACTCACTGGATACCTTCTGAGGATCTAAGTTTATACAATCTCTGTTTCTTATGTATTAAACTGACTTAGTTTTTCTTTTCTGTTAATTCTGTCAAGTATAAGGGGGTCATTATGCAGCTGAACTGATGTTTTGTCAAATCATTTTTTAAAGCTTATTTCTCTTCATTCTTTTCAAATGGAGATTTCTGTATTTCAGGTAGTATATTTCCTTTTGTATTAGTTGGAATATGGGTATAGCTTAATACACTGCCTCTGTAGGAAAATAGTTAACTTCCTTCCAAGACCATCTTCAGACAAGGGAAAAACGTGGTCATTGAAGGTAGGTACTGTATTTTTCATGGAATATAGGTTGTTTACTTTTATTTTCTAATATTTATTGCAAATGTAATAGAGCAGTGTAACAGCTGTGATTCCTATGTTTCCGCCAGTATTGAATTCCAAAAGATCCTAATGTACTCTTGTGTTACAGACAATCTGAATTCCACTACATTTCTACTTGGCTTCAACATTCCATTTTGCTTGAATCCAGAGTCTCATTTAACTTGTATTTGTTGGAGGGCATAAATGTTACTTGTATATTACAATGCTGTCACTGTGTGACATCCCATTTGAGTTTTGATGTAAATCACATTGCACTCAATCCGCTGTGATTATGCTTAGAAAATGTTGTAGTTGCTAGATGCAGTGTGATTTTTTTTTATCATTATTTTTTTTATTTTTCACTCCTCTCCCCGTTAACAATTGAGTCTATGGTTTAAAATGTGATTATGGTCCAATAAGATAACTTGCTGAGCTATTGGTCTTTTTGTTATAACTAGATCATTTTTTAAGATTTTATAAAGCTGGAAATGATCAAATGCTGTTTTGTTCATTGTCAACAGTGTTGTGTTCATTTTATGTATGTTCCTTATACGTAAGGAGCCTTCAGAAAATAAAAGCTATTCAAGGAGCAGATATTTTTGTTGGCTTTTATAAGGTTTTGTTGTGTACTTCTGGTATTCTGTTTCGAATCTCATGAAAGGCACAAATGCAACATTGAAAAAAACCCTCATTTTAATTTCTCTTTTTACATGGCATTTCAGGACTGACACGCAGTCCTTATAAGTGACCTGGAAAATGCCCCTACCTCCCAAAATTGCAATAGTTTTAGGAGTTAAGCTGACACAATAACGCCACACCCTGTGTGACCCGGTGTTCTTGTGGTTTGTCTGAAGGGAGAGTCATGACAATGACAGAGTTGGTGGAATGGCCTGTGGTTGCCAGGATCCCTCTTCTCTCACTGGTCTTGTACACTGAGGCCAGGTGAGTTGGTCACTGTGGAATGTCTGCTCTCTTACACGGCTTCAGCCATGTCTGCAGCAAAGAATAAAGCATCTCGGACAGCCTTGGATTGGCCAAAGTATTTTTGTTGTCAGGGTTTTTTGTTTGCTTTTTAACAGATAGCTCTGAAAACTTTCTTGTTTCCTCTTTCTTAGCAGATTGCTTCCACTCCCAAGATGCACAACACTAAACTTCTCATCATTATTATTATTATTATTAGCAGAGGATTCTCAGCTCCTTTCAGACACTAATTTCTATTTCAACAACATGTTTAGAACACTTACAGAGCTGATCCGAGTCATCAGTGATCCTGCCACTGTAATTGCATTCTCCAGTCATACAGTGAAGAACATCAGCTGGCACCTCCTGAAAGAAAGCCAGACAGTGATTTGAGCAGCAGCCTAGCAATTCTCTGGGCAGCATATCCCTATCACTGTAATTTACTTGGAAGTCATCCAGAATTCTCACTGGAAAGTTTAAAAGCTGTTAATTACTTCTGCTAGTTCATGCTTGAACCATTTGATCTGCAGATCTTCAAATAACCATTCCTCAAGTCATCCAGCATTGCTGCTTTTGAAGAATAATAGCACCAAAAATTTCCATAGTAATGCAGCTAGAACTCCCCTGAGTACAAGTTTATGGAAAAATCTTCCAAAATTATCTCTACTTGTTTGGCATATTTATAAAATAAATGTATGCTGTAACAGGGCCATAGGTATGATCATAATTAATTTTTTAATTTTTTTTTTAGAAAATCAAACATGCTTTAAGTCTTGAGGTTGGGAGAAACTGGACTCCTCTTAGGTGCATAAAAAAGAGCAAATTATGAGTGATTACAGGTAAATTATTTACAGAAAGTCAAGGCAAGAGTGAGTGGTACACTGAGAACTGGAATGAGGAAAACCGGTCAAAAAAGGTACCAAGAAATGTTTACTACATAGAAGTTATTATCTTTAAGGGAAGGAAAACAAAAAAGCCTCCCTCCCTGGTAGGAAGTGTATTTGCTCCTAAGCCCTGGTCATAGGACATCCCCCTAAGAACCCACCTCCCTCCCCCTCCCCACGCTCTCCACAGTTCCATGGAGGCGCTTGAATCACTTGCCTATTAACCACGTTATTGCTTGAATTTGCCTCTTAACCGCATTGATAACCAAAATAACTCCAGGCTGACAGTGGGTTGAAAATAACACACACACCCACCCCCTTCCTATAGTGGCTGCTTAGGAAGCTGGAGTGTGAAGAAGTGCCATGTACTGCTAGCAAATTCCAGAGAGAGCTTCTATGAAATACACCTGACTCTGCAAACAGGGAAGGAAATGCTGTCTGCCAAACTTACACAAATAGATCAAGGTTCTCTCTAATCTGAAACAGTCGAGGGTCTGGTATTCTCCCTGTCACTGAATAAATCACAGAGAGCCATTAAGTGTCTTACTGTGATACTTTACACCTTGCAGTAACATTGCCAAGAACGGAATCCACAGTTCCAGCCTGGAGACGGGTTACAATTCCAATGAATAAGGCAGCTATAGAAACAAATACTGCTCTGTTCTGCGTGGCAAAACTTCTGAATAGTAATTTGAAAGCTTCCCACATCTACCAACCATGGTACTCTAACCACAGAATGAACGTGGTGACCACTAGAGCAACTAGACCTTTGCTTCCAGTTCCCTGTCCCCACTAAGCTGTGGCTGTGGCAGCACCCAGCCTGCACGGGTACGTTCACCCACGGTTCTACAAGATGCAAGCAGGGGCTGGTGACCCCTGTGAGCAGTTGCTGTACCTTGTACTGTTCAAGGAAGGCGTGCAGCTGCTCTGCAGGTCAGTCACATTGGAGTCCTATGGAATGTTCCAACCCCATGGCCCAAAATTCCGCCTTTCTTGCACCAGAGAGCGTGGAAAAAGCAGAGACCTCACAGCAATGTCTCAAATGCAGCCTTAAAACCAAATGCAATACTTGTTAATAATTCATGGCTGCTTAAACCATCTTTTTTTGTTGTTGTGTCCTGCCTGCACAGTTGTGCTGTCTTTGAGTCACTCAAAGCCCAGCATCTCCTGCTCTGGTCACTGACTGACTGTTTGTGAGTCAGGGGTAACTTCTTGACACACAGAGGCCTTCAGCAGGGTCATTAAATCGTCATGAGCACCAGTTCTAAATACTCTCTTAAACCCTCAAAGGATTTTACTTTTAAAGCTCTATATTCATTATATCTAATTAATATACATGACATGCAACTATGCATACGAGACCATGCACCTATGTGATTTTTTTTTACAGCACTGTATTATAAAACATTGCTCAAACAATATTTTTGCCTTTTTTTTTTTCTCCTTATCAAGGTAGATTTATGGCCTTTACACAAAAACATTGTGTAGGAACTTTTGGTTTGGTTTTCAGTTGAGACAATTTAGCAAAATATACAACTTAATTAGGTGATCTACATTATTTATAGAAAAATAATGTAAAATCATGTAAAATATGCTTGTAAATGGACATCTAATTGTAAAAATAGGGGTGAAGATTTTCCCAGTCTTAATTTAATTTTTTTTTAACTAGAGAGCTGTGTTATTGATGCCATACCACAAAGTTCAATTGAAGAAGTAGGAGACAAGCAATAAAAGAAAAATTAAGTTTACTGCACTACTGCCAGTTATAAAAACTGGTTTCCTTTCGGTGGAAGGCACCTATTTAATTTGTGAGGTTTTTTTCCCCAGATCATACATGCACAGTCATCAGGGTCTGCTTTAACTGAATCACAGAGTTGTAACATTACTAACAGACTTTCTGCAGCTGTTGGAAAAGTCAGGATCGAACACAATATCAGATATTTAATGTATGATATAGTTTAAAATACAGTTTAAATTTTTGATGCCATTCCACTTCACTAAAACCTCTTACCTATCTTCCAGTGAAACGCTCCAACCACACATCCATTTGATCTGGAACTATAAGATCCTGACAGTCTCAAAACACTCCTGAAAACAATCTGCTCTTGCTCTTGAAGGATGTAGACAATCTACTATAAAGTGCAAGATCCTTTTGCAGTTTGGTGGCTGGAGACTTCAAGTATGTCTGTCATTCTCAACAGCATGGAATTCTGACAGAATAATAGTCAGGAAATGCAAGAAATACATCTTAACCAACACCAGCAACTTTCTAGTATTCTGACAGTACTCTGTTACGTAAAAACCCATTTGGGCTGTTGGGGATTTTTTGTTTTTATTTGTTTTAAATGCTGTAAGAACGACAGTCAAAGTGAAAAAAATCCATTCTTCCATTCTGCAATTCTGATGTGTAAATGTCACCCAAGATTCTAAGGTCCTATACTACTAGGATGTTTTTAATTAACTTAATATTACACTTTACGCATATTAGAAAAAAAATAGCATTTTCAGATAAGATGGCTTACAATAAACATTTAAACCATTACTTTTTTTTTTTGCATTTTATATTTGAGAATACACAAACAAATCAGTTAAATAGTTCATGACTTCACAAGATTATAAAATATGCCAAAAATTTTAAACCTAAAATTTCCTTTAAATAATAGACAAATTATTCATTCCTGAAAAAAATCCCCTTGCATTATTTAGTGCCTTGTGTTAAAGAGAATCAGAGGATCAATTTTAATGTGGTTTTGGGCATTAAAACCAGGTTTTTTAGCTTACTTTGGCATTTCAGCTTTTACTTAAATAAAGTTCTTTGCTTCACACAAACATACACACATATGTACACACATAAACACACAAACATAACTATGTTAAAAAAGTCTGGAGATATACTTGATCATCAGCACACTACACAGTCATGGAGACAGCACCAGAAAAAAGTGTACATATCAGTGGTTGCACAGCCCAGGCTTTGAATGATAAATTCTTGTACCATCTAAAACAAAAAGGAAAAATAGAATTAAATTGCCCTGTTTTGGGTAACACACACTACTCTAAACATCTGAATATAAATTTCAAGGACAGTATCCCTGCATATAAAATTAGATAACAAGAAGAGTCCCAGAGGAATCAATGATTTAGCATGTGTAAATCCAGGCAAAAAAGATGCTCTAATAGAGCTGAAATTAAAAGTCCTGTGCAAATGTTTGTTAATCCCATTTCTGTCACCACATCTGGACAGACTGACATGCTGGGTTATTTTCTGCACTTACTCCATCTGTATTACGGAGAGGATTTAAATTTTCCAGTCTCATAATGCAACACCTTTCAAAGGCGTTAAGATCTTGGCTTAGAAAGCTGCTGCGTACAGCAGACGAACACACTGCTGTTTAAAATTCCTGCTGTAGTTAACTGGGCTCTGTACCAAGAAAAGATACAATTTATAAAACGACAGATTAATACTTTCCTCCTGTAAACCGTTACAGAAGTAATTTTTCAAAATATTATCATTGGTTCTATCTCTGGACACACTCTAAAATATTTTAAAAAAGAATAGAATATTTAGAATATTACAGAACAACCACCTCCTCTAAAGAAATGCAGTAGCGTTTACAAAGAGAATCCTAAGATTTAATATCTGAAAATGAAGTCTAAGAAACACTAAAGGATTCAAATAGCAATGTTGATTCAACCCCTTCGGTCACAACGAGGATAATATTTTTTAAAATTTTATATGCAAAGTTGCTGTATTTGTAACTAGAATTTTTTAACATGAAGGTTTTAACATTTCAATTATAAAATCTGCAATTAGCACAGGTGAAAAAAACATATAGTGTGACTGAGTACACAGAATGTGACACAGGGGGAAGAAGTTCCAGCAGCTTCATTTCTCTTGGTTGTCCTGCTCATGAAGTCACCTGTGTTTTTGCTCTCTTTAAAAACTTACCCTGCTTTACAGGTGCAGTGTGTCACCAATTAGTATAATGCCTTAAATCTGAGAGCAGGAGAGAGGCTCTGGGCTCTGTTAACTGTGGGCTTTATAGATGGAGACGCTCTTGAAAGAGCTTAGTTCAGCTTCTAAGCTCTTAACTGATTTTAAGGAGATGTATGAGTATGAGAACCGTTTAAAAACCTTCACAAAGTGGCCTTTCCAAGAGAACTGCAAGTGCACTCCGGAGAACGTAAGTCTGAAAAATGGTTATTTTTCCTGTGCCTTATTTTTTATATACTGTGCCTAAATATGAAGTCGCTGTTAAGTATATTTATGTTCAAGACGAGCCCACTAAACTTGATGAAGATGAAAAGTTAAATACTCCAACTTTGCTCTCTTTGCTCCTCAGAAATACTGTAGTAGGATGATTGGCTTTTCTGTGTTCAGTCCACCAGTCTAGCTGCAGAACTTAATGTAGTTACTTCTTTTTTGTTCTTGTCACTGAAGAGTCAATTTCTAGTATTGTGTCGTCTTTCTGATTGCAAATTTCTATTCATGGCAAAGCAGCCTACATTAGACTGGGAAAGTACACGTCCAGCAGGAAGGATGAGGTATCAGAATAACGGCTACTTCAAATTCAAAAAACTTTAGAAAACTTAATGTTTATGTCCCTGCAGACTTTTAGGTGAGCACATGTGAAACTTTCAAGCTGGGTCTCAGATAACTCGAAGTATGACTCATGTGAGAGGGTTTTGGTAACTGAAATTTAATTTTTAGTGTTCTGACCAGACATGATTCTAAAATTACAGGAAAACATAGAACTCTAAGATGCAGCATTTTACTTACATAATTTATATATAAAGATTCTCTATGTCCATGACATTTTTTTCTCTAAAAATATTCTTTCAAGTTCTAAGTATGGCAGATTTCATGCACTGCTACAGAAATACCTGTGTATTGTGACATTTACTGGACGTTACCTGCTACAACAAAGCTATTCCAGTAGCCTGCTGGTACCACAGCTATGCAGAAATTTTTTCACTACTTGTAGCCTATTCCTTGTTCCTTCACTAATTGCTTATTTATCTGCTTGCAGTCCTCACACTTAAAATTTCTTTTCAGCCTGATCTGTGCTGATAGACATTGTGAGGAAAGGTGGTGTTTGCAAGCTCTTCAGAATTAAGTCTGCTCATGTAAACACGAGCAAGTGTGTGGAATAAGGCTCTAAACTTCTAAACTGTCCCTTGCAGATGGCAAAGGCGGGATTCATCCACTGTCCAAACGTAAATGAACCAGATGTGGCCAAATGTTTCTTTTGCTTGTTAGAACTGGAAGGCTGGGAACAAAATGATAACCCGTGGTAAGCACAGATGCAACGATGTTCTGCAAGTATTTCTCCAAATTTCTTTGACAATGTTCCCTGAGTGATTATAAAGTTACCAGTTTCTTCTGTGACAGTTTACAAAACTGAAGCCTGCTGGAAGTTATCTTACTGAGTAACCTTGAAATAGTTCAACTAGCTTTTATCTGAGATCCACTAGATCTATTTCTTTTGTTTTCTGTATGATACCTTTTCTCCTGATAGACAGTAGAAGTACTGAAGAGACCTGTCACTTCGGATTTCTTCATCTCCTGAAATGTAACTTTTATGGGTTTAATATATGTTCTTATTCTGGGTTTATTTTGCAGGGAGGAACACAGCAAACGTCACATCTGTGAGTTTTTATCTCTTCCTAAGAACTTTGAAGACCTGACAGTGGAGGAGTACTACATGCTGGAGATGACACGGCTGAGAACATTCATTGTAAGTGTTAACCAAATGATCTTCATATAAGATTCAGAGTGAGAATGTGAACAAGAACTTCTATCTCTAAGATTCCCAAGCATCAGCAAGGAGTGATGGTGTAAGGTTAGAACATGACTTACGCTGAAGTAGTGATTTACATGCATTACTGGCTAAGAAATCTGGACCCAGACACTTTTCAGTGTAGTCTACTGTATGGCTTTTGAATGCAAAACTGTTTCCCTTAGAAATGTTTTTCCAGCAACTTATTACAGCAGAAAAAAAATATAGTGGGTGCAATAATCAATCCAGGAATCTCAACAATGAACAGCTCTCTCATCTCCAGGAGGGATGAACAACACAGGTGAAAAGTCAAAATTTGACCAGATCATTGCTTCACATGTCTAGTTTTACATATAAATCAGGCTAATTAATTCCCCAAACTTTAAAGCCCACCTCAAATGTTTTACAGTATGTGAGCCCTAGTCCTATGGGTGTTAAGAATGAAGTGACCCAAGCTCCCTGATGAGGTGCAGTGTGGGTTCTGCATCTTACTTCTTGGTGGGTTGGCACAAAAAAGGTCTTTGCTTGGCTAATAATATTGTATATTAAATATATACCTGGTGACTGACATGGTTTAAGTATTTAAGGTGCCTATGCAACAGATTAAAATAGATAAGAATAGGATCACATGGTGCAGTGGAAGTGGTCTGATAACTTAAAAGGTGGACTAAGAGTGAGACACTGTTATCCAGCCTGAACTGTGAATGATTTAGAGCAGTGTTTCAAGGTACAAAAAGGGTCTTGGTCATAATATTACTTTATTTCTAAGTAGAGGATATAGAAAACTTGAAGTAGCAGCTTCAAGTGGGAAACTTTGTGCCCAAGAATCCTGACACCAATAGCTTGGAGGGCAATCCACTAGGTTTGCCCTCTGGAAGCACTGATATCCTAATGTGTCCTGAGGAGGGAGATCATGCCTCTTCACACAGAAGATCAAAGTTAAGTCTCCCTCCCTGATATGATGTGAAATACAGCTAAGCAGTAGGGTCACATTTTACTTTAAAAGAAAAAGGTACACTATACACAGCCAGAAGTGGTCACTGAACTGAGACTTACTGGCAAGACTGGTGGAGGAGTTTCTGAATCAAATGGGGGGGTGCATATGACACATCTGCCAAACTGCTCTGCACCATTCCAACAGCCACAGACAAAAGCAGACTTCTAAGCTAGAATTTGTGGGGTTTTGAGGATCTGAGATTTGAATCTAATTGAACTGGACAGTTAAATTGCTCAGTTGAAAGTCTCAATCTTTTGCTTTGCTTTAAGCGCAAGATTGGCAGACGCGTAATAAACTCTTTTGAAGAAGAAGTCGCCACAACTAGGAAGCGTCTTGTGGATTACTTTGTCTCCAAGCATCAGTACACGCCACCACTGCCCCTGCCTCTCAGTGATGATCCATCCACTCAGCACTCGGAAGGCTCTTACTGCCAGTCAAAATAAGACTGGGAGAAGTGAAATGTCAAGTCCGACTCTAAAAGTTTCTCTTTTTGATTTGGTACAAACAGTCATATCTTTATCTGAGTGTGAATATAAAAGTAAACAGTTGTGTGAGGAAGTGTGTATGTAGAGAACTCCCTTCATAGGCTCTCTGGATCAGAGGTAAAAAGCTGTTTATACTGACTCCTGTCTTTCATAATGTGCTTTGTTGTTATGCTTAGGTGTGGATTAATAGGACTCCCACTATCTGTGAGTATATGAAAAATGTCTAAGCAAATACCTATATTGTGGTTTTTAGTAGACTGATTATTTTTTTTAATAAAGATTCAGAGCTCTGAATACCTTTTGTGATATCTGTTAAAGGCTTATACCAAGACACACTCAAATCAGAACAGTTCTGCTTCAAAACACTTCTCATAGAACAAAAAGGATCCCTCTGGTTTAAGCACCTGCTTTATCTACACTTCTGCATTATCTTTCTAGATCAGACAAAATTGACACAGATAGTGACATCCAGCAAAAATAGCAGGTGTACTGAATAAGGGGAGACAAAAGGTTTGTAAGACAGTCACAAACGAGGAAGAGCTCTGGGGATTTTGGTGTGTACACTGAAACTTAACAAAAGCTAAAGGCCTACTATTCTGTTTTTAAAAGCTTTTTTTGTTATAATTTCAAACTCACTGTTTTTTTTTTTAATCTTATTAATTCCTATTCTCCTTTATGAGAGGCTATTGTAGAATGGTTGCAGACAACACAGTTAAAATACATACTTGCAAATACTTTTAGTTTTTAAGATGGACAGACCTTTTTCAATAAGGTGAAAGTTTCATACATGGTTTGTCAGGTCTTAGGTGCTGAACAGTAAGCATCCTTTGGAATTCCCCCAACTTGTCTAGCAGGAAAATCATAAATGCTGAGGATTTAAAAAACATGTATTTCAATGTTCTTTAAAGCATTTGTGAATTACCTGTGGGGAGAGTAAATAATCTTTTAACTTGATGCATCATTCCATTAAGTATTTTCAGTTACAGCAATGAGGCTGGCATGCTTAAATCTTTTTAAAAATAAAAAAAACCCCACTTTAATTATAGGTTTATCTAAGAAACTTCTCTTATGGCAGAGAAGTTAGAGTAATTTTTAAGTCTTCAAACAATAGTAAGTCAAAGTTCTGCTCTATAAAGTGAAGAAATGTCATGAGGGAAACCTGAATATGCATTTACCTCCCTCTTTCTGTTAGAACTGTATTCTAGTGACAGTCTTCGATTATATGGTTATCATTGTAATATTAATGACAATCACATCTCAGTATTACATGGTAACTACATGTTGAGTTGCAGCTGAATGCAGAAAGTGATGGCAGGAAGTCAAGAATCAGAAAATTAAAGTCCAACAATGCACCAGAGAACTTGGTTTGTAAATGGACTGTGAACAATCCAGCTGTTACATTGTTATTGCAATTATCAGAGTGGGAGCAGCAGTTGTTGTGTGGCGTTATTAGCCTGCAGTACAACCCTGCCTTTCTGGAAACTGGTACTGCAGCTCTGCTGGTGAGCTTCTTGGGCTTGCCTGAGTACAGAGCCACGCAGGCAGACCTGCACAGACTTCATTCTGAGTAATTTTGATTTAACAAACTGTGAAGGAGTTCATGTTCTGCCGAGGATCCTCCTTCCCCAATTTCTAGGCACTTAGATTCAAATCCAAAATGCTGCATTCTTTTCACATTAATATATGGGGGGAAATAGGTACCTCAGAATTACACCTGTAACAGCTGTTGAAGAGTTTAGCTAAAAATTTGCAAGCTTTATAGTAAAAGAGAGTGAATTAGGAAGCACTGAGTGAATCAGGAAACCCTGAGGAGTGAAGGTTGCAGTGAAGACTCCCTTGAGTTGTGCCAGAGTGACAAAAACTCTGCGCTTCTCCATCAGAAGAGATGGATCAGTAGCTTTGGAATTAAGTCAGCCAGGCTGAGGAGAACTGAGTTGCAGTCCCTACTCCAAGATATGCAATAGAACTTTAAATAAAATACATGGAATCCTTGAAGTAGGGAGTTGGAAGTCAGGACTCCCCTCCTTTCGGAAGCAACTGTCTTACAAGAGGAGAAGAATATGTATCTAAAATTCCTTTGAAAAACATTCATATTCATTATATGGCTGCTGATGATTAAGTGGCTCAAGTAACACTGATTTTGTGCCCTCTTTCAGACATGCAAACATCCATGAAACTGCCCTTTATTTAAATTCGTGCATCACTCACAAGACAGGAAAAAGAGCTGGTTGCATATTATTGGAGAGAAACTATACCAAAAAAAACCCCAGTAATTCAACTGTGAAAAAGGCATCTTCCCAAGACCTGTTAAGTAGCATTTCTGAAAATTGTAGTATATCCATGTTTAAGTGGTAGTATTAAAGCTAGAGGTGTAATGAAAATGCTTTCACATAACAAAAGGCATGGCAGATCTACATTTTGAAGGTCTAGTAACCGTTCTTAGCTTCGATGTTAGAGTCTTTATCAGTTAACTGATTACATGATTCTATAGGTCTTATTGAATGCCACTTAAATGATGGACTTTCTATGAACTTCAGCTTGTCTGTGTGAATTCACATGTAGCTATTGCACACATCTC
>JAYRBT010000181.1:29424460-29463643 GCA_036023395.1 Myiotriccus ornatus | reverse complement strand
ATATGTTACTAGCCAGAATGTTTAAATCTCATAGCAGGTGGCAACATAAACTGGAGAACTATTTAAAGAGAAGTAATCAAGACATTATCTATAGATACTTCTTGGTAGCAGCTGATGTCAGCATATTTCTTTAAAAGCCTTTAGGTTTTGAAAGGAGAATTATTTTCATATCTACTGATTACACATCAAGAATAGTGTTAAGAATTCTATTCCTGAAGCATTTTAAGATGTCTTAACCTGAATCCAGGATGCAGCATGTTTGTTAAAACAAAACAAGACAAAAATTAAAAAAAAAAAACAAAACAAAAACAAAACAATCAAACAGGCAAAAAAAGGGAGTGGGAAGGTGCAGGGGGCAGGGGAAAGTATCACTATAGCAATCCATAGGAGTTAGAAAGGAGGGAGTGAATTCACAGATAAAAAAACTTTACATTAAAGATTTAAGCATTACAGTAATTTAATAATGTTGGTCATTAAACTGGATATACAGTAGAAAACTGTCTATAAAAAAATTACTTGTTGGGGAGTTGTTTTCTTGTTTGTTTTTACTTATGAGACAGTGATGCCATTACCAATAGACACATGTCAGAAGGTAGTCCAGCAGTATTTCAAGCTCTGATCTCCACTGATTCTCCCAGGTTATTTGTTCAGGAAAAATCATCAGAACAACGAATGTCTTTTGTTTTACACAGCAATGCCCACTCTCTAGTTTGCGTCTAAATAAGAAGAAAACAAATATTAAATTAAGTTCTGTCTATTCACAAAACTTTCAAACTAATAAAAGTGTATTTTTCAACCCATTCCCCATAACAGTTGCTATATACAAGATCACAATCTTTAAATGAAAAGAAACTCATCCTTCTGTATTAAATCTCTAAAAATGCGTTTGTGTATGATTTCTGTATTTGAAATATAAGTGTATTTATTCAGAGCCTTGACGTGATTTTATTTACCATTTCAGCAGTAGTCTTCTATGCTATGAAATCAGCGTAGGACAAATGCATATATTCTATTGGAAAAAAATATCTTCATTATTTAACCCTCAGGACACACATAATTTGCACTTGTCAGGACTTGACCAAATTTAACAACTTAACAAACATTTCAATAGCTTTTTGTAATTCTCTTTATCATCTGACTCACTTCAGTTGTGTAGACTAGAGATGCTGTATGATGTGTAATAATAATGAGGACACACACCTTGAAATATGTAAACCAAGAAGCATATTTGACTAGGAAGAATGCTTCCAAAGAAGGAAAATGTTATGGAAATAACATACTGATAGGAAAGGCACAGTCTTGTATGAAAGCTACGTACAAGGTCAAGAGAAATATGCTGTAGTATTCTAAACTAAAAATTAGCTGGCAAAGCCTTATAGCAAAAAAAAAACCAAAACCAAAAACAAACAAAACTCAGACAAAAATGGAACATTAAAGGAAACAGTGTAGAGACTTTGACAGAGGGAGTGAATGAAGGATTCATCAGTTTGCATAAACCAAGTTGATATTCCAAAAGCTATTGTAACTTTTTCTCTTCGCAAAACTGCAGGGGAAAAGAAAATACGGCAGCGGACGAAACGAAGAACTGCACAAAAGTGTTTATGCCATCCGACAGTTTCTGGTGGAGACATCTACGTAGCATGTGCATGCACCACCACGAGAGTGAGGAAAAGAAACCAGGAATCCATACCTGCTGTTGCACAGAGAAACAAACTACACAGTCAGAGAGAATGAAAGTTCACTAAACTTTTCAGGTGAAAGCACTGTGCATCCCTTTTTTGTGAATAATCACACGGATGTCTCTGCCCTTTATGAATATCATTTGCATCTGCAGCTACGCTTGCCTGGAATACAGTTCAGCTCCCCTTAAGATGTTTCCCCATTCCTGCCTACCCAGGCACAATGTTACACACAATGCAGGTTGTGACCATAAAAAGAGAACACTGAAAATTATGCACTTTGGAATTCTGTCTGGAACTGCAGACTGCTTATTTACGCTATAAATAATCTTGCCATAAACTCTCAGTCTGTAAAGTTTTAAAATAATAACATCCCGACATGGACATTTATAAGAAAATAATTGTTTGAAAGAACAGCACGAAATAAAAAAAAATGGCCAAAGTAAGCACATTGAAGGAAAAGGGGAAATAAGGATAATATCTAAATTCTATGTTCAAATTACACTGATTTTTTTCTCTCTTAGTTTTTAGCAATTTTTGATACCCTGTTTTTGATGTTTGATTTTCAAAATAAATGAACATTAATTTGTTCAGCTGAATTCAGTGGCAGGTTTTGATGTTCAAAAACGCCCAAAGTCAGGGTAATTTTGGCACCCGGAATTTCTTACATATAAAATCATCTGCCATGTAAAAATCTTTTTGTATTCTGGTTTTCTGTTTATTTCACTGAGAGTTACAGGCACATAACATGGAATCACAGCAAGGCTTGGGCTGGAAGGGACCTTAAAGATCACAGGGTTCCAATCCCCCTGGCCATGGGCAGGGTCACCTCCCACCAGAGCAGGTTGCTCAGATCCACATCCAACCTGTCTTTGAACACTTACAGGGATGTGGCAATAACAGCATCTGCTGTTAGTGATCTTCTGCTGTTATTGAACTACTGTTGCTTTAAAGAAGAAAAGTTCCACTTATGAATTCTCTGCAAGCATGATATAAAAATTTCAAATTTATATTAGAAGAAAAATTAATGAAATTTAGGTCATTTTAAAAAAGAAAAAGAGGGACAAAATCACTTTATGTATCACTTGTCCGTAGCTGGATATAAAGGCTCCTAGGTAAGGTTCAATTCCTGATGAAATAAGTGTATGTCCAGTCAAACTGATGTACTGCCTTCCCAGCTCCAAAGCAGTCTCATGCCAGTGAGTTTTCTCATCCCCAAGGCCACCAATCAATTGCTCTGTTCGTTGTAGTTTTTTGCTGCGTAAGTCAACCTCAGAATGGAAAAAAACCTCTGATTATATTACATGATCACTTTAGAGACATTTTGCAAATATTAAAAACATTTTCATGTGCTTTTCTTAAGTAATTTCATCAAATAAAAAGAAAACCTTTTATTACAATGGAAATGTTTAAAAGAACAAAAACTATTACCAGGACCACCACAGCAAAGTCTATTCAGTTACATTGTCATCCAAATAAAGGAAGAAAACCATGCAATAAATAAAGGAAATAAAAACATGCAATTCAAAATAGCTCTGTATACAATATGGAAAATACTAACAGCCAAGGAAATTATCTACATGTTATAAGAGAAACAAAAACACTTGAAAAAATCCCAAAAACACCGTCTCATAAAAGTAGTTACATTCTTTTCTGCAAAAAAAGTCCTTGTGAATCCATAACTGGCATTTTTGTCATCAGTTTTCAAACAAGCTGTCTTTCCAGTTAGGTTTATAATCTAAGAAAAAAAAATATATTTTAACAGGAATTTAATCCATCTCTGTTAGAATTCTTTACTGTCTAGTACACATTTCAGACATGGGACAGGAGGAAAATGATGATAACTCTTGCTGCGGTTACAATCCTCTCTTCTGGTAACCATAGCAGCCAATTTACCCCACAGTAACCAACTGCCTGGGTAGTTTATCCCTCCCCTCTACTTCCAAACCATATCAGAATGCAGAAGAAACACACAAAGAGCTGACTGACTACAGAAAAGACTTAGGACTCCATTTCAAATTCCAATCCTATTTTTCTAAAGGAAGCTGAAGATGATCTTCCTCTAAATGTGGCCTATTTTTGCACACATAAGCAGCTAATTACCAGTCAGGAATAGGGCTTACCAAAAACAGTTTCAAAATTGCATTAGCACAGAAGGCATAAATAAACTTAAAAAACTTCTAATGTGCTAACTTGCAAGTTAACAGATGAATCCAAACATTTAGTAAAAACATTGAAAATTTATTGAAAGCAGATATGAGTAAGGATGTAGGAGAGGGATATCAGTTGGTAAATTAATAACATATACATTTTCTATTACTCTAAAGCATTTATTTTTCATGCTTTGCCCACTTAAAACTTTAGGACTATTACACCAAAATCTAAAAGTACGACTTGTTCCACATGTTGGCAGTTGAGAGGGAAAATACCATTTGACAAAGAAACAAATTTTAAATAACTCTTCTGGATATCAGTAGAGCAGTAGTTCACCTTTTGCATCATATACCTGATTTCCAAGTCAGCCTTCTCTTTTCTTCTTGGATTCCTGTGTCTGGTGAGTACAGCAATTTATCTTGAACCACCCTCAGATCTGCTTCTTTTTTTCTCAGACCAGTAGCAATCTTTAATTAATTTTTCTTCACCTTGATTCGACTTTAGCTTTTTGGATGCAACATTCTTGTCACTCTAGACAAAGTCAAAGAATAAATTAAACATCTGAAAGATAGACCCTTCACTGCACGGTTATTATTTTAGGAAAAAAAAAAAACCACCAAAAAAAGATGAAGGGAAACCTCAGCAACTCAGTAGCTCATGCAATATTCCTTTTCATAACTTGTTATCTGAAGACAATTGGTTTTTACTTAATCACTTGTTTCTGTGTTGATATTGACTGATTTATGCAGTTCCTACAATTTTTTACTGTAATAGCAAGCAATGATTCAAAGCAAAGAAGGGTTATGCTTCCACACTCTGTCCAGTTTTGATCACAATTTATAATCCATTATGGATTTGTGCCATAAGAAACACACAAATAATAATATATATGAAGTAACACAGACACTGTACACACACGTTCAGCCAACTATGTACCCAAAATAAAAGAAAAAATTAGCAGCTTTTCACATCCAAGGACCTATTTTCCAGTTTAGAGGATTTCACGCTTTTAAACAGATACTTGTGTGAGGAGAATATTGGAAGTAACATGTAACTGAAAACATACTGTTTATCTTTCCAAAAGCAAGCATGGAAATAATCTGGAATGTCCCTATGCCCAACTGAAACAGAATTTGACAAGTATGAGCCTCATAATTCATGAATCCCCTCCCATACTGGTGTGAGCTGCAGATCTCCTTTAAAGACCACTGTTTAAAATAATTTTCTAATAGTTGGTACTTGTAATGTTAATAGTTGTTCTCAAGTTGAGAAGTCTACCAAGTATGGATTTACTAATCTTTTAGCTGAGTAACAAAATATCCCCTCCAATGAAGGCATTCACTGCCTGCCACGATTCAACTTTCAAATGGCACCCTGACCTCAGTTGCCCAGTGCTGAATGTGAATGCTGCTGAAGGTGAGCTCCAGATGTTTCAAATTAAGAAACAACATAAAAAAATAAGCACACTTTTTCAGTGCATCAAAGACAATGCATAACAAAAAATACCTTTGGGCTTGATATGACTACCAGAAGCTTCCAAAGACACTTAAATAATGTCCCAATTTTGTACAACACTCTAAAAAGAAATTAACTTCATTTGCTAACTGAACAGACTGTTGCTTCCATGTGTTCTTAGAAAAATTCAGAACTGAGAATCAGACTCTACACCTTAACATCGGGTATCTTATATGAATTAATCTTAGTTACTGCTTATTTGCACAAGTACAGCACTAGTAAGAAGTAATTTCATCTCTCTTTTGGTGTTAAATTACACAGATAGAGTGATCCCTTTAATCAAATACATTTTAATTTTTTTTTTTTAAATATATTCTTATTTGTCATAAAACTCCATGGCTATGACCCATTTGAAAAAAAAAAAAAATCCACACCCAGAACTCACCACCATTTCCCAAGTTCAAACAGTCCCAATGCTGTTAAAAACAACTGCATGGCAGACTCCTGATTGCTCTGAGGCACTTGTTTCACTGCAACCCAAACTGAAAAAAAATAAATCACCAATTAATAGATACTGAAGTATCAAACAAAAAGACCGGTTTTTAAACTGTTAACTAAAAGGAAGATCCTGCTATCCATATTGCAGAGTAAAACTGTCTTGTCTAGCTATTTAGAAAGTTAATGGACTTTCTGAAAGGTAAACAGAAGGAATAGTGACCAATAGCTGTAGTTATGGTCTATCTGATTACTCTGGCAATGTATGAGCCCTACATACCTTTTTTTTAAAAAAATTTCATGTGCAATGTCTTTTGTATTACAGCAAATCTTGTCCTGATAACTGTAAAATGTTGCATCTTACCACTATCCAGTAAAAAGATTGTTATTTTTTCCAATAAATATAATGCATTACTAAAATAACTATTGACAGTCAGTCAGATTAAAATCTCTAATTGAAAATTGTCATCCCTATAGCATTCTTAGTCCTGCAGAATCACAAAACCAAAATACAGTCTTTGAGCGAACAAATTCTGTCTGTAACACTCCCTGCAAATTCAGCAAATGTACTGAGACTCAGCAGTGGCAAAAAAAAGTAATTTTAATTAAAAACTGTTTATGCCTGGCTACTGGCCACTCTAGTTAGCAATTCATGAAATGATTGTTACAGGTATTCTCTTATCGGCAGAAATTTTCACAACAGCGTAACCATTCTCTGTGTGAGCAGGGAAGCAGAAATTGAAAAACTGTGACAGAAATTACCTTCTAATAGGATTGAGAGGTATCACTTAACTCCCAGTAGCACCTAAGCTGACTTAACCATTCAAAGTCACTCTCATCACTGACTTTTTTGCTTACTGGAGATGCAAGAACATTCCTAGCGTGAACATCAAGAACAACAAGGGCTCCTAGAGTCACTTGATTCTGCTGAGACACCTTTCCTCGCACCAAGGTGGCAATGTCCTCAATCTATTATCGTGTTCCAGAAAATCCTCTAGTGCCTGCAAAAATTTTTAGAAGTTAAGAAGTTGAATGTCTGGTCGAATGCACGGTTATTTTTTCTTGTACTTCTTATTATATTCCTTTTCTTTCTCTGTATTAAAAAGTTCCATCTCAGTATAATAGTAGTACAATGCCCTTCATTCACTGGTAGCTCAGTAGGGTTTTGTGTTTGGGATGCTTTTTTCCTGCTTTTCTGAAATCGTACGTAAAACATCAACAAATATCTGCAAAGCAACATACACGACTTTATTCCTGCAACACAGAAAATAGTCCTTATCTTTGTACATCATTTCACATTAAGAAAAGGAAAATTTTTGTGTGTTTTAAAGGTCTACTTATATGTATGCAATTATTTTCTCTGGTTAAGGGTCACTGTCGCAGTAGAAAAACAGCTTTATGTCCACAACAGTTAGAAACAATAACACACATACAATTCAAGAAAGTTAGCAAGAAAATGCATTTTTCTGCAATTTCTCAGTTTATTGACTTTTGGCTATAGTCTGTGTTCAGTAAGCCTAGTTATTTGTTTTACAGAATAATTGATAGTTCCTTTCATGCTAATGAGTTGCTGGTAAACAGGAAAGGCCCAATTAAGGAAAGCGCTTGTATCCTGACAGTCCTTAACTGTGATGAAGTACCCTACTGAACTGAAATTCAAAAGTGTGAATGAACCTTAGTAGTACATTCACACCAAAGCCTGTTTCTGTGGAGAAACAGCTTCCATTTGAATGGAGAACAACTCATCTAGACCTGCTTGAGATTTTTCTCCCTGCTAGCCTGCTGTTCCTCTCCAAACACACTGACTCTGGTAACTCTTAAAAGATTATTATGCTTTTGAGATCTCTCATCTCAACTAGTTACTTTTCAAACATTAAATTTGGATAATCATCTGCTTAGTAGGAATTCTTTTTATTTATGAGAATAAAGCAATAAACAGAGAGTTCAAAAGCAGCAAAACGAAACTTGCACCTTTGATTTCTGTGCAACAGCTATTTTCTGGAAACAATTAACTCAGAAATGGCTGAAAGGCAGCATGTGTGTGTATGTGTGTGATTGTATGTGTGGACACACTGGCAAGTGGTTTAAATGATCCTGGCATCCTGTCCCAGAAAACACTGCAGTGCTTTAGGCAGGATGCTGCACTTTTGGCCTCTGACATGGTCACTGACTGACTGTCATGTGTCTTTGATTTACAACACAGGAATGGAAAAGAGAAAGAACATCCAAGGCTGGAAGACAGAGTTCTTCTCCCTGCCACAGATTTGTGACAGATTGTCAGGAGATGCAAATACCTCTCCACTGCTTCACTACATACAAGCTCCATTCCCCTCAGAGTGAAGATTCTTGGGCTGAAGCCAGATGAGCAGTATTCCCACTAAATCTGAGCTACAGAAAGGACAGGTTTTCCTGCCTGTTCATGTACAGAAAAAGCTTGATACAGACCAGCACAAGAGATTTTATCTAGGCTCAGAATTCTCTAAGAAACATTCCCAAAATCAAATTAATTTCACCCTTGCTGACTTCCTCTTTCAGTCCCTAACTACAGACTTGCTACGCTGAGTATGGCTTTAATTTTTTTTTTAAATTTTAAAATCTGTAAGATTAGAATTTCTGTCTCTCTTCCTGGAAGTCTTTCACCAATTGAGGATAAATGATACAGTAAGTACAAGCCTTATTTCTTTTCCCAGGAAATGGAAGATTTCCTTTATTACTGGAAAAAGAAAATATTTTCAAATCTTTAGACATGTTGCAAGGTTTAATCCTTGTGTTAGCAGATATTGTCCTCTTCTTCCTTTAATTCCCTCTTCCAAGACCACTCAGAAGCTTTTTTTCCTTGCATGTCAGAATGCAGGTGCTCAAAAAAGCCACTATTATCAGGAGTCATTGCTTCAGTTTGAGAATAAGCATAAAATGTTACACAGCCTTAAATATTGCTCCATATATGGATTAAAAATAAGACTGGATTTAACTTTGTGTTTGTGGTATAGCTCAGCTATGTATGAACATGGACAATCCAAAAATACAATATTATAGCAGTTCTTTCAACTGATACAACAACTATTCACCCAATAAGGTTATTCTCAAAGCTGTGATTTACTACTACATTGTATCACTTTGACATAAGTTTAAATTTAAACTATTTCTGAACCATAATAGCCATCTGCACTTGCATTGTTCAGAAAGTTTGGGATACACAAAAAACTGTTTGTCCAGGCCATTCTCTTACCTTATCAACACATGGAGGTTTTGGATAAGCCTCAAGTGTATCCCCAGTGATCTAGACAGGAAAAAAGACACTATAACTACATGTGAAAACAGGCAATATTCAGCTTTAGAATTAATCTAGATTATATTGCTGAGAATGTCTAGATTCAGCCTCAAGTTTAACTCTATAATACTGACATCTTCCAAGGAAATCTCTCAACAAAGCTCAAAAAAACACAAAATGTCATAACATGAACACAGCAATTACACCAAATTTCTGAGAACTGATTTCACAACATATTCTGCAATGATTTTGGCCATCAGATATTTTCAATTTTCTAGTTCCATCTACAATGAAAATTGGAAACAAGTACAAATACAATTTAGTTAGACCAAAAGGTTTTTTTCCTCTGTTCACCTATTTTCCCAAACTGAAAGCTTTTTTCATGTATTCATTCCAGAAAAATACCAGAGCTTTTAATTTTGCACATCATCCTATTAAAATGTATACCTAACTTTGAATGTATTTTCTAATAACAGAATGATTAATCTGGTTCTACCACCATTCAAGGATAATCTCAAACAAATCAAAATTTGCAGATGAAAAAGTAGCAACAAGTGCCACTCGAACTTAAAAAAAACCCCAACTTTTAAAGACTGAATTAATTATTTAAATGTTTGTGCTAAAAAATAATTCCAGTATATGTTAATATTTACTGAAGAAATCCACATTGAATAACATTAGCCTAGAAATTAAGAGATTAGGACTTGTTACCTTGCAAAGAGATTTCAACATAACCATCTCAAATTAAATCGGCCAGCTTGACTTCAAGCTTCAGATGTTGAAATTGTCCCTGTAGGTTCCACAGTCTCCCCTTTCCTGCTTTGAATATATTTAATATCTAATACATCATTAAATTCTACTCTTGCAATTCTTCAAAACACTTTCTCAAGGAAGAAAAAACCCTAGTATTAAAGAGCTTCAGACGATTCTTTTCTTGCTAATACTACCAAAGAATATCTAATCTAAAAAGAAATTCTGAACAATGTGCTTAAAAGATCATTTTAAGTTAGATAAAGTTTACCCTCACCAATAATTCTCGTGTACTACTCCCTACAAGATACTTACCACTGTATTTATTGAAGATCTGTCTGAAGATGTAAAATTTTATTTCAAATCTCTGTAACATACAAACTAGTGAGGATAAAGAAGAACTCTTTCTTTAGCTGCTAATCCAACTACAGGACATGAAATGCTGTTATTTGTACCTTCCCAAAAAGCTATAGCAAACATTAAGGAATTTGAGTAAAGCAACCAAGCACAACCTTAACACAATAGCTCGTAGTGAAATAAAAAAGTCACCTTTAAGAATTTGTTCCTCACAAAATCTCTTGTCCTCTTCACTGCACTGTGTGAATATTTCTCTGTGACTGAGCTAGCATTTTCGTTTTCATTTTTGTTCTTGTTTTTGTAGGACCTCGCACTGCATTCACTGCACGCTATCAAAACCAGTTCCTCTGCTTATAGCAAAGGTTATATTGCTCAACAAGAGCATTTCAGCAGGAATCCTCAGAGTTAATTCCACTCAGTAGAGGAAGGACTTAAGTTATATTTTTTGCAGTTTAATCCTGAATGAGGTTGGGGAGTAGAAGTCCCAGCGAGAGTTAAAACACAGCAAAAAACTTCTGAATTGTTTAATTAGGACTGCCCCTAAAAAGAAGGTAGGTAGGCAGTTTGTATTAAATTTTTCAAAACATGAACTATTATTTCTGAAAGTAATTTCAAAACAGGGTCAATTCATCAAAAAGCACAACTCCCATCGTTCTGTTGGAGCAACATCGATTTATACTACCTATTCAACTGGGTTATTTAATTAGGCAGCATAAATAATTAAAACATTTTGACAAATTTTTAAAAGCATACTTTTATGACAACAATGTAGTCACACATTTTATTGGTAATCATCTGTCAATTCAATGCAAAAATTATCCTTTCCTACATATAAAATATATATACGAGATAAAAGTATTAAGATGGCAAAGTTGTACATAGGCAACACTGACCCTTCAGTACTAATACTAACTAGTAATGTGACCTAAATAAAGGTATTCTTTGATCCTAAGACATTTACCATCTAAATACATTAAAGAATTTTGCTAGCAAAACATAAAAACTTCTACTTGTTTTGAGAAGATAACAAATTGTGATTTTATTTCTTTTTACAACAGCACCTGAGTAACACCTGTCAAGACATATTGTTGGATAAACACTGGGTTTCTTACATATATGTGCACTGTGCAGATGACAAAATATATATTAAGATGTATAGTACTTTCCAAATAATTTCTAGTGCTTTCCAAATTAACCTCTCAAATTAAATTAATGTAAATGCTCAGAATATCTACTGCATAAGATAAAAGTTACCTCAAATAATACAAAATTTCAAAATACCTAAAGGATACCAAGCTAAGAACCTTTAAAGAAATACAGTTGTCTGAACATCAGGTTCTGGCATTTAATTTGCCTTATGACCAATCATTCATTTTTTTTTTAATCTTTCTTACCAAGTATGGGGTTTGGGGAGCAAACTCACACATTAAAATGTAGGAAATTACACAGATTTAGAATGAGAAAATCAAACCAAACAAATGCTTCTACTCAGTTCCAGTATGGGCTTGCACTTGGCTGTGATTGAATTTATTCCAGGTCACTTCCATGCCAGTACACTAACTGTGAGCTGACTCAAACCCACCTGTGTTGCAATACATAATGTTCTTCAGTGACAAAGTCCTGGCAAGGGAAATGGGGAGTGATTGATGCCAATCCCCTGCTCTATTTCCCAAAGTCTAGAAACGCAGGTTCTGCCACAGCATCTCCTCTACCGCCTAAATCAGAATGCGATTCCCCAGAACTGGAATGGGGCCAGAATGGCCATGGCTGAGATGGATATGGAGGTAACCAGAAATGTCAGTCAGCCCTGAGGTCCCCTCTGCTCTGCCCTGTCAGTCTGCACCTGTCAGCACACGGCTAGGGACACGTATCCAGGATCAAAACAAAAGACACGGGTATATCCAACATAAGAAACTCCAGAGAGATTCGGGGGGAGAATTTCAGCCTAATCAATCTACTGAGGGCTCTCAAGAACTGCTGACTATTTCCCCTGGGAAGAGTTTTGTCAGAGCCCATTATAAATCTAGAATGACCCGCTCAGGGCAGTCCCTGGCAGGGTGTGCAGAACAACACAGTCTCACAGTATAAGGAGAGACAGTCCAGACCTCCATTCGAAGCCCAGAAGTGCAAAAGGTACAAACTCCTCACAGGGTGCCAATGCAGATTTGACCCAGTACCCTGACTGCTTCTCATCTTCAGTCTGGAGATTTTAATCATAAATTACAAGTTCAGTTTAAGTCCAAAAACTCATAACGTTTTGAAATTATTTGCAATGTGCATTCAGTTTTGCTTTAATTCCCCTGCTCACTTCACACATACACTTCCAATCTACTGAAAAAAACCCAGAACTGTGTGCTCATCTAATTGATCTTCGTGGGGGTGCACCTCCCTAATCCAATAATCACAGTGTTCCTTTGTACATGAAATACATTCACCTTCTGTTGCTTGTCTCTTGCATCACACCAACCCACAACAAACTGCATATACTTTTCATCTATACACAGACAATTCAGCTGTCAGTGTGCAAGCAGAGTTCCTAATTGGTTTTATAAAACAGTTTTTAATGCACAAACAACCATTTAACTATATGTTCCCAAGAGAAAGGCGTTTTTGTTCCCTTTCCTAGTATATTTATCCTCAGCAAATAGAGTGATTGCAACTGGGAAAGCAAATTAGAGCTGTGTTGCCAGTTTTATAAATGGGATTCTTCCTCCTTGTTTTTACTTTCATATGAGAAAAAGCCAGGAAAAAAATAATTTATGCTTCAATATAGATCTCCTATTTACAGTTCTGCTAAGGCAGGATGAGAAAAAAGGAGTGGCATCATTCTCAGTCATTCAAAACATCAGCATAACTTATTTTGTCAGTCACTCTTCCAGTGACAATTAGGGGGGGGAAATGTGTCAAGTGTATAAATCAAGAGTACAGAAATAGTTTGAGCACCCAGTTAAAAGACCATCAATAATCCAGTTTCTAAATATAATTTTTAATATATTGCGGACTGCAGCCTGGGATTTTTTTCCCTTTAATAATTTTTTCTTGCATTTTTTTCCCTCCTTTCTTCCCCAGAAAGACAAAAAAGCTTCTGCACCTGAGACTTTTTTAAAAGTTATGCGAAGTGGAAATTAAAGCACTAAGTACTTTAACCCTCATTAACATGCATTGCTTAAATTTAAAATGAAGAAATACTGTATGATTATTAAAATTTGCAATGAAAAGCTAAGCAAATAAAGCAATTTTGTAATACAATGGCATATAAATGCAAAAAATAAGCACAGGCAGACTCAAGTTAGCTTTATGCTTTAAGAAACACTGTTCACATAGTCTGGGGTAGAACATCCTTTTCAACCATGAAACTCAAATACTGCATTTGTGGGAGGAGAGTGCCATCTTCTGGAAAATGCTGCCTACTTGTTTAGCCAAAATCAACTTAAGATTGTTAAACTTTTATTTTGGCATTTACACTCTCCTGTACAAAGATGATTCTTTTTTCTGCCAGTGATAACATGTATCACATTCAATTAGCCCAGAATATCTGAATTAGGTGATTTACTCAAACCAGATAATTCAGTACACAACATTCAGAAACCCAGCAAAATTCTGAATTTCCTGCCCTTTTTAATTTTTACTGAATTTCTTCTCCAAAATGAATACTATTGATTTCGCAGTTCCGTGGGATAAATTCATGATTTTCTTCTGGAAAAAAAATCTGATTTTCTTCAGAAAAAAAACAACAACCAAGCAACAACAGAGAAAATGTCACACCAAAATCCAGGCAGCAAATGCCATTTGTCACCATCAGTGCCCAGGGCAGAGCCGCCCCCAGCTCCCACCCTGCCCCTGAAGGGCTGCCCGAGCCCGAGGGGGGCTGTACCCACCCCCTCATGGTGGCATGGGAAAAAATCCAGGAAGAGAATCTCAAAGCACTAACAATCCCTTCTCTTCTTGACAGCCCTGTTCTGGTCCGGTCCCACACTGCCCTGTGTGCCCAGTACAGCCACCACCAACTACAGTGGTGCTGCTCCCCATTGGAACAATCTGCTGGAATAAACAGGACATTTAAAGCCAGCTGATGGAGGTTTTTCCCTGCAGTACGTCCTCATTCAGCTTTTCACCTGGAACACGATCTTGCACGATGCCTCACGTTATTTGTGATCGAAGATGCACAATCTCCTGTGCACTTATTTGACCAAAAACACACGTATGTGAGCGAGCACTTGACTATGGGCCACACCCATTTTGTGGTGCAATTTTTTTTCCATTGCAACACATCTATATGTTGTGCAGCACCAGAGAACATGGGAGGGAGATTATTAGTCATTTAATGCTGATTAACAAATCTGCAGAGTAAAATGAACTACCTTGGGCCAAGCAACCTTCAACTTTGTCCCTTCAGCTTTTCTTGAGTTGGGAATTACTTGCACAAGTAACCACAGACTTCACTTAAAAGGGCAAAAAGTGCTTCAGAGAAGCTGCTGCAAGAATGAAAACAATGTTTTCATATGAAACCAGCCTGGTTCTGAGTGTCAGAGGGAGAATGTGTGCACAGAGTCTGCATGGCAGGAGCGTTCCCGGGACAGCTGGGCCCCTCCTGGGTGTCCGTGTCATCCACCGGACCCTCAGCACAGTGGCAGGGGACAAGGCATCATCCTGGTGCTGCTGGAATAACAAGAAGCATCATAAAATCTGCTGGAAAAAAAAACAGGACTTGGAATCAGTGTCATTATAATTTGGGGTTTTGTTTTGGGTTTCTTTTGTTTGTTCATTTGTTTGTTTGTATTCTTCAGTGTGTCTGTGGTACCACCTCTAAGTTTGAATGGCAAAAGGCGATCCCATACAAAGTGACCTCACAGATACATTAAAAATAAGAGTGAAAAGCAGGAAAAATATTTACCACAAAGAACAAACAGTATAAAAACACCTACTTCAAACTTCATTTTAAAATACATGTTGAAATAAAATAAATTTTTCAATCCATCAGATCATATACTACATGCCATTCAAAATTAAGAGCTTGAAGATTTTTAAAATATTGTCATTACAAATCTTAAGACCATCCTGACAGTGATCTGTTTTTACTTTAATTAGCTTTCTGTGCTCTTCAAATGCAGCTGGCATTCATGCGTACCATTGGAAAACATCGCTGTCTGCTGGTCAAAAATTGACACTTTCTATCAGGAAAGCATCCACTAATTTCTGCTTCAGTGCAAGCATGTCCCATGTTTCCACTTTCCATACAGTCCTGGGGAATAGAAACTAAAAAGGAAGATCTTTTTTATATAACTGAATGCAAAAATGATGCCTGAAGTAACTATTACTTGAACTTAAATGCTTTTTTTCTCTCCAAGGAAAACTAAATAAAATTTGAAAAAAATACCTGGAAAGGTATTTATTAGGAATGGTATGGTATTAGGCATTTTTACAGCATATAACTTGTTAAGAAAACTGCCTTACTAATTATTTTATTAAATAAAACTCAGCAGAGTAAGTGAAGCTGTATGCTTAAAGTTTGGGAATAACGGAAGCCAATCCAGACAGTCTTTCCCAAATTTTTGAAAAAAACATGGTGCTACCAAGAAAAAAATCTACTAAAATAACTACAAGAGAATCATAGAATGGTTTGTGTTGAAAGGAATCAGATCATCTAGTTCCAACCCATATGCCACAGGCAGAAACACCTTCCACTAGACCAGGTTACTCAGGGCTCCATCTAACCTGGCCTTGAACACTTCCAGGGATCTGGGCATTCACAGCTTCCCTGGTCAACCTGTTCCAGTGTCTCACTGCCCTCACAGTCAAGAATTTCTGGTCTTTTAACAGCAGTTTCTGTGCTTCAGAATATATTCATTACTATGGATCTAAAGAATATTTGGCTATTTAAAAAACACCCCAAATAAAGACTGATCCATCTTTTCAGCAATGAGATGGGAGAGCGATTAGAAGCAGTTTGATGCTGGTATAATATTACACACTACCCATGATTAAATGCAATTTGCTTATTCTCCAACACAAAATTATACCATAATATGTATGCATTTTAAGGGGACCATATTCTCAGAGAGCACATATTTCAACTTGTAAACATTTTACTTTTTACCGGGAAAAATTACTGCAATTATACCTGATATTAAACTTCACTGTAGCAAAGGTTCAAACCATTCAGACTCAAATTCAGCCTGTATTCCAAACATTTAATACTGGGCACATACACCAGAACTTTACTGAACAGCAAGTGACTAAAGACATGTTACATTTCAAGTGTGAATTAAGTGTCTTGGTGATCTGGAGCTTGAATACATCACAGAAAAAGCAGGGTTTTGATTACAGAAGTGGTATTTGTAAGTAAGGAGATGGGATTTTACAGTACCCAAACTGCGAACTCTACATCTGCTAAATTCTAAATGATCATTCAACAAAGGCTGTAAAGGCAAAATTACTTCATACAACTTGCCAATGAGTGCTTTTTAAAGTTTTTCTTGTGAAGAATTAAATGTGTATTCAAGTTCTCTACATCTCAGGTTTCGTTCGACTCTTTGATTAGCTCAGGGCTTTGGGGACGGATATTGAGTCTTCCCCATCTAACTCAATTGCCTGAATTTAATTCAGGAGAATCAAGAGATATTCACTGTCTGACTGTTCAGAAGCCTGAAGAACACACAATTTAATTCTACTGGCATGTTGCCCGCACTACAGAAATTACTTGTTACCTGCTTACACTAGCTAGATGGGGATAGAAATACACCCATGCACTTGTTCCAAGCCATTATACACAAACATATTCCTTTCTGAATATCAGTTCTAAAATTTCCAGGTAATACCTACATTGCTAACAGGCTCAGCCAGGGTTCCAGCCAGTATGCCACACTGCTTGCTGGCATACACACCTACAGATCTGGTCTCCAAATTTTCTTGCTTATCAATAAGTAGTTTTTGAGCACACAAATTTATCTACAGATTATACACACATACTACTGTACTGACATTGTACACATAGGAAAGCATACACAAAAAATAGAAATTAAAAATAGAATAAATTAAGATTGAATTAACATTTAAATTTTTTTTTTAATTTTACATAAATATCTTTGTTTTCACTCACAGTATTATTATTAGTACTATTTTCAGTGAAAACAATGCGACTGAATATGCTTCATTAGTCTTGGTTCGATACTTTGAGATTCAGAGATTCAAAGGTCTTTAAGTTCAGTTTATTTCAATACTTCTTTTAATGACTGTCATAGCTGAAAAAATCCTCTCAAAGACAGAGATTAAAATGGAAGAATTGCATCACTGGCTGCACTGAAAAAAATCACGATTCCAACCAGCAACTACGAAAAGACTTTTGCTGAAATTCAAATAGTAAATTTTCACCTTCCCTGATGTCACTCAATAGTTCTTGCAAACTAATTGGAAGGTCTTGTATTTTTCAAATCACAGAAAATTTTTTAGAAAAAGATTGCACAGGGCCTTGAGATTTTAAGCTCTTCAAAGCCAAAACTTGGGCAAAGTTCTCCCCTGCTTAACTATCTCACTGTGAAGACCATCACCTTTATGCCTGGTCAGAATTTCCATCCCTGCTAATTGAGAGAGCTGCCCCTCCTGCTGCTGCTGCTGCACAGCATCTGCACAGCTACCTACTATCCTCTGAAGGGAACAGACAGGGAAAAAGATCTTTTCTAGAGGAGAAAATGGGTTCCTGAAAGAGTATTATCTATTTCTCATAGTGACAAGATCCACAGTCTTAGCTCTTAGATTACTCGTTAGGAACAAATAACAGAAACCTGGGTATTTTTCCTAATAATAGGGCTACAAAAGTGACTTAAGACTATACTTTATCTTCATATACAATGTTATACAGATATGTTTAGATTTTTGTTTATTGAAAAACAGAATTCAGCGTCACAACCTATACCTCTGAGTTACCACTACTCATAAATTCAGTGTTGACTGAAGATAGTGCCAACAGTTTAAAATATTACAGTGCAGACTTACTTCTGGGAATGAGATGTACTAAAAAGGGAGCCCTGGACAGTGAGGACTATCTCAGTTATGAAAAGCCAACTCACACCTCATATATGCACCTCAAGTTGAAACACATATATGAAGAAAAACTGGCAAACTTTTGATTCACTGAAGAAAATTACTGAATGACTTCACTTAAAATCTTTCACACATTTCATTAGAGGAAAGCAGATCTGAATGAGGACATCAAAAGCAAAAGAGACTAAAAGAACAGGATTGATTTATTAACAGGAGAACAACATGATTTAAGAAGTCAGATTCTTCCTTATATTTACATGAACCAACTACAACCCAACCAGGCCACCAGAGAAATAACACAAATTACTACCACTTAGTGCCCAGTGATTTAAAACCGTATTCATAGCTTAAAGCTTTTGTTTTAAAGCATTTCTCCTCTTATGAGGAGAAACTGTGGGAGCTGGGCCTGTTTGCTCTACACAAGAGAAAACTGAGAGGGATTCTCATTAATGCATATAAATATCTCAAAGATGGGTGCCAAGAAGATGGTGCCAGACTCTTAAGCAGAGCCCAGCAAGAGGTCGAGGAGCAACGGCCATAAACTAAAACACAAGAAGTTTCACCTAAACATGAGGAAGAACTTTGTTACACTGAGGGTGGCAGAGCACTGGAACAGACTGTTCAGGGAGGGTGTGGAGTCTCCCTCTCTGGAGACATTCAAAAGCCACCTGGACACGTTCCTGTGTCACCTGCTCAAGGTGATCCTGCCTTGGCAGGGCAGTTGGATTAAATAATTTTCAGAGGTTCCTTCCAACCCTAACTATTCTGTGATTCTGTGATTGAAGGTTCCTTCAATTTTGGAAATAAACTGAATTATTTAAACATGAAGCATGAAGATATTTTGATTAACAAAAACCCCAAACAAAGTGTTAAGAGGGCTCGTGACTGTCATGGTTTAACCCCAGCCAGCAACTGAGTACCACACAGCTACTCACTCACTCTCCCCTTCCCTCATGTGGGATGGGGAGGAGAATCAGGGAGGGGGAAAAAAACCACCCCAAAAACTCATGGATTGAGATAAGAACAATTTAACAATTAAAACAACATAAAATATAATAATATCAATAAAGTACAATAATAATAATGATGATTGTCATGAAAGGAGAGAAAAAACGTAAACCAAAACAAAAAAAACCCAAGGGAAACAAGTGATGCCCAACACAATTGTTCACCACCTGCTGACCAGTGCTCATCCCATCCCTGAGAAGTGGTCAGACCCTCCCAGCCAGCTCCCCCCCACCAGTTTAAATAATAATTTAAATGGTACGGAATTCATACCAGGTGTATGAGGTCAGGTCAGCTGTGCTCCCTCCCAGCTTCTTGAGCACCTTGTCACAGGCAGAGCGTGGGGAACAGAAGTGTCCTTTGCTTAGAAAAAGCACTCCCTAGCAACAAGCAAAACATCAGTGTGTTATCAATGTTATTGTCATACAGAATCCAAAACCCAGCACTATGCCAGCTACTGAGAAGAAAATGAACTCTGTATTCCAGCTGAAACCAGGACAGTGACGTACCATTTTGCAGCTTGTACCAAGTTAAACACTTGGTATACACAGCTTAATTTCTGTGGTTTCTAAAGGGGTGCCTGTATGAGAGCGTTACTCTCTCTGAAAACAGAACAGAACAGCAGCCAAAACCAAAAACATCTGCTTAAATTTGCACCGCTAAATTTATCAAAGGAGATCTGGGCAGCTCCAAGGAGGATTATGCTGCTTCTAAAAACCTGATTCGTGGAGTTCACGGCACAGACACTGCAGTTTGACCTTTCAGGAGGGTGCCAGTCGCAGCCCTCCTGCACCTCAGCGGGGAGGATAAAACCCATCATTCAGTCAGAAGCTGAACTCAGGTGCTTGTCTTCGGGCGAAGCAGTTGGACGAGTGCCCCAAAAAAACATGCGAAAGAATTCAGCTGTGCTTGCAAGATCATTCTTGCTAAGCTGAAATGCTGGGCTGGGGTGTCTGAACTCCAACAGCAACCAAAGATGTTTCGGGTGCCACTTCATGGCATCAGCCCATCTTGTGCACAACAGCCTGGGATTTAAACAACCTGACCCCACTTCTCTAAATTACAGAATACAAGAAAATATAAGTAAAAATCTCCTTCAGTTCCACTGGTAGTCAATGTGTGTTCCCTTAATTGTGAATCCAATGGTTTGACCAATCTAAATAACTGGCATGGTTTGTACGACTTCTAACACTCTGCTGTGACCAGCTTTGGATTTCAGTGGGATCTGAAAGAGCTGTTGCCATGTTGGATAGTTTGTGAATTTTGAGAGGTTTTGTTTTCACAGCAACACATAAAAGGTAGCACTACATTTTACAGAGTTACTCTGCTGGAAAATCCCTACAAATAAGCTCCAATTCAGGCCTGAAACCAATCTTGTGAACTGCACACAGAATATTTTAAAGTGTTTACATAGCAAGTTTTAAACATAAAAGCCCCCCTGTTAAAATACCACAGGCAAAGAACCAGTAGGGTATTTCTGCTTTGTCCAGCTGTAGAAGGCTCAACATCACTTGGAATTCCCAGGGCATTTTCTAAATCCAGGCCAGTACCAGAGCCTGGGTTTGATTTTGAAATGAGAAATACCCTCATACTCAACATATCATAGGGAGATTCAAACAAGCTCTACACTGTACTGGCTGTAACAGTCCAGCTGGAGATCATGCAAACAGAACCCCTTACTATTTCTATTCTTAGAAACTATACCTACAGAAAGCAGTGGCACATTCAGCATGCATTGCCATCCACTGCCAGCCATTGTGGTTTCTTTTGCTATCATGTGACATTTTGGGGTTTATTATCTGACTAGGAAACTGGAAATAGCACACCTGCTTGTACTTTTCAGAGGAGGAAAGACACAGATTGTAATATTAGGAACATTATAAAGAAAATCCTTGTAAATATGGTACTTTTCATTATCAGAAAACAACCTTCTTCTTACAGGGAACCAATCACATCTATGTTGCTGTTATTCACTACACTGAGCTAGCAGATAAGAATTTTTACGTCCTAATCCATGTACCTGCTTTTAATTATTAAAAAATTTCCTTATACTCTCACACACTGCTATGACTTGGCAATTCAGCTTTGCAATGTTACTATTAATTTGGTAGATGTTCTGCTCACTGACTCATTCCCCGTCTTGCTCATTTCTCCAGTGCTGAGTGGGCCAAGCAGTATTTTCAAGTCTGTCAGCTGCCAGGTTCTTGATGCACAGGATGAGTGGTTTCTGAAACAAACACACAGTAATTGTACCCTTGTATCTTGCCCCAGTTTTACAAAATATTTTTTCAAGCTGAACTTGCCTTACTTGGCAAGAATAGAAGCACAGCTGTCCTGGTAAGAAGATGGTCAGCTATTACCATGGAATCAAAGAATGGTTTGGGCTGCAAGGGATCGTAAAGATCATCTATTTCCAAATCCCCTGCCATGGACAGGGGCATCTTCCACTAGAGCAGGTTGTTCAAAGCCCCATCCAACCCAGCCTTGAACACTTCCAGGGATGGGGCATCCATAGCTTCTCTTGAACCTGTTCTAGTGCCTCACCACCCTCACTGTCAAGAATGTCTTCCTAACATCTAATATAAGCCTACTCTCCTTCAGTTTAAAGCCATTATAATGCATTTTTCTAACAAGTCTTCTTACTTAGAAGGCCTCTTGAAAAGGGCAGAAATTTCAAGTTGTCTCAAATCACCTTTAAACAGAACAGTTTGTTTGCTTGAGGTGTTAAAAAAATTAAAGAAAGAATCAGGCAGCACCTGATAGGAAATACAGTAAATGCAAATATTCAGGTAATTTCTGAACTTAATGCTGCAACACCAAACCAAGCACATCAATACACTGTTTTTTTTCACTAAAAAGAAAGCCCATTTATGCATTTCAAACAATGAGAAAGCTTTGTCAATTAAATGTGCCTTTGGAGGAAATGCATTAACCAGGCAACAAGGGGTCACCACCTTTGACTGTAATTCCCTTTGTAAGGGCAACTTGTTGGTTTTGCTTGGTTGTTTGTTTTTATTTCAGCCATCTACTTGAAAATGAAACAAATGTACCATTAGTGCCCTAGGAGGTTAATGTGTGTGTAACAAACATTCCATTTAAGTTTCCTCACACTGTCATTGAGAAAAGGCTGTTAGAATTTAACATAAAAGGTATCACCTCAGTAAATACCGCAAGATGTAACTAGACCATTACATATAGGAACATCAACTTTTTATGTATAAAACCCAGACACACATAAAACAGTTCCAAGAAGTCAGCTGCCAAGTTCATGAGTCATCAGTTAGTCAGCATGGATTCACCAAGGGGAAGTCACAGTGAGCAACCTGACAAACTTCTGCAGTGAAATGAGTGGTCAGTAACTGAGGGGGGAGCAGCAGACATCGCCTACCGAGACCTCAGCAAGGCCTCTGACACTATCTCCCAGAAGATCCTCACACACAGTCCTGTTTAACGTGAATGATGATGGGCAGGCACACCCTGGAGCGGCTGATACACCCGAGGGTCACGCTGCCATCCACAGGGACCTCTGCGGGCTGGAGGAATTGGCTGGCAGGAGCCTCATGGAGTTCAGACAGCGCAGAGCTCTCCACCCCTGCAGGACCCATCCCATGCACTGACACGTGTGGAGCCATCCAGCTGGAAACCACCTTCGGGAAAAGGACCTGGTGAACACTGAGTTGAACAGGAGCCAGCACTGGGCTGCACGAGGCAAAGTATCACCAGCAGGCTCTTGTCACAGATGCCCAGTGCCAGGACAAGAGGGAATGGGCACAAACTAGAACTCAGGAGGCTCCATTTGAACACAAGGACATCTTTTTAGTGTGAGGATGGCTGAGCACTGGAACAGGACTGCCCAGAGAGATGGAGTCTCGGAGAGCAAAAGCCAGCTGGACATCATTCTGGCCAACAAGGCCTAGATGACATGGCTTGAGCAGGTTAGGGTTGGACACCGTGACTTCCAGAGGCCCCTTCCAACCTCAACCATTCTCTGGTCCTGTGAAGGAATGAAAACACCGAAGTTTTGGGGAAAAAAAAGGCAAAGTTTATTTTTTTTTAATATAAAAAGGTCATGAACTGCATAGAAGTATGACTTCAGTCATCTGAAAATGTTACTCATCACTCATTAATACTTGGAAATTCCCAGTAATATTGGCAGGAAGCAAGACAGACTAACAGTTGCCTGCAATGTATGTATTTACATTCAATTGAAGTTATGAATGCACAATAGTATTTTTAAATAAATCAAACGCACTTATCCAAAGTAAGGCTGATTCAAGGTATATTTTAGGTTTATTTAAAGTACAAATAAAGTCTTCAAAACTTAAACTTCTTGGAAAAGACCAATTTTCATTTATTTAAAGATAAGTTAGCTCTAAAGTAGTAAGAAATGTAAACATCAGATCCTGTGATAAAAATCTTTAGTAATAACAACTATGTCATAAAGTGCTGGCATATGCTTTCAGATTTTTCAGGTGGTAAGAAATAGTTGTAATTTCAATTCAGTAATATTTTTGCAGAATTTGAAAATGTAACCATTTTATAAACATCCTTTTTGCCTTTACAGATTTTGACATTGTCTTCCTTACCTTAAGTGAACTTCAACTTCTGTGTAAATATGTAATAGTTTGTGTTTTAATTTACCCAGTTCAAATTGGAATCCATGCTGGTGGAAAAAACCCAAAAAAGTTAAATAAGACTCCAACTGGGAAAAGCCAAGGACTTTGAAAGCTAAGGGTATAAAGCACCTGAATGCAATCCAACAACTGCCTCCTGCAGAGGGATTTTATAATCCTATACTCTCAGTACCACTGCAAAAAGTTACAAGAGAATCAACAGATGGAGGAGACCGAGTGTGGTTCATTTACACCTCAGCACCAGAGCTTTGTATGTGCTCAATATACTCTTACTTTACTTCACGTGAAATTAAGTCTTAGAAAACTTCTACTTCTTCTGGCAAACATAAGCTGATAAGATAGTTTCACCTGCCTCACACCTCAGTCTGCTTTTCACTTGTTGACACGACTGTCACCCAAATTACGACAACAGTCCCAAATTCACCCATGCATTATGGTGATACCCTATACTGAAATCTATTTGTAAAAAACCTGTTCTTTTCTCATGTGAAGAAAGATAAAATACAGCTTTCTACCACCCATTAATTTCACCTCTCAATCGTATATTTTTCCAAAACACCAATCTGCCTAACTATTGACAAATCCACAGGCACACTTGAAAAATATTATCAGATGGTGGTATTTTATTATACAAAACAAATTCAAATCAAAAGACAATTAAATTTAAGCTCTGAGGAGTGGAAAATCCCAAAAATATATTTTAAAGTGACATTTACTTTCAAAATATCTGTAGGAGTTTTAATACATTCCCTGCAAAAAAAGACTTCCAGCCTCTGTTACAATTAGGCATTTATTTTGTCAGTATTAGTTTCAGGCTGTTTTAAGACACCACTGGCATTTGCTCTAAGTCAAGACTCACTACACAGACATTATTTCCTAAGAGCCTAGAAAAAGGAAGTGGAAGAGACATAACTTAAAAAAAATACCACCAAGCAAACCAAATTAAAAGCCTTAAAACAATTATCAGGTAGTTTGTCCTTAAGTACTAACACACTGCTGTCCATTTCTCAGAGGAGGTATGAAGCTGAGCTGTTAGGGGCAACAACAACTGACAAAGATGCACTGCACTTCTACATTAGAGGGACATAAAGAAAAGTTGTTACTTGCAGCTTCGCTGGCAAAGATGGTTATTTTCAGTTTACTCAGTTACTACTTTTAACTATACAGAGGCTTTCTGTTTTGGGGCTCCTTTGTGTGTTTTTGGTTGTTGTTTTGGAGGGGGGGGGTTTGTGGGTTTTTTGGTTGTTTTGGGCAGTTTTTTTAAGACAAGGAAAAGGTCGATACAGGTAGATGATAATATTTCAGAGGTTTTATAAAAGCAATCTAATAAATTCATCAAATATTCACAGCAGCATAGAAAACTCATCTTCTTCAAACATAATTAACTGGTAAGAAGCCAAGGACCACTAGCACAAGGACTGACAGTCTACCCGTTTTCTATTCAGGAGCTGCAAAGATCCAACACAGCAAAAACCACAGGGTATGGATTACAACCCCTAAGAGGACCAGGTCCAGGAGGCAGAAACACTTGCATAACTACGAGCTGTCCCAGAGGGAAAACAGTTTTCCAAATGCCCCAACAGCTTTATCAGTCCCAAACCATACCAACTTCAGCCTCTACTTAAAGTGATGAGAAGGGTCACAAGTAAATCCAGTAAGACAGCTAGATTCAGTTTCCCTGCTCAGACCAAATTCTTATTAAGGTGAGTCATAAAAGCATGCATGTATGCAACCACAGTTTGGCAAAGGCTGAGTTTAAACAAACTCATTCTCAGGTTTTGGTTTGCTCAGTCTAGCGTCATTTTTTGACTAGAACTCGAAAAGTGCAAAAATATTTATTTATATCTTCTTAAAAAAAAATAATTCACTTTATTGACACTACAACTCCAATTTCTCAGGAGTTAAATCCACTGCCAGCAATGGAGAGAAAAGGAGGCACCAGCATAAAAGGATCAAAGTGCATTTCCAGTACGCCAATGCTACGTGAATTGGCAAGCCATAATCTTATTTTCACCACTGGAATAGATTATGATGAATTCATTTGATAAAAGTCTGTATTACACACTAACATAAGAAGTCTGTCGTGAAGTCCTGGGGATACTGCAATGAATCATCGAAACGGAAACGTTTGGAGAGTGTGCTGCTGTCCTCTGGAATGTTTTCTTTGTCTTCCTTGTCGCCACAGGTACCATTACAGCTGGATTTTACGTTCCGCTCTTCCCAGCACTTTGCTGTGTGTCCTGACACCTGAGAAGAGCAACAGGTTTCTTCAGGGCCACACAAGAGCGTGAATTCCCCTTGCTGCAACCACAAATGAGAAAGACAGTCCGCTGCTGTGGGTCTTTCCCTTTGAAAAAGAAAATGGAAAAAAGTTGCTTTAGTTCATTTCATAAATACTAAAAACTTCATTAAAATAACTCTGACACATGCTAAGAAATCTTGAGCAAAACTGACACTAAAGCATCAGTATCACTGCTTTTTCACCACCACCTCAGCTGCTACAAAACACACAGTTAAGGTTAAGCAGTGGCAACACGCATCTAAATTTAGCTGACAGTTTCCCCTGAAGCTGGTAAGCTTTTCATCTGAACAAGGAACATAGTCCCTTGGAATGTTTTCAACATGGTATATGAAAGTGCACACGTGCTTTTGAAGTCCTATGTTTTATACTGGCCATTGAAAATAGGGATGCTAATGAATATTCAGCCATTAGGTTTTCAAGAAATTAGTGGTATTAGACATATAAAATAACATTCACTTTCTCTAGGTACTCCACAAATTTAAGACTGTTGCCTGGAGGAGTTTGTTACTTACTCTGGATTTTTTGTGAGAAGTTTTTGAATGAAGTCTTTGGCAGGCTGTGAAACTGATGCAAATGTTTCTTCTGAATAATCCACATTAACTTGAGATATATTAAGGTAAGTTTCTTGAATATCAGCTCCCACAAATGGAGATTCTTGTGTCAGCAGCATGTATGAAATGACACCAATGTTCCTGAGATAAGAACACAATGTATAATCCTACCAGAACATCTGAACAATATATCCTGCATATTTATTGTGCTGCAGATCAAACTTCCTGACATATCCCACACTTTGAGAATTAAAAGCATCATGTGACATCTCGGTTTTATGTGATTCAAGCAGGTATGCACAAACACACACAAGCAGAGCTATGTATATATCTCAGTGGAGGCATTTTTGAAAAACTCTTACTTTCAATACACTCTTTTCTTTCCACTGAGATTGACAGGAAAGCAATTGCATCCTTTTTATACAGCCCTCTCTTGGACATACAGCAATTCTGGAGGACAGAACAGCGGGAAGACAGACTTCCTAACCTGCATGTAAATAACTCCCCACCTTTCACTACAATTCTGGATGAAGTACCAAAGACTGAGGTTTAGTCAACCTTTCTGCACATTTGACATCTGAGCTGTGTTACAATATCCTCTTGCTGAGATGTTTTTCCCTAAGAACGTCACACATCATGTGGTCTGTTTTAAATCTTAGATGGTTTCCTGATGCATAATAAAAATGTTTTTGTGATCAGACAGATCAGGTCTTAGTACCCATTACAGTGTGGAAACTGCAGCTGCTGCTGTGTTTGTCATTCTGAGTAGAGCACCAACAATTTGGTTTTATGTCTTCCCACCAAAACATGCAAATAATAAGTGGTTAAAAAAACATTCGTGAACAGATTTAGTTACTACTATGAGTTGAAAATTTCAAAGGAGCTATTTTAGATCACAGCAACTTTTAAAACTGAATTTTAATTATTAAGATGCTCAAAGAAGAGCATATGAATATTTTATGTTTCTAAGGAAACATCTCAAAGCCAGTCTTTAAACTGACATAGTTCATAAAATTAGTAAGCCACAAATAAAGCTGTGGATCACTTTAAGGTATTTGTCTCATCTTTTATGACTCATTCTGCAGGTATTTCTCCAAAGATAAAAACTAGAAAGTTAAATACTTTTTATCATTTGTATAATAAAATTATTTAACAATACAAAAGCGGGGAGGGAAGAGTGTCCAAGAGAAGCTCATACCTGAAGCTTGTCATTCCAAAGTAATACCTAAAGTATGCTAGCCAGCCACTGTTAATGCTCCCTTAGAACAAATACCTACACTCCAGGCTCAGAAGCCACTGGCATTCCCTTCTAAGTGTGCAATAGACCCATATACAGCAATTCCTTGTAAGCCCTGAGTTATATCCTCCCATCTCTCCCTCTTTTAGTCAGTCCAGCAGCATGGTATTCTTGGAAGCCAGATAAAAAACTGCATCAGTGTCCAGATCTGGCCCCTAAGTTGTTAAGTGGCCCCACCTACCTCAATAAAATGAATTAAGATATGCAACCTACCACATGTCTGTAGCTGTGGTAATAGGATCGTAGTTTAAGATTTCTGGAGCTAAAGAGATGGAGAGAAGAAAAATGCCTTAATAAATCTATTATTTAAACAGCCTTGAATCATATAGTACATTTTTGGCATTTTTTTGCCAACCATTATTATGATACTAAACATGTAGTTTCAATAGTTAAGTTTATTATTTTCAAGTCACAAGGGAGCAAAAAAGTTATTTCTGTTTGACTAGACACACAGATGTTTAACTGATTCACACTAAAATAGCACTACAAGACCTAAAGTCTACTCCTAGCCAAGTCTCAAGATGTTTTCTAATCAGAAGTATCCACATAAAACATTCTTCTAAGAGGTTTTGAAGTATATAGCTTTTTAAGGGGAATGCATAAAGCCTTCAGCATGTTACACCACAAAAGCAGATGACCAAGCCAATTTTAGGATCAGAGGCTGTTAGCCTATGCTAGATAGCAAGTTCTTCAAACTGTAGTTTGAAGTGCTCTTAAAATTGAGTGTTGGCAAGTCATGAAGGAAATCCCTCGCAGAGGGCCAAGTGTTAACGGCAGTCTTTCCCTTTCCAAGGAATATTTTAATCTCATTAAACCATCATACTAAACAACATTCCTAACTCAAAGAACATTTCTTTTTGCATACTAATGCTGTATTTCAATCCTAATCAAAAGAATTTAACAGCCGAAATTTTTTGTTACGAGCAGGTATCAAGAGCAAGTGCTACGGCACGAATTGAGAGAAGCACTTATTGATATAATTTGGGAATTTCTGGTGCAAATATTCAATGACTACTCATTGAAAAAAGAACAGCTCAAAACATGTAGCTTTGTCCTATAATGTTCTTTCCCCAGTAATGAACTGGTAAGTTCATAAGCACATTACAAGAACTGTTTGGTTTTCCCCAAAGCACAAACCAGACATTGTGAAGCAGCTCCTCCATACCCAGATACTCTGTTGTTCCCATGATGTGCCGCAGTTCACTGGAATTCTCAAGCTTCCGGGAAATACCAAAATCCACAATTTTTACATCACCAAGAGGATTGATGCTGCTCAGCAAAATATTCTGAGGCTAGAATAGAAAATATTCAATTCTCAATTAATCAAACGCAATTTGCAAAACAGCCCGATGTACTAAATGACATTTCAGGTTCTACTATGCAATGGTTATTGCTAAATTTTATTTTAAAATATTTACTCTTTAACACATTCCTTTTTCTCTTCACCTTTCTTATGTATTTAACAAATTACTTTGATTAACGTAATAATAAATTGAAATACTAAAATAAAAAGTCTGCTGCAGCCTTACCTTTAAATCAAGATGAACAATATTGTTTTCATGCAAGCAGCAAAGTCCTTCAAGTATTTGTCTTATAAGCCTTGCAATATCTCTTTCACCAATTCTGTAATCCAGATCTGGGACACACAAGTCAAATATTTCACCTCCAGCAGCACTGAAACACATTCAGGAACATTCACATGCCAAGTTTAAATTCTGAATCTTAAGTGAGGAAAAATGTTATATATAGCAATATATATATATTTATCTAATATATATTTGTAATCTCAGAGAGGTTGGAAATACTGTTATTATTACCTTTTTCTACATATTTATGCCAAAACACATAATATAAGCACTTAGGAAAGGGGGAAAAAAAAATCTGATGATGGTTTTCCTTTCTTAGTAGCCAGCAAAAGCAGTTGAGACAGCAAAACAGAACTTTGGTTGAAAACCTCATAATGCTCTGGTACCCTCAAGCATGTTTTCCTATAAGCAAGAAGGAAAACTGCATACTTGCCTCCTGCCATTTTGATGGAAGACTCAAGAGAGGTACCAGGAAGAAAATCTAGCATGCTACTGCTGATTAATTATACAGTTGCCTAGTCAGTTATTGAGCAGTCCCTTCCAGAACTCTAGTAGACACAGAATATTCTGAAATGCAAGGACTGAACTCTGTCACTCTGTTCTTAGTGTAGAAATGGTAGATTTCAAAAATAAGATTGACAAGGCTCAAGTTTTTACACAGCATCTCAAGTTCATCTTCCTCAGAAAAAGGCTTCCAGAAAACCCTATTAGTACCCTGTAAAGCAGCATGAAAATAACCGTATTGCACGTGGTTTATTAGTAACACATCTACCCTTGGCTGCAGTGTCAGCTGTTTCCTTTCAGGCTGGGTTTGAAATCATTACTCAGCCTGCTCTAACCGCCTGAAGTTTCTCTCCTTTAAGAATAAAGGGCTACCTCAAAACTACAGATCAGTAAGCCTAACCTTCACTGCTAACAAAATGAATCTATAAAACAGCTAGATGATGGACAACATGAATAAACACACTCATAAACCTGCTACGTGAGGTGTCTATAATGTCTCCCCTAGTTGACTTTATGACAAAATATAGGTAAGGAAGAGATGTGGATGTCATTTACTTCAACTTTAACAAGGTTTTAAGACTCTCTCCCACAGTATTCTTGTATCCAAGTTGCATTATGGTCTGGATGGGTGGACACACAGATGGGTAAAGAGCTGAAAGCTCTGCAGGAAAGATTTGTGAGTCCTCAGAGACAGCAAGAGCTGAAGTGCAGGAAAGGTCAGCAGCACCTTGGGCTGCAATGGCAGGAGCACAGCCCGAGGCAAGTGACACTACCCAGCACACCAGACCACTGCTGGAATGCAGCATCCTGGTTTGGGCTTCCCAGTTCAAGGAAGACACGAACAAGCAAGTTCAGCACCAACAGAGAAAGTGAGTAAAAGAGAATCAGATGACCTGTGGTGCACACAGATAAATAACCTAATGGAATCCCACACAATGACAAACTTTGGACTAGAAGGGATAGCTCAGAAAATTTTGACTGACAATTATTAAGACATAATAGGACCAGTGTGCAGAGCAGTCAAAACAAAAAAACCACCATACCAGGCTATCATCAGGAGGGCTACTGAGAACAGGCAACAAAACAATGCTCAGTATAAAACCTGAGCATGTAGTTCTGCTTCTGTATCTTCATTTATGTAAGATTAATGAAGATACAAAGAAGGGTAAGTAAGAGGACAGACGTTGTTTTACAACAACAAAAACAACCAAAAAACCAATCAAACAAACAAAAAAACCAAACAAAAACAAAGAGACACTGACTCTTCAGTTTGGATAGAAGATTGTGGGGAAGTGTACAAATGATGCTTACAAAAACACTAAAGCTGGTTTAGAGCCAAACAAAAACTGTTATTCACCACATCCTACAATATAAGAACTAGGAGACACCCGATGAAACCAGCTGATTAGCTCGAAACAGATAAAAGAAAATATTTCTTCACACAGAAGATAATGAACACCTGGAATTTATTACCACCAAAGTAGACAGTATCACCAGGTTCAAAAAAGGGCAAAACACATTCACACACTTGGACAGGTCCATAAACTTAAAGGAATAAGCAGAAAGGTATTCTCAGTACAATAACTCTGCTGCAACAAGAGCAAGAAACACGTGCAGGGGGGAAAAATACAGCTGAATATGAAACGCTTACAAACTATTTTTTAAACTCATTTCTTGCAACTCTTTTAAAGTACTGCTTCAGAGTTCCAATAACGAGTAATGAACGCGGAAAGTTGTTTATCTGCTACAGGGGAATATAACTGAAGTGTGCAATCCCCACTAAAGTAGGAACACTTCACTGCAAGACTTCTGAACACTACAATGAAGTTAGACCACGAACACCAATGTAGCATAAGGAAGCTCTTTCATTACAGAGCTTTAATAAGCAAGAGCGAGTTAGCTGAGCTGAAACAGAAGCAGGAAAATCAGTACGGCTTTTATGTGAACTTGCACTTTCAGAAGTTCAAAACTTGCCATCTGGACTTTGTCTAGACTTCTACATTATTTATTATTTTAACCTTCACAAAACAACAAATAATATGTTAGGGATCATCTAGTTCCAGGAAAAAAAGCTTTTAAAGATAGAATCGACCTACATTCTTTGGAAAATTTGAAGGGATTTATCATGGTGTATGCAGACCACCATTAACAGCACTTCACATACTCTGTAAGTGAAACTTAAAGCCTAGAGAGATCTAATTTCAAAATCTGCCTTTTTGTTTCCTACATTCTAAACAAAAATGTACAACAAATACGAGAGATAATTCAAATTCAATTCCCAAATTAGACTTGTTTTTTCAGAGCTAATGAGAAGCTTCAGGGACATCTGAAAAAAATACGGGAATTTTTTACAAAACGGCTCCAAAAGCCGAACAGTTTTAAAACAACAAAGCTACTAAATTTAGGAACTCATAACCCCCAAAGCAACTCCTAAGTCTTCAGTCACCAAAAAGCATCAAGTGCTAACTGAAGTTATGTACTCAGCTTCTTTGAAGTCCGTGTACTTAGTATCAGTACTCGGCTATTCTATTTCTTTTTTAATCATTTAAGATGCATCAAAGCACTCTGGACTTTTGATAGGATTCAAGAACATTATCTCCAATCAGCTTGCCTGAAACACTCTTAAAGCAAAAAAAATAAATATGCTTAGAAAGTACATCCTAATGAAATAGTAGCATAAAATACACAGTGTACTGTTGTAATTCTGGGCATTCAGGCAGCTCATGCAAAAAATTAGTATATTGAAAACTGCACTCCAAATGTGGAACATGTGATGAAGGCATACTTACTATTCCAACACCAAGATTATTTCATTTGCTGTTTCATAGACTTCGTGGAGATTAACTATGCGAGGATTAGATTTCATTAATTCAAGTACAGCAATTTCATGGTGAATTTCTGCTTTGCAGTCTTGACCTCTTCTTCTCTTCTTTAAAAATTTAGCTGCATACTCTTGGCCTGTGGATTTAGCCACACATTTTCTAACCACAGCAGATCTTCCTCTACAAAACAAAAGGGAAAACATTAAGATCCACAAGACAAAAGGTACATAAATTGCCACTAGAAATAAGAGGGCATGGAAAATAATTAGAAACAAACAAAAAATGCATTGGGGAATGCCATGCTTGGCCTGTTCTTACATATTCCCTCAACATTCACTTTCAGCCACTGTAGAAGAGAAGACACTAAGCCAGATGAAGCTTTGCTAAAATTCCCTTTATACAGACTAGGTAAACACTAAATCAGAGTATGGGGTTACAGGGATATTCTCACTGTAGGATCACAGAATAACTCAGCTGGAAAGGACTTCTGGAGGCCTCTCAAACCCCCTGCTTAAAGCACGACTAGACAAGACATCTTACCAGGTTGCTCAAAGCTTTGTTGATGTTGGCAATATTATATTAAAAAACCCTCAGCCACATTATAACACCTGCAAGACACAGTAATGAACAAAGCAAATCCCCTGTGAAATGCAATGAATGAACACAGAAGATAAAGCATATTTATATGTACAGGGGGGCAGGGAGGTTTTCAGTGCAGAAAATTTTAAGAGTCATAAAGAGAACTTCCCTCCACAAATCATGTAGCACTGGTGCAAAAATCCCAGGTATCTGCAAAACGTTTAAAAACATCTTAACAGAAAAACACCCAATACTTAGCATTCTCTTCCTCAATTACAGTTAGACAAAGTGTGCTGCTTTATTTCCCAGCCAACTGTTTAGGTAAGGAAACAAAAATGTATTCTGGCAAAGAAATGTTTTTAAAAGAAAACCACATACTGCCATTAAAACACCAAGCTGATCTTTTTAAAAAATTAGGGGGAAAAACTGCAGGTTTTTAAGCCAAGTTATAAACTACTGAAAAAACCAAAACTTCAAAACCACTACTACTGCATTCCCAGAAAAGCCTAGCTGCATTCTTGGAAAGTGTTTTCAAATGATACAAGAAACACTATTTATAAAAAAACAACTTGAAAGGCTAAAATAAATTGTCTGAAGTTCTAAAAACTGTATAAAACTACGCACAAAGTACAAGATTTCACCTTATGTTAAAGCCTTTCCTCCCATATTTTTGTTACCACAGCATACTAAGAACAAACTTAATGGAACAGTAGAAAATACTACATTGCCCTGCTTTGCCTTTTTCCTGGTGTAAAAGCCCTAAGGCCCAAAAGGAACACTTCCTAAAAAAGAAAAAAACTGGGCATGTCTGAGGCATTCTTAGAAAAAAATCTGGACTTCGGTATTTAATCAAAAAAGGTATGAGCTTCTCATGAAAAAAAATTTTAATTTCCAAAAACCCACATATTAAGTAGTCTGTACAAACCTGCATTATTAAACATGTGAAGTTCACCTCAAATCATGCTACTATACCTTACTTAAAAATAAATTCAACAAAACAGCTTCTCTGTAATCATTTATTTCTACATAAATTGGTTGTAGGATTTCTCTGTCTTTTTTTTAAAGTACTAGATTTAAAAAGCTAAGGGTACAAAACTCAAAGGAAAAAATAAGTGGTGAAAGTTATTTACAGTCTGGCACATGCACACTCTTCATTTTAGCAATATTTGGAAGCCTGAAATTGCCAGGTTCTTTCCCAATTGTTAAACCAGCTAATTATTGCAGAACATTTTAAGTTACTGAGATGAATTTCATAATACACGAAAGTTGAAAATACTCCCTGGCCCAGCTTACATTCTTGTTTTAACATCACATCACCCTGTCAACCACAAAAATTTCTCTAAAATTACCAAAGGGGAACTGGTTGAGTTTCATGAGAACAGTAAGATCTTCCCTGATAGTTTTGGCCCATATTCCTCCTGATTGCTGCGGGTTTAACAGCTTTGAAGGGTCAGTGGCATCTCCAGATTCACGACGTAAGAATTTCCACTTGTTTATACTCTATTTGCAGTGCGCCAATTAAGACAAAATTAAGACAAAATAAGCCTTTTAGAGCAGTGGAAATTGCCCCAGAAATGCAAAGAAGTCGGGTCGGAAGTGCTGCACCGAAGCAAGCAGAGTAGTTCCCACTCCCTGCTGCCTGCAAAGCAGCTGCGTAACCACCGCTCTTTACAGCCCAGTTTTACAAGAAAAACTGATTTCAAGATGCTTTCATATCTCAAGTTATGAACCACAGAAATTTAACAGCTTCAGAAGAAGCCAAGCCACGCACACACCAGGGACAAAACTACTTAACCCACTAAAGAAAACCCAACCTGCCAGCTTCGTGAGTCAGTGTCTTAAATACCAAAGGACCTGGCAGATAAGGGTGTGGGAGGAAGAAATGGGACTTGGGAAGCTTAAGCAGAGAACAAAAGAACTATTTACTACATAATCTGAAGAGGAAGAAGAAAATTGCAAGTGAAAAAAAAAAAGCATATTGAATCTTTTAGACAGGCTACAAAGAAAGATGGATTTTTACATCACTTACGAAGCATTTATACACTGAAAACATTAAAAAACATATACACAGGACAGGAAAAATCAAAAGTATGTTTGGCAAACGTAGTACTCTGCTTCTGTTTTCTCTCCATTTTGGCACTTGTTTTATTATGCCTGGTTTAGCATGTAACAAAGTGCTAAAGAATCCAGTGTTCTGGAATCTACAGAAAATCTATAGTTTTGTTTGTTTTAGACGTCATCTCACAAGTATGTACAACAAAACCCAGCCTTTTAACAATACTGGAGTTCTAGAGGATGGTGTGTATCACCTGCTTCTGCAGAGCCCAGAATTCAAACGCAGAGCTGACAATAGTTAAGAAAAGAGGAGAGTTACGGGCTGCAATGTGCACTTCTGTGAAAGTCTACCAGATGAAGCACACACTAGAAAAACAGAATAAAACCCAAGAGGACAATGAAGGTTAAAGAGCTTACAAAACCACATCCAGAAGAACATCTCTGCTGACAAAACAAGCTGCAGGTGCAAAAGGGTTGCTGTGCAGCCCAGCAAAGCACAACTGTGGGACTGACCCGTGCCACCTCTGTTCCAAGGAGCTTGGACACACAACTATGGCATTGTGTTTGCGTGGCTTTATACCCAATTCACTGAGTATTTTCAAGGTGTGAACTAACACAGTGATTTCAAAAAACACGTTCACTCGTATGTCTGAAACGATACCACAAATACCAAGAGTTTGGGGTTTTTTGTTATTTCCTATTTTACTGTTGCAAACGTGAGTGAGGGAAGAAGGGTGCAAAGCTACTCTGAAACAGTGGGCTGTTCGAAATCGCTTGAGGGTGGGGAGAGAAAAGGTTTTATGGACTTGAGAAAATTCATCCAAACAACTGGATCAACCAACTCAAAATCCTAATTCTTTGTCTATATCAGTCTATGTCATCTCCTCTTCAGTCCACGTACCTGGAATCTGATGTGTGACTAGACAGGGGAAATGCAAGAAAAGGAAGATAATCTCAAATCTACATGCCTATGAAAACATCTCTCTGATGTGGAAAAGGCTGGCAACTTGTGTCTCACTGTACCTTTTTCCTGGGCCCTAGAGAACCCATTGGATGCTGCAAAGAAGAGGACTGGGAAGGACACTTCATTCTCCATTTACTACTATAAAAGTTTGCCAGAAAAATTCTATCACTGTGCAAAGAATTCCCCTGCAGCAGAAATTCCTCCTGCCAAAAGAAAACGCATAGGAACAATCTTACCTTCCTAGCTGTTTCGATTCAAGCGTATAAAAATTGTGGAAATTCTCTGTCTTGATTGCTGTGTGCAGAGGTGTGTCTAACAAGCCAGAAAGGCTTTTATTCTCCAGCTTTCTTCTCGACATTGTCAAGAACAGGTCTCTCCCTTCTACCAGTCACCTGCTAAAGCAAAACAATGAAGAGTTTTGGAAATTCCATAATTACAGCACAGGAAAGTATACAAATATTAGAGTTTAGGTCTATAAAACTAGAAGAGCTGTAACTTCACTGCTACCTGAAAACAACACATTTATTCACTGTAAAAATAAAACCTGAAAGGAATACTCATCAAGACATGCTAATTTAATAATTAAACATTTGAGATAAGTTGGGTTTTTGTTTTCCCCTGGAGCATATCTGTAAGACATTAGAGATAGGCTTCAATTCTAATAAAAATGCTAATAACTACTTAACTATTAATGATATGTAACTTTCTTTTAATCTTCCTGAAAATAAGCTCTAACTCTTCTTTGGATTCTGGGTAAATTTCAGTAGCCCTTTAAATTTACACTTTTAAGTGGCATTCCTGTGAAAAGTAACCAGAACTCCTTCCTGTTTGTTGACTGCAATGTAGCAAGAACAGGTAAAAATAGGGCAAAGGTGTGTTTTTTTCCAGTGGGAAGATTCACATTTCTTATTAGACTCATTCATAGCTCATCTATGTTTCATTTTTAAGGCCAGGTTAATTGTCAGAAAGCAGCATGAACGGACAATGTTCTCTTAGCAAGTTCAGATCATTTAGAATCAAATGATGCAGTAATCCTGATTAAATTATCTTAATAAACCAGTAGAACAGCACATTATGAAGATACATCCACCCACATTAAGTCTACTACTGCTAAAAAAAAAAACCCAAACCCCATAAAAATACTAGATTTTGGCATTCACATTTATAGGCCTGAAGCATCTCTTCAGGTAAAATGCAAAAGCAAGGCAGAAAGAGGTTAGTGAAGGATAACAGAAGTTGTAACTGATGGCTTTTTTTAAGTTAAAGAGCAGGTTTGCCTTTATCACCAATGAAAAAAAAAAAAAACAACAACCCACAAGGCAAATTACAGTTTAGGAACAGTTAGCAAACTCACAAAAATACACTTTCACTTTTCAAGTGACAGAACTGCACTATCAGAAACTTCTGGGGGAGCACTTGAACTAGTTATGATTCAAATATAATCCACTGCCCGTCCAGCATTGTTCACATTCCCATTCTGGGAACATGGATGTTCATATTGGCACAGTTTTGGGTTCAAAGCATTACAGAGGCTTTAGCGGGAAAAAGACCCAAACTACAAAGTTTAAAATATCTTCGAAGTGTCATTTGATAAGCATCAAATAGTGTCTTTAAAAGTTATCAAGAGGCAACAATACAATCTAAAACACAACTTTTTGAATCACTTCGTAACAAACATGAATTCCTTTTTCCCCAATTATATGACAGTTTATCACTTAAGAGGCTGATTCTGATGGTTGAAATTTTACATGACTCTCCCTAGGGCTGTACTCACCAGATACACTTTAACAGTTAAAAGTTATCTCCTTACTGCAGTACTTCAGCACAAAAATATTTGTATTAGATAACTGACCTAATTGATTAAGAGCTTACCATTATGAGTTTATTACCTTTATCAGGTATATTATGTAAACCTTAATTTTATATCCTCATTCTTACAGAGCAACTATTAAGGAGAACTTTTGCCTTACAGTGCACTGACTTTCTCCGGTAAGACACCCCATCTCTCCTTTTTTTAGCTCGGTATCACCAAGAACAGAAAAAAAAATATATTCAAAGCAGGCAGAAACCCACATGAGATCCAACTATCTATGGGATAAAAGAAGGCACAAATTCTAAAGCACTAACTATTTCCAAAATTAAAGGTGATGCCTATGTTGCTACACATTGCACCGATGTGTACCAGACATCAGAGACGTGGCTCTTACCGAAATCTATCTGCAAGATTCTCATTAAAAAGAAAACTTCCCACTAAGCTACGCAAGTTTAAGCAGGCAAAAAAAAAAAAAAAAAAAAAAATCACGTCATTTAACTACTCCCAAAGAAGTCAAGCCCCCGCTCCGGGCCGGGGCAGGCGCTGGGCAGCGAAGGAGCGGGGGCGGCCGGCAGGGCGGGACGGGGCCGGTGCCCGCCGCACAGCCCCGGCTGCTCCCACGGGCAGCGCCGCGGCGCGGGACCCGGCACCGGGCTGGGGAGGCAGCGCCCAGCGCCCGTGGGCCAGCGGAGCATCCCCCCGCTCGGACAGACACACGGACAGACGGACAGACGGACAGACGGACAGACACTCACTCACCGCCCCTCCCTTCCCGCTCCCTCGGTCGCTCCCGGCGTTTGAAACGCGCAGCTCGCGGGGCGCGCCCGCCCCTGCCGCGCGCGCGCCGGCCCGGCCCCGCCCACCCCGCCG
>JAYRBT010000181.1:29406412-29424371 GCA_036023395.1 Myiotriccus ornatus | reverse complement strand
CTCCCCGCGCAGGCGGCGCGGCAGGTGCGGCGTCCCCGCCCCGCGGGCCCCTCAGAGCCCCCGGTGCGCCCGCGGGGCGCCGTCCCGGAGCCGCGGGCCCCTCAGAGCCCCCGGTGCGCCCGCGGGGCGCCGTCCCGGAGCCGCGGGCCCCTCAGAGCCTCCGGGGCGCCCGCGGGGCGCCGTCCCGTCCCGTCCCGGAGCCGCGGGCCCCTCAGAGCCCCCGGGGCGCCGTCCCGGAGCCGCGGGCCCCTCAGAGCCCCCGGAGTGCCCCTCGGGATGCGGGGCTGTGGCAGAGCCCCCGGCCGGGCCGCTCGCCGCCGGGCTCATGGCGCGGCCGGCGGGGTCTCGGGCGGCCGCAGCGCTGGCTGAGCCCGGCTGAAAACACCCCGGGAAACCGCTTCCCACCGACCTGCGCAGGGAGCGGAGCGCTTTTTAGCGCTTCCACACAAGTAACGCGCCTCGCACGGAGACCTGCTGGGCGATTTCGTGCGTAGATACAAGTGGCGACTGCGTCTCCAGAGCATCGTGCTTCGAGGAGCCCAGAAGAGACAAAAAAAAAAAAAGTTAAAAAAGACTTTAACTTGTAGTTTCAAAGACCCTTTCTGAGGATTCAAAATAGCCCAGAGCATGGTTTAGAAATAAGCTGAAGTTAGAAAGAGTTCTAAAATAGCTGCAATTTGTTTGTCAAATTGATCTTCTCTGAAGCAATCCAACCAGCTGCTCTAGAAATTTGCAAACATCCGTTTTATAATAGATTTGTCATGAAGGCAGTAATAGCATAAGAGTTTAAGAGTTCTGTATTTAATTTCAGCAGTGCACCATTAGAGGTACTGGGTTAATTTTGTTTATGCCATGGCACTGCCAGTGAAATGCGTAATTGCTATGTTAATGGTGAGTAAAGTACATAAGTCACATTGTCACAGCTTGCATGAAGATGAAAGTAGTATAAATGAAGATAAGATACGCAGTTTTAGAAAGCAGAAACTATTCTTGAAGAGTTCAGAATATGTTATGCCATGTAGCTGAAACAAATACACCTACTAAGAGCTACCTTTAAAGTCTAACTTCTGCTCGCTTGAACTTCCATCTAGATTTTTAGCACTTTGAGCTGTGGGTATTTTTGATAAAATCAGTCTAAAAATCTTTACTCTCTCCCACAGAGTTCCACAACATGACTCGAACTCTGCAGACTTCGAGATCACACCTTTTCTTCATTATAACATGATCTCAAATACATCTGTCAAAAATACAACACACGGACAAGATTGGTTTGGTTGAGGAGTGCTCTTTGTGCAGCATGAAAAGCAAGCAGCATTCCGAACATACCGAATGATCCACAAAATTAAATGATGACCACACTTAAGATGTTTTAGGTTGTTATTATAGCAGGTGGTGCCAAGAATTAAATGACAGTGCTTATGTTTGTCTCCTTAGCTGCTTGTGTGCCTTTTACCGATCCTTTTCAAGACTTGCTCTACTCTCCCTTGAAGTTTTGAAAACCAAGGAGATGCCAAAAATGCTTCATGACATGCATGTTATTGTAGTCTTGGTTATCTGTTTATATAATGCCATAGAAACATGAATGGCACTTAGAGAAGGGTATAATTGACAGGACTCCACCCTGAGGACTTTGGAATTTTACTTAGATACACCACAACTGAGAATGACAAACAAGGGGTGGAGAAGGGGGAATGGTAGGCTGAAGGTCACAATAGTACAGGATCATGAACTGTTATTATTCCTAATGTATGCACCTGGTCTTTGGGATAATTAAAAAATAGCAATTAAAGGTGTTAGCTTCATAATTCCCATTCTTAGTTACATCTTCTCTTGCTTACCTTGATTACCTACCCATTACAAACATGGCTTTTTAGAGTCTTTAGAGGCTTTCATGAAAATAACAATTTCTTCTTGATCAGTTATCCATCTGGCAAAGCTGTGATGTACAGCTCACGTCGATCAGAGCCGCAGGTGTTCTAGGGAGCTAGCTTTATGGAAAAAGCTCAGCTCCCTCAAGGAGCGCTGATTTCAACTCCAATCTGCCACAAGGTTGATGTAGTTTGGACTGAATAGGTGGCAACCCACCCTTCCCAGCAGGTAACTCTGTCACGGGGGTGGGGGACAAGCTGACAACTTTAAGAGCCGCATAGCTGGAAGCTGGGAATGTCTGACCCACCTTCCCCAACTCGTTTGCGGTAACTTCTTTTGACAAGACAACACCCTAAACTGTAGCACCGAGAAAGTTCTCAAAAAACATGAGGCAAAAGAGTAACTCCAGCAAGCTTTTAAGCTTCTTTGCAGCACAGCCCTTCCACAGCATGGTGCGTGCTTAAGTAACACACCACACGCAAAACAACGGCTTACCTGAGCATCTCCAGCATCCTGCAGTTAAAACTCATGGGGAAAAGATACACATCTTCTACATGTTGTCTCTACTACTGCAGCCTTCAAGAAGCTTGAGCAAATCTGCCTGAAAAGTGGGTGATCGTTGTTGTCCAAAGTAGCCAGAGCTGTTTGCTTGAGGAAAGAACATGGAACTGGCAGGCCAAAACAGCACACAGAGTGTGGCAGGCCAGCTGAAAAATGGGCTGATTCAGTGCATCTCAGATCATGGCATAAAACAGCCTGTCTTAGGGGGTACTCCTGTGCTTACCAAATGTTTCTCTCACTCTGTGGGGATAAAATAACCAACACCACCCTACAGGTATTACCCATGCCTCAGATATCTACCAGAGCACTGTTAGGTGAACCAACCTCTCTGATACCAAATTCCAACCTAAAACAGGAAATAAAGCACAGAATGATGTTTTTCCACAGCCCCCTCGGAATCAGCACAACACATCCTGCCATATTTGCAATAGCCAGTTCTCGACATGACCTAATTGATGAATACCCTTATCCAAAAAGAATTATCATGTTCTCATTTAATACAGGTCATAAAAAAAAAAAAAAAAATCTGACTTTTTTTTTTTTTTAACCTGTACCACAATCTCTGCACCACCTTCTCACAAAAGGCAATCCTCAATCCAGTGGGCAAAGTCTCTGGATTTCAGCATGAGCTCCATACCAGCTCCAGTGTTTATACTGAGTGGAAAGTGAGCAGTTGTGCAATACGTGGTGTCCTTTATCGGTGACCTGGATGAAAATACGTGTCTAACATCAGGAATGACAACACAGAATAGATTCTGAAAGGGCTCCAGTCTCAAAGCCTGACCTCTTCTCACAGCAGCTCTTCTTCAGTGATTTAGGTCAGCGTGCTTCACAGCTCTGGTACCGGCAAAAGAATGGAAATTTACCTTCTAGAAAAAGATTAAAATAATAGAAATATCACTTAACTGTCAGATTCTACAAAGACTTTACGCAACACAAAGGAGAAATAACAACTTGCCATTTCACCATTCTCCTGTGTCTTGGTGGGGAGTACCCTTGCCTAAGTGCTGATGCAAGACCAGTATCTCCTACCAGAACTAGTATTATCTGTTAGAAAAGTAGAAGGAAATCTTGGGAGGGTGGTGGTGGGGGAGCACTGACTTTTATTCAAGACAGATAAATGTGTTTTTCCCTGAAGATATTTCCCTGTGAAAATACAGTGCTTTCCTGTGTTACACCCACTGATGCTCCAGTCAAAAGCAGAGCCTCTTACACAAAGCCTGGGCCTCTCCAACGTGTTAGCTGTGACATCTAATGCTTTGGTCATTTGTCATAGGGGTTTTTTTCATATGTAGTTCTTATTTGAATTATGTTGCATATAACTGCAGAATCTTTACTTTCTCCCCTTCCAAAATGATGATTTGTAATATGCCAGACTCCACAGGCCACCAGATAGGACTTAGAAAAGGTGATGTCATAAAGAGGATCTTGGGGTTCCTCTAAAGGTTTTGAAATGCTGCAAATGGCATAGAATGACACAGAGATAAAGACAACATCATTTAAAAAAAATGATGTTATGGTATATTCAGAGGCACAATAAAAGAAGTTATTTCCACAGTGGATTTTGTAAGAAGATTTATTTTAATTAAGTGATTTCATGATGAAACATGGTCTTAAACAAAATAGAGATCAGTATGAAAATAAAATTATACACAGAAAAATCTTTTCCCCAAATGTTTTTGAGTAACAGGAAATACAACACAACAGTCCTGTATTCAAATTATGTAAATCTGTGAGCAGTCAAACATTATAGTACATTCCTTGAAGCCAGGCACAATGAAACACATTGTGTGCCCCTGTAACACACTCAACACATTTTCTAACTGTTCTCTCTGCCTCAAAGAAAAAAAAAAAAGTGAAATGTAATGCAATGTAAATGGAGAAAAGGACACAGACCATCTTATATGTGCTTGAAGCACATATTCCCCATTTAGTGTTTCGTGAAAGACACATACCAAATTCAGATGAAACTTAAATTGGCTTGTAGAAAGATAGAAAAACTTGGTATTGTACTTGATATACAGTCTTGTGAACACTTAACTGAAAAGTATGGAAAGGATTAAAAAATACACCGTGTTCTACTTAAAGCTTAGAAATAAATACGCACTCCGTATTCTCAGTGCCTGAAATTCTTTAGAAACAAAGAATTTGTTATAAAATTATATCAAGTAATTGTCAAAAATGAGGGAGATGCACCTATATACCTGTTAGATTCTGGATGCCTGCATCCCCACTACAAAAGCTTGTAAAACTATATGCACTTTCAAACATGCTGAATAAACCAAACTGTAGCCTAGTCAGGGCAGGAATATCAGCTGACTTGGGGGTAGCAGTATTCTACACCACATCCCTCATTACCTTCTTGTTCTCTAAAGTTCTCCCTTTCCATACTGTACCAGCCCTTACAAGTACAAATGTTCGGTCACTTATACAAAAAGCAGCCTTTCTGCTCAGGATTCACGGATGCCCTCAAGGCTATGTCATTCCAAGGAAAAACAGGTTACAAAGAAAAAGCATCCTCCTAATATGAATTATGTACTTAACATTATTAGAATTCTTCCTCTCCCTGCAATGCTGATAATAAACAGCAGTCTCCTGAGTGTTGCAGACTCATTGCAGAAACACGTCCTGCTGTATGGAACTATTGAACCATTATGGTTCAATGTACTAGTTGTCTTCTCATTTAGGACTTGAAGTTTGTATCAGTTCTTACTATCTCTTTTACCGTGTTGGAGAAGAAAACTCACAAGGAATTCTTCTTTTGACTCTTCTACTGACACATCCAATAGTTCTCGTCTTAGGTAAAGAGCCAGCTCAGCTAATAGGTGAAGAACCCCATCCTGAAGTCTTCCTACCCTCTTACACAATATTTTTTCTGATAATGTCATTAGAGGGTGAATGGAGTCAACACTTGCATCAGCTTGGATAAGGCTAACTAGGTCACTGAGAATATTTTAATTACCTTATGTAAGCTTTAGAAATGGCATATCAATCCCTGTCTTTGTGGAAATGCATGGTTCTTACACAACCATAACACAAACCCCAAACACCTAAGGAAAAAAAAAATAAAAAAATCTGCATTTCAACACATCTAAGAATTAGGGATTTGGCCCATCACATTTAAAAGGAATGTCACCATTGGTTGTACTGATTTAACTTATCAGATGTTATTTTCTTGCCAAATGCAGATAGTAATAAACAGTCATTATTTGTACTAACAAAGACTAAAGAGGACTTCCAGACACCACCCTTATTTTATTCAGAGCCTTCATTTTCCTGAAAATAACCCAAATTAAAAAAAAAACCAAAACAACCCAGACCCAATACAGCAAGAAAAAATGCACATAGAAGTACATTTTCTGATTGTGTAATTTCGATTTTCAAAAACTAATAATTAGGTAAAGCACGCCTTGCAGTTGCAGTAACACTAATGTATTTCAGGATGAATAGTAATTTTTCTATAAGGGTATTATCATAGCCTAATTTAAGCATCCCCTTTTGTATACCCAGGGATCATTCACAGCTCACTGTCCAGCTCCCTCTTTGCAAAGCGCAGTCCTATTTCTGTCCCTGCTCCTCCAGACTTATCTTCACTCTACCCCTGTTCCACGGCTGCATCTTGTATGCTCTGTGTGCTGCATGGAACTGCCCTATCTTATCATTACAGCACCTGCAATTACATTCCTTCCTTAGAATTATTTATGAGGCTTCAGAGATTTATTTGCTTATTCATACAGTAATCTACTTGAAAATTACTCAGCTCCAATATCTGGCTGCAGTCAGCACGGCAATCAAATATGATGTCTCAGCAAAATCATCTTTTATTGACCTTATACTGCTAGATGAGTATTTCTAATTATAAAAATTGTAATTCTCACTTAAAATGAAAGATGTCGAATAGTCAATGGAGCATGTCGTGAGCTGCTCGTATTGCAATTAGCAGGCTTCGCTGATTGGAACAAGCTTTTGGAACAATCTCATTCAAGGGCTGTATGACAAAGTCTCCAGCTGGGGAAGGCACAGTCCTCACTAAGGTAATAAATCCGTGCTGCTGTGATTTCTGGACCAGCACTCACCTGCCTCGCTGCACCCACCTAGCCAACAGCCTGAAGCAGCCCGGGGGATCACAAATTCTGGCAATATAAAACATTAAAAGAAAAATCTCCTTCCTCATTAATTTTGCAAAATCAAAATCAAAGGACATTTTACCCTTGGATACCTATTCAACTGTTTTCCAAAAATCTTTTACGACTAATTTTCTTTGACCACTTAATCTGGGTGTCAGAGTAACAGTGAATCTATCGACTCCGGACCGAAGGAAGCTGCTTTGAAAAATAAACAAACCCATAGTCTTATTCTGATACTACAGCTTTGGTCAGCGTAGGTGGTCAGCAATTGTCTCTGGGTGTTTGTAGGATTATGGGCAATCAAAAGGGAGAGGAAGGATGGCCTTTGGAAGGCAGCCCAGAATAAAGGAGAGCAGAGTCCTGTGGAGTTCTGTAGGTGTATACATTTAAAAGCTAATTACACTGATGTCAGCACAAAAGTATGTTAAATTGGTTGAACAATATACCTCCTGAGTGCTTAACAAAAGCCCCCTAAGTAGACAGGCTTATTCTAGAAGGGGATGAATGAGAAGCTTCTGAAAGTTCTAAAAAAAGAAACAACCGAAAATAGAAAGATGAGTTTTGTTATTCAAATTTTTTTTAACAGGAGGAAGGGGAGCAGCATAGCTTAGCTACCTTTTGCATTCACCATAACTTTAAGAAATTTGTTAGAATACCTCTCTAGTTAAAATTTTATTATTATAAATTTTATTATTATAATTATTCTGCAATGTAATCTGAAAGGAAACAAGTTCAAAATTTGAAATTTTGATTTAGAAGGAGGGCTAATCAATGAGTGTAGCAATTATTTCATATACTCCTTAGGAGGTGTTTTTAGATGCACTTTGAATACATAAAGATACTCAGTGGATTGTAACCATTCCAGAGGAGTCTTTGACTCTCATCCTTTTACCTACAGTCAGGAGGAGCCTTCCTAAAAAGTGGTCAGAAAGTCATAATTTCAGCTATACAAAATAGAACTCCCAAATAATGATTTTGCCTTAAAATGCCTATGACATAACATGGCTCTGAGCAAAGCCGATGAAGTAAAGCCCTAAAAGAAGTTTCAACCTGAAGAATACCTTTCTTGCCATAAAATTATTTTTGAAAATACTAAAAGTGTTTAAATCAAAAAACTTCACAGCATTGAACATCCTAAAAAGTAGTAGTCTAGTGCCAAAGTTAGTCAATCTAAAATTGAACAGAAGCACTATGAAGCTTACTGCCTATTTGAAAGAGATGCAAAATACAAACCATCTTTCATTGTGAAAATCCTGTGTTTGGATGGTCAGCTTTATAATTTTGCACACTGCTAACAAAAATGGGTTGTAGTGGCTTTACAATAAAGTTCTTTTCCTCCTCTATTTACCTAACATATGTTTATCCTCCAGCAAACAAGCAATTTCAAATCCAACCTCCTAAATCCTCTGTTATTATAAAATATTTAGGCAAAAAATCAGACTAGTCCAAGAGCAGCCACTCTGGTTGTGCTAACAAAATTACAAAGAATTTTTTACTTGCCATTGATGAGTCAACCCATAACATTTCTGCAGTTCTGTTTCGTACCACATAACTGAGCCAAAATGCAAACAGTTTAAGAAGCCAGGTTTGAGTAATTCTTCTCAAATTTTGCTTGGAGTTCAATTTGCTTGCCCAGAGAGGAAAGGATGAGAAGGGGAAAGAGCAGTGATGGCTGAGTATTATCACTAAGCTATGTCTGCAATCTTATGAGTGAAGACCAAATGCCTGCTCAGTTCCTATTACTAAAACCAGGAATAAATTAACCCTCCACATAAAAACAGTGGCAGGAAAAACAAAACTACTGTATAATTTAATGCAGAGAAGTTTCATTCACTGAAAAGAAGTAACTTGCTTTATGTTTTGGGAATTGAATTTAACACTGGCTACTCAAACACAGCTGCTGCAGATTCCCCTTTTGTGAATAGGAATTCCCTCAGTCCAGAGACAGTGTGTTTCAAGTATCTCCACAAAATTCTGCAGCTACCACTAAAGAAAGTCAGTAAACATCTGCAATTAATACTGCTGAGATTACATTTAAAAACCAGATGATACCTTGTGAATGCTTCAGAAAGAATTTTTTTCCTTTTTTTTTTTCCTCCTTTTTTTTAAAGGATTAAAAATACACAAGCAACCTCAAAACTCTTCTTTTTCCTATAATTTTAAACAGAGCAAACTACCAGTCTGGTGCTCTGCCAGTTCAACTCATGCCAGAAACTTTGTCTGATGTCCTGCCAGCATGCTGCTGCCTAGATTTTCAGTTTCCCCGAAGATTACATATATTCCCTGTACCCTGTGTGACCAAGGGTTAGCTGCTGCAAAGTGGAGTTCATGTGGTGCCCAGAAGGCCTGTGTGCACACACGGATTTCACCCCAGATACCCTCTAAGCCATATTAACAATTTTTATGGTAGGTTCAGCACAAGGATAATGAAAATTATGTTTGAAAGCAAAAAAGGCAATTATTCGATGAATATGAAGGTAAAACAGCAGGCAGGGGGTGGGGAACACGGTCTGGGTTGAAAGGCTGTCCCATCTTACCCTGCCAGGTGCTGCTGATGGTGTGACAGAGGTGGCAGATGGCTGTCTCCTGACTGCTGTGGGCGAAAGCACCGCTGTCCTTGTCTGGCTTGCAGACCTTGAATGGGTGACTGCTTGTTACAGTAGGTGCCACACTGAGCAATTTCACTCATTAAGAGCTTTTCTGGTGTATTTAAGAGTGCAATGGTAAAAGTGACTGCTAGCAGTGCCAGGTGAGCAAAGTGCACCTCTGCTGGGCTGGGATTTGGGACCTGGAAAGAGGTGGATCTGACCTTAGGGTGCCAGGGACAGAGGCCACTCTGCTGAGAGCCTGGTTGGGAGAGCTGCACTGACCTGCTAGCTGCCTTTTAGTTGGTGATGAGCGGCTCCACCTGCCAGCAGAGCAGGAAACATGGGCACCTCACTTAAATTCTTGCAGGGACCTCCCCCGCCAGATTCTGTCTGATGAAGATGCTGCAGGTTAAGTTAGGACGAGCTGTCATCACTCCAGCAGAAGAGTCTGCTTCAGGTTGACTGGCTTTTATTCCTCCTAAATTAAAAGCTCCTTTGCACCATCTGGAAAGGCTCTGATGAGATGCAGAGCTTTCAGATAGGCTTCTCAAGTCCTTCTCTATCTGGACTCTTGTTCCTGCCACACAGCATGTCGTAAGTGAAAGCATCACGGTCACCTGTTGCAGCCAGCTGCAGGACATTCAAGTTGGCTTTCACTTGGGACACATTTAAACAGGAATGGCTTCCAACACCAGAGGGAGAAAATTTCAAGCAGTTGCCAGGAGACGTGGGTGTTTGACAAAGCTCAGGCTTCCTTTCCTATACTCCCTCCTTGCTAATCTCTTCAGGGCACCAACATCACTTTTACCATCACAAAGAGCCAGCCAAGGGCTCGAGGCACCACAGGTAGCTGTATCCAGGCAACTAACACCTCAGCTTTCAAACAGCTTTCTTCTAGAATCCCCCAGGTGATGCTGGCAGCAGAGGAAGAAGCAGCAGCTTCTCCTTAGTTCCTCTTGGGTTTAATGCTACAAAGATTCTGGATTTTTTTAAATTTATCTGTTTTCTGACAGCTGCCCCACTGGTGACCCTGTCATGTCTTTACAGAATACGAGATCATCATGGCTAATTTAAATTATTTTTTCATGCATAAATACAGAACAAATGGGTGCAGTAGATCTATTTAAATAAAAATTGACAAGATGCATTTATTGTTTTAGTTTTGTACAAAAGCATAACTTAAAAGGCAAACTAGTATAAACTTACTTTGTGCCAAGTATTTAAACTTTTCATTCCAAAGAGTATCTGGTTCAAAACTTGTAGATACAGTTTCCACCTGGGAAATCTCTTTTATAGACCACAGATAACACAGTATTGTAAAATGAAAATTCTGTAGTCCTTCAATCATTCTGCTTCGAGTGCCAGAGTTTTAGCTACTCAGTGAATGGATCATATGAAACACGAGCCATGCTGCAGTGACCTGATGAAAAGTCAGTTTGCCTACTGCTCATTCATGTTCTGAAAGAAAATGTGCATTAGGATCTGTGACATGCAATCTTAGCAAAGACTGATAAATATATGTGTAGAAATAGGGTGACATGTTTGGATTTTTCTTTGCTACTTCACACCAGCCAGAAGTAGCGTAAGAAAAGCTATGTTACTTAAGAGAGTCCCAGATGTCATGCAGAAGCTCAATTATTCTTGAAATAAAAGAATGCTTTCACTCTGATTTTGCTTTTCCTTCGCACGCGTAACATATTTTCATTAATTCTGAAGGGTTTTCTCGGTCTCTGCTGCCACCACCACAGCTGCACCCGCCTTCTGACTTGGGGGGTGGACTGGCAGTCCCTGCTGACGACATCTCCACAGACGTTCCCAGCTGTTGGAAAGAACCTCCCACAAGAACAAAGCAGGATACCTCCCTGAGATGCCCTTTTAAGAGTCTCCGAAGTGAGAATGTTACTTCAAAAGCCACTTTTCCCACAGAACAGGGCTTGCTTGTGCCTCGGTGCTACCGAAAGGGCCAGCACAAAGCCAGATTCGCGTTCTTGTCATCCAGAATCCAAGTGCAGCTTCTGGAATTTTAAAATGTGGTGGGGATGCGCTGCGTGACAGCAGCTGCGTAAGACACGGCGTGCAGCTGCACAAGTGTTCCACAAGACCATCTGGAGGAAAGTACCGAAAAACAGATGCGAGCAAGCCTCGTGTATTTCAGCAAAATTAAGCATAAAGAAATTGGTGTCCATGCAGTGTTTGATATGCCGTAAAAACTGTTTCGAATAACATTTGATAAGAAAACTATTTATCAGTGAAAATGCAAGCTCGGACACTACGAACAGTTTACATCTGGTAGGTGTTCACTGATAACAAGACAGTGGCATTATGACCAGTGGCTCACCTTAAAGTAGGTTACTCATGGTTTTCCAAATGAGCTAGTGTTTTATGGTGCTGTACAAATAAAAATTTGTGGGGAGAATATGAAATATCTGTATTAAACTCCACTGCATTAAGTTATCCAATGCATGAAAAATGACCCGGATGCATTTAAAATAAATGCATATTACAAGATCACATATAGTATTATAAAATTATTACTTAAGTGCACAGTCCTGATATCTATAGACATGGCACTGTGAAGAAAGCCTGGTTCCTAAGCGTTTTTATAGATACTTGATAGTGATGCAGTTTGCTATCAGTCAGATCATAATGTCCCTTCAACTTTGGTACATTCAGTGCAAAATATTTTCGGGAGTTTTTTTACTCTTATAAAAATAAAAGGCATTTTTTTTCCCCTTGAGAGTGCTTAAAGAATAAACACTAGCTGAATGTCTGTTCAAGCATGGAAAGTGACAGAACAGAAATAGCGTTTTAGTTTGCTTGGTTCCTGTTTACACTCTAAGAAACATAATATAATGAACCTATAAAAATAAACAGAAGTCACTGTGTTAGGGTTTTTTCCCCCGATATGATGTGATAAATTGCTAGTTGCTTCTTAAAATAGTTTCCATGCAGTATAAAGCACAAAATCAGTCTTATTAAGTTATTAAGTTCATTGTAACAGCTCATATTTTGTCATACACACCACTGGCAAACGCATTTCCACAAACCTCCTTAATGCAAGCCGTTGTTACATCCTTTGTTGCTGACTTGCCTTCCATTTCACTTCTGCCCCAGGAACTTAAGCTCTATGGTGCACCCCACGCAGGCACTCGTAGTCTTAGGTAAAGCAAGTGCTGGATATGCTTTTACAAAATATGGCATAAAGTAATGTACCATCATGAATTAAAAAAAAAAAAATAAAAAAAAATTCAGTTGTATGCTTTTTTTTTTTTTTATAATTTACTGGGTAGATAAGGGGCTGAATGATTTCACATCTTGACTTGAATTTTCTATTCAACAACTTTGATGAAATCCAGTGTTCGGGTACATGTCGGTTTTGCAGTAGCCAGATTGATCACAACATGGCATCACATTTCTTGTTTGCTCAGAACATAAATTAAAGAAGTGTGGAAAAACCATGGACTGCAAGACTTGGTTTTCCCTGCACATCAGGCACACTCTAGTTTCACTGTAGAGAATTCTGCCACTACCACAACGCTTTTTAATTGCTTCGTAAGCTCTTTCGTGGAACCTCGTTATTCGAATTGCACCATGAAACAATTTTCCTCTAGGAAATCCAATACAAAAGTTCATTCATTCCTTGAGAAGACAGATCCACAAAAGTCCAATGAGCTGGGCACTGTGGTTTGTGTATCACTCAAGTCCAAAAGTACTTGTCTCTTCAACTGCTGTCAACAGTTTTTCATATAACATAGAGAATGATGGATAAGGGGGAAGGTCCAGACGATTGAAACAAGTGTGAGCCCTGAGGGGAAAAAAAGACAGGAGGTGAAGAAGTATATTATTTAAAAAGTTCAAAAGAGAACACACATACTGGTATGTGCTTGCACAGAGATGGGCGGATAGTATTTCTGTCAGAAGACCGTGTTCTGTCAAATGATGTTTTCCAAATGAACAGGTAGTAAGGTTTAATCTACTTTCTTCTCATTAAAATAAGCCAGTAAGAAGCATTTATGAAGGTCTTTAGAAACACACTGACAGCCCAAAAGGCATGGGATACATTTTATCCATTAAATGTGCATGAGGGAAAAACAATGATACAGCATTCAATTCCAACAGTCTGGTCTGAAATCTTGGCTTTAAATGTGTCTTCTGAGAAGCAGCATTTCTTTTCTGTAGTGGTAATACTTGAATACTGTAGTTATAATAATAAACAAGATATTTCCATACATCTCCAGATATATAGGAAACAACCCTAAAGTAGTAAAGGACAGACAAATTAGATGCTTTTACTTCTACAATTTCCCTGGCATCGTGTTCTTGGGAAATTACTGCTTGTGCTGATTTTCCTTATGTACATACCTGGCTTTACAAGCCAATGACTTTTGTAATTACACAAAATTATGCACGAACCTCTACCAACAACCCTGCCTTCTAAAGAGGATGACCATGTGCTTTATTTCTCAGTTTTTGAAATCTGTCTGCCTCAATTTGTTGACACACTTGGAACTGTCTCTCAAAACCTCTTCCAGAGAATGGAAAGGGAGATAACAAAGGTTTCTCTTCATAATGGATATCACTGCCTGACCTCAGGGCAGGCTAAAGATTGTACTTTCTAAAACACTGTAGTGGATGAGCCTGCTCTAATGAAATAGATAGCGTAACTAGGAATGTGATGGGTTCTTGAGGATGAAATGATGCAGAGAAGCTGGAGGAGGCATCTTTTCTGCTCTAAAGCTTTGTACCAAAGTCTCACTTGAGACTGATTTTAGGCATTTTTGTATTTTGGCAGGTCTATATTTACAAATTATTCATTCTTTTGCAATAAAACACATCATAGAGTTATTAAAATACAACACAGCTGACATCCAAAGTCTTCCTGCAGTGACCTGCCCTTCATCAGTATGATCTGTATTGAGTGTAAATATGTAGCATGTTAATGGAAGGACTGAACAAGCTCCCTCCTCACAGCAAATGTGACTCCTCATTTAATCTAACCAATCCAGAAATCCAAATGTCTACCACAGACCTGTGCAGACTTTCTCTGAGCCAGAAAGTGCTGCCTTCCATGTGAGCAAATTCACTCACTGCCATTTTAAGAGGCTCTCAGCTCCCAGCTAAGAAAATGGAACATGAAGTGAAGTGGGTTAATCTCACTTGTTAAAAAAAACCTAAGAGTCCATTACAAACCCTCACTGAGGCTGAAACACTCACTGAGTTAAAGCCTTGTGTGCCATAAAAATATTGGGCTGAAGAAGTGTATATACAGTACACAAGGCCACACTATTATTATAAACACAGTCCAAACACCAAATATACAATCAGTTAAAAAACACTGAATTAAGAAACCTGCCCAAATACAGTACTCTTAGAAGTACACTGTTGGCATTTTCCCACCTGGTATTCCAGGAGCCTGGTAAAATTTCTCCACCCAGTCATCTCTCTAAGGCTCCTGGGGGAAACCTTTCATTTTACTCCTTCTTTGCCTTTCCAAAAACCTTGCAAAATAGTATCTGTCATAGAGTTTAAATTATTTCATTTACATTTGAGTCTTTAAAAAAAATTTGAAAATACTATCTATTGAAGAAAGGAACTGATTTAAGCCCAGCAGCAAATGGAACTCAGTGATCTCTTGAATTCAGTGTAGATCGTGGAAGAGTCTTAGGCAATTAACAGTCCAACCACATTCTTCTGCTGCATGGGCCTGACAGCCACTCATTAACTATGGGTCATGCTGTGTGGGCTGTAAAACCACAAATTATAAAAGACACAGTATATAATTAGCAAGAGTTCGTTCCTAAGTGGTCTAATAGTAAGCCAGCATGTTGTTTACATTTATTAATAAAACTGAGTTTTATCTTAATTTTGAGGGCAATTTTAAAAATGCAGTCGCTTACTTTGGAAAACCAAGTAATTAAAAAAGACAAAACCAAGACCTTTGTCTTCTGAGGCAATGCACGCTTTTCTAACGCCAGCAAACAACTTTGGAAGTTTGAGAAGAAAGGTTTTTCCCCCTTCTGGACAGTATTTTCCCATTCCAGCATTTCAAACCACATGGGTGCTAACTGTTAATCTTCCTGGGCTCACATTTTATGACAGCATTTCAAACCATTTTGGTTTCTAAAGCCTAGATTCCCAATTAATCTCCCTTTCACTTTGATTACAATAGTAAAATAGAGTGACCTAAGGTTGAAATCGAGTAGTCAGACATAAAAACTATTTTCACGTGAATCATCACATGCATATGTATATATAATGTACAGCAATGGACCTGGAACTAATTTCTCAGCATGGTTGTGAATTGAAGGAGTAACAGTCCCTCCCCTGATTTAGTCTAATCTACAACACAATGTAAAAGAAGGAAGTAGAAGTGGCATTAAGGTAGCAATAGTTATGTTAGACCTGTAACAATCAATCTTGTCATGGCATTTTACACCCTACCTCGTTAGTGTAAAAGACAGTGATACAAGCCAGGCAACCTGACGTGCCTCACAGAAATCTCACCATTTTGATTCAGCAGAACTGATTACACAGCAGTCAGAACAGTGGGAATTAGGTAAACATCTAGGGAAAACTTTTGTGTTTATATTCACAGCTGCTTTGATCACAATCACGTATCTAAGTAACTATACTAGTTGCCCTTTGGGTCTCAAAATCAGGGAGAAGAGATGGGGATGGGTATGCTTATGTGTTTTCACCACTGCAGTAGTGTTCTTAGAAACAGAGGAAGAAAAAGTCCTCTGACTTGTTAAGCTTTTGCCACCCTCACACCAAGCATTATCAAATTTCACAAGCACTCCTGCCAAAAGGGCAATTTGCAGAGTACAACACTGCTGCGAGCCAGTGATGGTGCATTAACATAAATGCTTTAGCTATCTGAGAATCAGTAAGAGTCACAGAGTTCTAGGGCAGCATTCTCAGCAGACACAGCAGTGTGTTTACACATGCAGGGCTTGTTTGGAAACCTCCTGCAAGTTTGCTACTCTGGGTCGTTGCTAAGGATTCCTCACCTTCAAGCCAGTACTACCCACTGTTTGCACAGTGAGGCTTTGAAGCTGGGGAGACAGAGGCTGAAGCTGCACTGCACACAGGAACTAGATAGGTAAAAATCCAAACAGTGCTTCTGGCTTAGGGCTTAACCCATTTAAGTATAAACATGTAAGGTGTTTTATTTTTTTATGAGATCCAGGTTCCCCATATGTGAATACCAGGAATTGCTTGCTCATGACAACTGTAGATGTTTATCATGCACAGTTGCTTTTATTTTAACAAAATAAGTGTGTTGCTGGTTTATTTTAACATTAACATCTGTATGTTAAAAACTACTCACAGCGACAAAAATCAAATGTTTCCTAACCAAGGGAATCACAAGTGACATTTCAAGGGCATGATACAATCTCTCAAATGTGAGGAGGTGGCATTTCCCCTACACTTGATGAACACCCTATGGTAGCAAAGATTCTCAACACGTTTCTCTGTGTTGCACTACAGGAACCATTTTATTCTGCAGTTTATTACAAGCAGGGCTCTGCATAACCTTTTCAGAGGAAATTCTGAGCATCCTGTTCTGGCAGGTCCTGACCTTTTCCATTCTGCAAGCTCTGCTTGTTAGCACCAGGAAGTCCAGTATTTGAGAATATACGGAAAAACTCACGCAATCTCTTTTCTTACTTGAACTCACAAAAGCAACCTTGAATTCTGAAGTGAGAAATTATAAAAAAAAAAAAAAATCACACCTTTTTCTTTTTTAAACAGAATGAAAGCTAGTTCATAGGTCAATCATAATCAAACTATAAACTAGATTTTATGAGCTACAAGGTACTACTAGGCCCTCCAGAAGATATTAGAGTATTCGAATTGTAATAGCAATTTCCAGAATTTGATTGCTTTAATCCTCAGTCACCTGGCTTTCATTTGTACTGTGAACTGGAAAGATGGTTTTGTTTAAAGGCCACCTGCCGTGCCTGTGGATTTCACAGCATCACTTCTGCATCCGTGACTTTCTCCATGTGCTTCAGATGGCAGCCCTGAGGCAGGAGCCAACCCAGGAGACGTCTCTGCCTCTGACCTTACGCTGGAGGAAAAAGCTACGGGTTGTTGGTCTGAGAAATTCTCTGTGTGTCTGAGCTGTGAGAAGCTCTTCCCTGTGTCTAAGATGAGACTTTGAATCCAAGTTATTCCTGAGGAATCTTGTTTATGAGGAGCAAGTTAAGATTAGGGTTGAGTTTCCTCCATGGACCAGCCCAATCCAAAGCTACCTCCCCAGGCTGTACACAGCACATTAAAGCTGAGGTCTGATTGAGTTAGGTTTCTGACACTGCACACACTAATGTGTATGTGTATAAAAACTCTTAATCCATTCTAGAGGATACAGAGTTAATAGAACTGGATGAAAGGAAATCTTCCAGAAACATATCAGTCTGATCTCAATATAGAAAAGACAAGAACCTGTCATTTTTTTGTCAATGAAGAATCTATGCTAGAAGATGTTCTTTGCATCATCCACAAGTTATTAATCTAGTCCTGGCATTGTTACCACGGACCTTTAAAAACAACCCAACTCTTTACAAAATGGAAAATTTAGAAAAGCAATTTCAAAATCTTCTCATCCTACTCCTCCAAACCTGCTATTATCCAATTTAAAAGCTGCCTCTTGTCTGCAAGGGCTTGTACAACTCCTGCTTTCGTATCTTGGATTCTCATACTGTTCCTTTACCCTCTCCACCTATTTCAATTGATCATAGAATCATAGAATCATAGAATCATAGAATCATAGAATAGATTGGGTTGGAAAAGACCTCCAAGATCATCGAG
>JAYRBT010000181.1:29388043-29406312 GCA_036023395.1 Myiotriccus ornatus | reverse complement strand
GCCTTTTTTATGGATTGGGGTGATATTTGCCAACTTCCAATCATTTGGGACCTCCCCAGTGAGCCAGGACTGTTGGAAGATGATGGAGAGTGGCTTGGCAAGCTCTTCTGCCAGCTCTCTCATTACCCTAGGATGGATCCCGTCTGGTCCCATAGACTTGTGATGACTCAGTAAGTCCCTAACTATTTCCTCCTACTTGTTCTCTTGAAATCCTCACCTTCTCTTGATCCTCCCGCTGCCTCTCAAGTCAAATGAGTCCCTCCTCCCTTTTCTGCATTCACAGCTCACCTCTTCAGTATTTGTTAACAGTCAATATCAGGTCAAGCATAAAAATTATATCACTATACTATAAAGGCTCTGTCTGATGCAAAAATATGACAGTAGCTTTCACTCAGACACAGTCACAAGTGCTATTTAATTTTAACTCATATTAATTTTTGCTCTTTAGTGGTAAACTGCATGTTCATTAAGTAAACACTTGCACATTTAGTCAAATGCGACAAAAAATTCAGTAGTTATCATTCTAATATAATTTTCTGTTAGAAAAGCACTACAACACGGATGTCAGCCACATTTACACTGCCTTGTCCATCTTAAGAGAACAAAACTGAGTTCAAACAAAAACGAATGGATCAGACACTGGGTGAGACACAACAGGGAAGGAAATTTTCATGTTAAGGGAGAGTATATTCAGTTAAACCTTGTTAATGGCTCTCAAACAGCTCATCTGTTATCCCGGTCACAGATACCCTGAGGCATCTCTCACACTGATACATGCACTGCTGTACCTTGGAAGAGCAGTGATCTTCCCCCACTTCTCCACGCAGAACCGTCTTGGACCATTGCTCCCCCGCAGAGAGGCAAATCCCTCGTAGGGAATGCTGGACGTGCCTGTCACAAACTGCCAGCACAAACGAAACATCACGGATTTTGGCTATGCAGACGGCTTGGGTTACAAACTTATTTAAAGCAGCATATCCACTGAAGTCCAAAAGCTTATGTAAAAGCATTTGCAAAAGAAGGAAATTTTTGAGGCACACAATAAACACTACTTTAAATGGAGGCTAAGGGAAAACAGACCATTTCCTGATAGGGCTTTAGAAGAGGTAACTTACCAGATTAATTTCCTCCAAAGATTTCTCTTTGAAAGAGCAATTATGATACGTAAGTACTGTAGAATAACACACTATTAATATCAAGTTACTTAAACTTAAATCTAAGTGAGATTTTGCTACTGTCTTTATTCTGCATTAAAAGGAATTCCTAAAAAAGTAATAATGGCTGATGGCTTCGTGCTAAGCCTTTTTGGTTATGTGGATTTTATAAACTGCTATTAAATACTGTAAGAAAATATCTAAATTCTGAAGGTTAGGTAGAATGTCCAGTGACATTTGCTGAAATCCTGTTTACTGAGCAAATTTAGTTATAACCTGCCATGAACAGATGAAACTTAGTTTTTGACAGATCAGAGGCTACTTAATTTTTAATGATCTGGGTATTATAAAAACGTTTGACTAACAGATGTGATAGGAACATATAAGCAGACATTTCTGCTTCTCCATCAAATGAGATGTCCAACACTGCCTTTTACAGACCTTTTTTAAATACTTAAACAAACAAAAGAAAATTCTTTGTAATTCAGTGATCAGATACAAATTCTGAATAGTCATAAACAGTGAATTTCATCACAGATCACGAACGTGGTATGCTTTGCAGTGGGGTGTTGTCTGTTTCTTCACAGATATGATGAACCTAACCTGAATTTAAAGAAAATTAACACAATAGTAAACCCAGAAATATAAATATTCCTCTGTTAAGACATTTTTGTCCTCTAGCAGCAGGGTGACTGGATCCTGCAGGCTCACTTAGTGAAAACGGGATTGGGTTGATGTTAAGGTTTTCATCATTATTTTCTAATTTGAGGCACTTGAACTTCCATCTAAGTTTTCTTCTTCCTAAGCTGTACACAGTTTTCTTTTTGTCTTTACAAATCTTGATGTACTTTTAATCAAACAATAGTAAAAGATTATTGACATCAGACATCTTAAACTTATTTTTTAACTTAGAAATCTATAAAAATAGCTGTGAGCTTCAGTCACAATTGTTGTATTTAGTCTCTGACTCAGGTTATTTCCACTAGCCAGCATCACCATAATTTCTGGATGTCATAAACCTAGATGGGACTAGTTTAGCATCTAATTTTAATGATGCACACTATTTCTACACAGATCAGCTCACTTCTTACCTGTAAAAGTCTTAGTCGTTGTTCATTGTTGAACCTTTCCACAGCAGCCCAGAACCACCGAATTACAATGTGATTGTCATGATAACCTGTTAAGACAACAAGAGCCTTTATACCCTTAGGTGCTACAGAAGTGGTTGAGAGAATAGTTAGTTTTTCCTAGTTCAGCCCTAGTCACAATAATGCCATATTTTTTTATCCAATTGCATCAAAAGGCAGGAGGTAAGAGAAAAATACCCCTAAAATACTTAAAAATCCAGAAGGCAGAGAATTACTTTACTATGACAAAAAGAAGTGAAATGTCCTTTGTAAGCATTTCTTCCATTAATCAATCACTAACAGCAAAGCCAGTTCGTGAAATATTCCAAAACAATATAATTTATCTGTCTAAAGCTACAAATGATGCTGCAACCATCTCTCTCAAAGTAGTTGCCAAATCTTCCACTGTTCTCAAATTATCTCAACAGCCAGCCTGCAGTCACTGGGATTACTTCTCATTTCCTGTTGGCTTTGAGCATGTAAAAAAAAGAGGAATATCCAAGTAAGAATGGTTATCATTTCCATTTCTCTCTCATGTCTGGGTGGTACTGTACTGGTGTGCAGCTGAGCACAGTACTTTTTGTGCTCCGTCATGCCGTCCAGACCAGAACAGTAAGGGAAGAGCGGCATGGGGATGTAACAAAGCGAACTACAATGGACAAAATTACCTTCTCCTAACACTAACTTAACCAGAGAAATTCAGAAGGTACTAAAAATATATCCCACAGGATGGTTCTTCATGCTTTTGAAAAGTGGGTAGTTCTAGGTCCCCCCAACACCCTCAGTGAACAGGTCAAAATTAAAGTTACCTCCTCTATACTCTGTATTATTTCTCCAATCACTCAAGTCAATTTCTGCTGTTCCAGCTATAACCAGTTCCAGTTCTCTGGCATCAAATACAGACACCAGCCTTGCATCAACCACCTGTGAAAGGAAATAAAACGCACAGCGACATTCCTTCATTTATTGATGTTTGCCTCCCCATAAAGTCTGCTACTAAGATATTTACCAGGGATCATTTCTGTCACAAAATGATAGAATTCAGTTTTTGTCTTTTCAAGAGCAAATAAATGGACTTGTTTTTCTTACACTGCAGTTCCACCTAGTTGCATTAGAGGATCACAGCGACTGGGAGGAAATTTTATTGGCAAATAATATTGAATTATTTCGGAACAAATTAAGTTCATGACATTCACTTTAATTGTCTGGGTTGAAACAGGTAAGAGAGAAATACCTTGAAATACACTTTGCCAACTGTGTTATACTATGGCATGCACGCAAAAAACCTCAGAGACCCAAAGAAGAAATGAGTCACTTAAGCAAGTATTCTCTGCTAATAATACCAGTAGTGATCAATAGTATTTTCCAGTGTAAAGAAGACACATAACCATAGTGTTTATGCCAATAACAAAATATTTTTTTTAACTCCCCCTCCCTTCCAGTATCTGTAAGGACACTTCTGATTATATTTGGGACTCCAAATTTTGGAAATGTGCGTGAGGAGAAAAATATTTTCGAAGGAGAAAGAAAATAAATTTCATTTTGGAGCTTTTTACCTCATAGAAACCACGAACTAGACTCTCTGTTTGTTGTACAACTCCTCTCTCAATTCTCCATTTCACCATTCTTTCTATGTATTCTTTCTTGTTCTTTTCAGTGACTGGAATGTTGGCACCTCCTGGTTTTAGTTCCCGTTCTGTGATCTTAGGAAAAAAATGACCAAGTGACAACACAGTATTATAAAGACAAAAGAAGGAATTGCAATAATTTTAATTTTAAGTTGAAGTAATTCCTCAAAATCATTAACCAAACCTGACTTTAGCAAACTGGAATATGTGAAATAGGAGAACATACCAAAAAATCTTTTTAAAAGTAATATTTTAAATCCCATTTAGTCTTAGGAACCTTCATTATTAATATTAAGAACAAGTTGAGAAAAAGAAACAATCTTTACAGTAACTAAAGTAGTGAAGCCTTCTAAATAAGGTATTACCACACCTTTGTGTTGTAATACCTTTGAATGGCAACTTTGCTCCAATTAAATTCAGGTAAACTACCTCTAGCAAAGTAATCCTAAAGTCTGATATTTCAGATACTCTCCAGAAAATCTCCTTAACCAGAAAAACACGTCTGACCAGTTACAATTAATAATTCCTCCTCAGATTTCAGCATCAGCTTCGCCAACTGGAATTTTATAAAAACAAGTTCAAAGCAGCATGGAGGGACAATCATTCTTCTATCCAAATAAATCTTTATCTAGCAGCAGAATACACCAAGGAAATTAATAGTCTTGCACACCTGTCCAAAAACTTCTTCATTTACAGTAAATGTGAGATCTAGGATATCGTGTATATCATTGTCTTTCATCCACTGCAAACTCTGATGAAACTCCTCGTCGAGATATTCCAGGTCACTCAGGTCACAGAGTCTAAGATGAAGAAGACACACAAATACAGATGATGGCAGTAGCATGTGCTCAGTAACCAAACTCAAATAGGACAGTCCTGAAAAACAGACTGTGAATGGGAGCCAAGAGGAAAGTGAATAAAGACGGCACTACTTCAAATCTCTGTTTATTTGCCTAGTAACAGCAGTCACTATATAACACAAAATAATTTTGTAAATATACAAAACTCCAGAATTAAATTTGAAGACACACTGCTTCTTAAGCTTACGATGAGTCTGTCCCAGGTTTCCTATGAAGAATATTTAGGAATTATAAAAATACATAGATTTAAGAGACAACTAATTCAAATAATATAAGAAATTGTAAGATTTTTTTAACAAGCAACTAGTATCCTTTTAGTTTATGTCACTATACTGCCACGTCTCTCTGCTCTTCATCATGCAAAGAAGTCTGTTCAGATACCCTGCCTGCCACAGAAATATCTTTTTACCTTTTGCCATATTTTCCCTTACCACGTCCTTCTTTTACAAATCCAACCTGTAAGCCAACTGCCCCTTGCTGTCTGTAACAGTTACTACTCCACGCTTTGAACATGTCATCTGTTAGTAATATTTAATACTGAGGTGGCAATTTCTGCCATCCTTCTTAACTCCTTAAATCCTGTTTTGTGAAACAGGACACTGGGGCTACTCATTAAGTAAGGAGCTTTTCAGCTGCAGGGTTATCTGCCTGCTTCTATTCTTGGGTCAGTATAAAGCCAGAAATAAGCCCTGCACTTGTAGTTGGATGCTCAAGTGTCGTTCAAGTGACATCCTGCAGTAACAGCCACTACATCAAAGCTGATGGATTGGGCACCATGTCCTATCTGCAGAGGTAGTCTGGATGGCTCATCAGTTCTGAGGAAAGCAAAGGTGCAGGGCTTAGGTGGGGAAGTTGCGTGAACTAGGCTGTGTACAAAGGTGGCTGCCCCTCATTTTTAGTTTTACTGTTTAGATAAACACCAAGTTAAACAAGTAACGTAATTTGGCAGTCACACAATACTAGTGCAAAGTCCACTGGGGTAAGTCCTCATTCTTACTAAAATGCTGCTGTTAGCATTTAGGTATTTTTAAAATATATGTGCAATAAGAATAGATGCATTACTCCACACTAGTAGAATATGTGGTGTTTTATAGAAAAAAAAAAAATGCTTCCAGACTTCTCAAAACCACCTTTCAAATGGAGGACAAAAGGGAAGCCACTTTAAGTTCATTAGGTCTTAAATTCCAGACATGCTGAGCAAGTGCAGCTCTCATTGTTTCAGCCAAAACAGGAGTAGTAGTTCTGAAAAACAAGTCTGAAGTATATCAAAGTACTGCTACTCAAAATGGAGATTGCCAACAATCAGTCCACCTCTGAGAATGGATTGTGTAGTCTAAGTTATGAAGTGATTCATATCCCATCCTGTGAGTCATTACACAAAAGAATAAGAACTCTATTAATACCTGGAATAAGCCCACAGCATTTCATTATATATCCTCAAATCTAAGATTTTATAGAAGAAAGCTGATAATGGGGCTAAAACAAAACATGAGGTTCTCATACTGATTGGAAACAACATTCTGAGATAGTGGAAACAAGTAAATTTTTCAAAAAAGTCCTGGGTCGAAAAAAACCTATTAAATTAGAAATAATGGTCCTCCTTCTTTGTCAATAAAACATCATAAATGATCCATACACAAAATGGCACCGCTCATATGGAAGAAACCAAACAAGAGAGAAGACAGTATAATTCTACTCACATTCGGAGGAGGGCTTTATAAAAGGGTCTTGTAAAAAAGGCATCCAGCAAATACTGATGTATCAGAGCAAGACCAAGAATTCGACCACTAAACCTGAACCTGGAAGAGAAAGAGTTACAGTCGTTATATTGAAACTTTGTGGTTGGTACACTGCTCTGTCATCAAAACTTACATGGATTTCCAAACAACATTATTAAATCAGACAGCTATGTCTAAATTGTGGCATTTTTGTTTATTTCTTGTGTTTCTTTGACATTCTCAGTAAGGCACATTTAAAAAAAAAACAACACCACAACAAAAAAACAAAACAACAACAACCACCACCACCAAACAAACGAAAAAACCCAAGCCTCCAGGGTGTGGAAAATCCCTCAGATAGCTAAGTTGCAACTGCTCAGAACTGTCAAATCCATACTAACCTAATCAAACTTCTGCCAGACTAGCCACTTTATAAATGCATTATCTTCCAAAATGATAGCCACTGTCTATTTTCGTTACACACTCCATATAGGATTAACTTGTTTTTGTGTTACTGGGAGGCCAAAAGTTTTTCTACCCTTCCCCAGCCTGACAGTTCTCTCTGCCTGACAGTGGTTCCTTTCTCCCTTCTCTTCTGCCTGGTGGTTAAGGAATTCTACATATATTTTAACAGTGTCTGAAAGCTTTTTGGTGTATCGCAGTGCTCTCCAGCCTTATGTCAGTGGGATATAAATTTCCTTCTCTCACCTCTTGCTTTCTTCCCTTATTATCTTCATTTTGTTGGGTGTGCAAGGAGGAAGCTTGCCAGAGTTGAGATCAGATGGCAGCAACCTTGAAATAGTAGGGTTTTCGCATATATTCCCATGAGAATCAAGATCCATTGTGAAAACTCCCCCACAACTCTGGAACTAGATTAAAGTCTAGTGTTTGTTTTCAAAGAAAAATGTTTCTTGAACTTTCTGTTTATGCACCCTTTACAACATTTTTCTTGGAAAAGTTAGGGCTTTATTATACCTGCTTGTACAGTGTTTGCAAGATGAGGATGTGACATGCAGAGCCTTCTCCTTCCATGCATAACTGCTTGTCACAGCTGCATTTTCTGAATTCCCCCTGAGGCTGTACAAGACCAGTGTTGTCACTGGCACCAGCACTCCCAGAAGGAGATAGGGGTCATGCCTCCTCTACCCCTGAGCTCTCTGTTCCAGCACTGCAGAAGCCAGGAGTGAAGACAAAATGTTGGCAAAAGCTGCACAGCACATAAGGGTTTTCACTCACCTTTCTGCCAGGCTGTTCTCCCTTTCCAACACAGCATATCCTATTTATTGTTGAAGTACTGGAGTTCAACAGGCAGGCTGCTTCAACTAATTGAACTGGAGGCTGCCAACCACTTAATTTTCTATTAATTTTTAAAATTAGCAATGAGATTCCCCTCTGATATTCATTCTTCATAACTGGCTTTCAATAAATAAGAACTCAGTACATATCTGTCCTACACAGATGAGCAGCTGTCATTTCAGTATTACTGTAATCCAACTACTTACACAGCAGAATTCTCTGTTAATAGTCACAGCACAGCTTTACAGATTTATGGTGATGCCATGGCTTAAATCAACTGAGGGTGATTTAAACTGGCTTATAACTGTGAAAATGGGATTATGTAAAAATCCTTGATAACTATTTTAGAAGCACGTGTGTATGTACAGACTTGCTTAAAAGCTGCGTGATCAGCAGATGCCCCCAACTGAGATACCACCATAGATTTCCTTCCAATAGATATGTTGGGTTTTTTCCACTGAGGAGACCTCTGTACTCTTTAGAAGACTCATACAAACTACATACAGTAACACCTGATTGAAATCTCTCTTAATCTCCTTAGCTGACAAAAAGTCAATGTGTCACTATTTTTAATTTTTCTTTTAATGCCAAAGAGTCTAATATTGCTTTCATGAAATGACTGCTAATGTACAAGATATGCAGAGAGTTGTGTTGTGAGACAATCCCACGGTACATGTTCCAAATCATAATTTTGCTGACCTTGTGAGAAATAAGATCATTTAAAACCACAAGAGAAACCAAATTCGGTGAAGTCTTAAAAAATGCAATTATTTTGCTGCTGGTTAAAAAGATCAGATTCTGTGTTACATGTCTGAGCAGATTTGAGCAGCTGTCTACAAGTGGGAATAACAGAAAATGTATATGAAAAACAAAAAGAAAAATAATTCTTACCACTCATGGTGATTGTCTACAAAAGCAGACATGGGACTTATTTGTACTGTATAGGTATCGTTGGCTGAATATTCAAACAAACCATAATACGGATTGAAGAGCTCTCTGGACACCAGGAAAAAAAACTCTCTTGATGGTCCACTGTAATCCAACCTTTAAAGAGAAATCTGACATTACTATAAAGAAACACTTTTTTGAATCTACATTCCTTACACTATATTTTGATTAAAATTTCGTAAGATTTGGACCAGAACCCTTATCCCGTAGATTGCTTAATGCCAAAGTATGTGAAACTCTCGAGGGACTATTCTAAAATGGAATGGCTTGGAGGATTGGAATGAAGTGCTCCATGTGGGTTGCTCTCAGAAAAAATCTTGGCTCCAGCTCTAATGGCCTCTTTGCCACAGGAATATAACCAAATAACTGGGGGCAGCCAAGCATGGGGGAGGGAGGAAAAACATGAAAAGAGCCAACATTAGCCCTATCTGCATCTGACAAATTAAGAATGAAAATAAACAACAGTCATATTTTGTCTTTGCAGACTTACAACAATAGGAAAATTTGGGGGATAATATTTCTGTTTTCCCTAGCAATATAATCTGAGATCACTGCAGTGATTTATATTTCTTGGTCTAAATTTTCTTGTCTGTCCTCCAAACTTGAGTGCATTTAAACGTCTTTTGGAGAGTGCGCTTCCTTTTTTTTGTTTTCTTTTTTTTTTTCCTACTTCAAGATTCCAGTACTAATGAATCTAAATAACCCCTTCTTCCTGAATGATAAACAAACTCACTGCTGACAATGCACTGAGACTGAATTTTGACATTATGTTACAGGTCACCAGTGAAATGAGTTAAGTATGAAGTTAATGCTCTATTAGATTTGGAAAACAGAAAAGTAGGGATTTTCCAGTGAAGAACAGAGATTATTATAATCCTAACAAACAGATATAAAGATATATCTTCTACAGATAGACGATTTCATACTTGACTCTTAAGAAGGCTTTGCTTTAGTACCAAGAAAACCTACAGATAGAAGTATCACAGAGAAGGGCAGTTTTCATATAGAACTTTTGCTACTAATATTTTGGATCAGAAACTTTTATAGATGACAACCATAACTGAGAGCTGTTTTTGAGGATGAAGTTGCCAGGAAAGTAAAGGCCAGGTACCATTATCAAGCTGAGGACAAACCCTCTTTCCTCTGTTGAATGAAAAACATTTTCCTTTCAATTATTTGGAACCACTTCACTTCTGTTAAGCTTCAGCAATGAAGTACTGAAACAGATCCTTACCCTGGCAAGAAGGGTAGATTCCATCCTCAAATTACAGGGAAAAAAAACCCAACCAAAAGTGGTTTGATACCATGGACAACTGTTGAATCTTAATCTTGGCACAAATACCAGGATCAAGTAAAGGGTCATCTGGAAGACCCTTCCAAACTTCTGGGATGCTCAGACTCACTACGAAATCTTAAGATGGAAAGGAAAGTGCGTGCTTGACTACCAACCATTTCACACAGCTCCCTGTGTATGCAGAGTTACTGTGAGTCATGTTAAATAAATCAATCATGAGAGTCCTGCACTGCCAGTCAGATTTATCCTGCAATTAAAGGCTTGGCACAAGGGTGAGAAAACTTCATAAAAGAGGTATGCAACCACACAACAGCTGCAACTGTGGGGCATTTGGATATTCAGGAGTAGAGTAATATGTTGTTGGCAACATGACTCATGTCTCCTAGGAAGCACCATAATACTTCAGATTTACCACTCTTAAATGCAAAGCAGCTTCGGCTGAAAGTTCATAGAACTTAGGGAAAACAACTTTAAGGAACCATATCCTTTCTATCAAAATTTTCTTAATGTATCCTTCCATGAAGTAGGAGTGCATAAAACCATTAAACTACCATCACAATTGCATGACTGCAGAAACTGAAGGTTCAAGGAAGATAACAAACATTATGAGACCTATGATAGAAATCACATGAACAGCAGCAACTATGCCTGAGCTGCCCCACTTACTAATTTATATACTAATAAATCAATGATTACGAAAATGTTGCAATTTGTGAGGATTTTATTACCCATTACTTTATGACTTGCATCTCTTTACCAAGAGGAAAAGAAAAGCAAAAGCAAACGCCTACTTAAAATCTTAAAAAAGGAGGAGCAAATAGGAAGCAATTAACTTTCAGTATTCCTCCTCTCCTCCACCCTGACCTGTCTTTCTACACCTACCCAAATGAATAGTTTGATGTGATACATATCCTTGCACCATCTCTGACGAAACAATACTGTTTGCACACATCCTTTCTTCATTCAAAACACAGGTTTGTAAATAGAGAACTGACATCACTTTAATTTGACTTTGCTCTTAATTAACTGATTCTTTTCCATTAAGACTAGAGCCTTGTGTAAAGCTGGATATAATGGGGACAGGATGTGTCACCCCCATTTTGAGGTCACTCTCCGTGTTGCTGAGTGGTGAAATGCAAAAGCCTGATGTCTGATGAAAGGAGACAGTCTATCTGGATCAATCTCTATCTCATGTTTGATTTAAAAAATTTCCCCTTAATTTTGAAATGTGAATTGAGGTTATAGCTGTGAAAGTGAGGGCTGGTAGGGGCTGTGTGAAACAGGCCTCGTTCCTGCAGCTCCACCCTACTCTGTCAATACAGTGTAATCTCATTCTGCACCAGCCTTGTCATTCCAGTTTGAGTTTTTCCTCAGACAGCATGGTGACATTATTTATATGAACAAGTCCACACTTGGCTCTCAGCTGTCAACATTCTTTCTTTTAAGGCTTCACTGGGTCTTTATTAACGCTAAGTGCTTCAGAGTGAACTTTAAACAAACAACAGGATTTAGGGGTTTTCAAAGACACATTAATTTTATCTAATCTTGTAAGAGATATTTCTATTACAACTTAGCATTTTAAAGACTCACACATTGCATGGCAATAATGCACATTACAGCATTCCAAGAGCTGTGCTGCAGTTTTCTAAATATCAAGGAATAAAATTTTGAAAATATTTACAAACATATTTGGGAAATACATCAATAACAATACATGTGCCAAAAGCAATTAGGCTTTAAGATCTGACAAAGGGGGCACAAATCAAGAGACAAAAGCAGCAAATGGTACTTTGTTTCAGTTTCTCCTCCAAAGAAAATCTAACCACATCTTGCTTTGCAATGCACTTCCCACAACCTGTAACACTTTAGACATTAGACACAGACCCAGCATTCTCTGAAGTGACTTTGAAATGTCAGGAATATTTGTGTTTATCTGACAATTGGCAACAGCCCAGTTGCTTTTATTTGTGATGTAGGCCCAGACCTGGAGAGGCAGTGATCCACCTCTAGGAACACAGAGGGCTTTCAGCTCCCAATGCCTCAGAAACAGGAGCTGAATTAAGGACTGAGCCTCAAGCCTGCTGGTGAAGGACTCTCACTCCAGCAAATGGCAGCTGTCTGTTAATATGCACTGGAGATACAACAGCACTGACAGAAAACAAATATGAATAACACAGGAAAGCTGTTTGGTTTTTTTCTTTGCTTTCCCAGCAACATCCTGAAACACACACCAGCTATTGTGAAAATTCACAGAAACACATGCATTACTTCTGCAAAGGCAGGATATGTTACATTTCAAAATGCTTAAAAAGTCATCCTGAACAGCTGTATATTCTAGGCTTATGTATGGGGCATTTCCTTACTGAAGCCCTTCCTCTTTTCACTCTAGACAAGTTTGGTGAAACAGCATCTGCAAGACATTGAGATCACATTTAAACTTCCCTGTTCTACTCACCCTTCTTCCCCAACAAACGTGACGTAGAGTTTATTTCTCTGCAGGTCTTTCCTTGAATAGCCCATGATCTGGTTAAACGCATCTTCTAGCAAGTGATCTCTCCGGATGATTAATCTGAAGAACAAAATCATTTTGACACAGCAATTTGTGAACATGAACCACAGTCAGAAACATCTATTTACACTGCAAGGTAGTAACAGGGGAACTTTAGAGATACATGTTCCTGCTGGATAATTTTATCCAGATCCAGAAGCTTCTGTCTGTTAGTCTATCTCCTTCCATGCTCTACTTTAGATTTCTATAAAATATCTCTTGCACAAAGAAGTGTAGTTTTATCTACCCTGATTCTTCCTTAAGTTAAAGTCTTAAGAGGAAAGGTCCTGAAGCAGGCATTTTCATTAAGTCTGAAATACTTTTGTAAAGCTGGGTCCCTAAGTGAGTTTTACTGTAAGCAGCAAGAATCTAATCTTTTATGCAAAAATCCATTTCTTAATGAGGAAAAATGTAAAACCACAGAAAGTCACTGTGTGGTAACTCCAGAACCACACGTCCCTACATTATCCTAAGTGTGACAGTACAAAAAGTCTAGAAGGAATGGCAATCATTTGTACAAAACCACACTGAAGCACCACGTGTGAAAACACAATGTACCTTCTAAAGGAAAAACTGTGAAAGTGAGGAAGTGTCACAGAGATCTAAAATAAAGCAGTGAAAGAATCCTCCTTGCCTAAAGATTTTATCCTCTGCCAAGAGAATGTGTTTAATTAGTTTCCTGAGACTTAGCTTGCTTCATATTCAAATACTGCTCTGTCAGAGCGAAGCTGGGAGCTGCTGCTGCCTGCAGAAAGGCAGCTGAACCACCACACAACCTTCTGCAGAGCCCTTGCTGGCCTTGTGCACAGGTCAGTGACTGCACTGTGCCATCCTGCTGAGGACACAGGTGTGGAGAGCCCAGGAACTGAAAAGGGGAGTGAGCAACAGGAGGACCCAGGCAGCAAGCAAGTTGTGCTGGGGCCCTGGTTTGTGCAAGTCCATGCGGTATGCCTGGGAAAGGAACCCAGGGAAAACTTCTGTTCAAAAATCAAGCTGTTGTTCTGCTTAAAAATCTACAGTGGGATGGCAAATAGGTCAGGAAAAAAAACAAAAAGGACTGGAAAAACAGGGCCAAGAAATGTAACAGATCTTAGAGGGAGCAAATACCATCCTCTTCTACCAGTTATTGGCCCAAGCATTCGTGACAAAACTTTCATAGATAAGGGTTTAAGTGTTTATGGTTTCATTATATTATTGACAGACACTGTCCAACTCCTGCCTCTTAAACCTGTCTAAACAATACCATTTTGCTCCCATTTCAGTTATGGAAAAGTTTTAACAAGCTTACATAAATAAAGCCTGAGCTTAGCCCAAATTTCTACAAAATGTGAGAAGGGACTGTCTGGGGAAAATAAAATAAAATAAAAACAAACAAATAAACAAAAACTCAAAAAACAAACACAAACAAAAAGCTTACCCTCTTCTTATAATGGTTAAAGAAGAAAAGGTTAAAAAAAGTTCTAGTGCCTTATGACTACTATGAGAGGATCCAGCTACAAGGGTTTGACAGCTGGCACAAGACTTGGTAATGTACAAAATTGTGAAAGTATCTTGTGAGGACAATCCTCAACATAACCATATGTAATCACATGATTACCAAATAAATTGAGGAGGGAAGACCTCACTCCAAGCACCCTAGCATTCAGAGTGCTAAAATAAAAATATTAGCAGTCTTTTAAAGCAATCCTTAGCATTTAATAACATTTAATTGTATGAATCCTCTTTACTAAAGAGGACTGTGGTATCAATACAGGCAGTGATGTACAAAACAGCCTATCTAGTTTTTTCAGTGGAAAAATAGATGAGAAAATGTAACTGTTTATATCATAGCAGTTGCTATAATGGAAGAATTCAGATGCCTCCTGTTCTGCAAGCCTCTGCCCAAAGCTCTTTTTGGCATTGTATTGGTAATATTGTTTGTACAAAAATATAGTTGGAGGAAACACAGAAGTGCTCAGAACTTGCTGTATCCTCTGCTATGAATCACATGCTGGCATTAATCTTTTAGTACAAGCTTTATATTTCCAGAAGTGCCTGGGTAACCAAAACATCTGCATTCCGTCTAACGGGAAGAAGCTCGTAGATGTGCAGGGCAAGGGCAAGCTGACTGAGAAACAAATCCAGTTTCACGAGATGCTTCAACATACTTCAATTTCCCTGGACCTTGTCCATATCCTTTAGTCTCCAACTTCCTGTAAAAGTTCCTCAGCTTGGCTTCAAAATCTCTTTTGTACGGAGCTGGGGCTCGGGCATTGGCACGCTGGGTACCTGCAGGAAGCAACAAGCAAAGAATGAGCAGTACTGACATGGACTGATCACTGTCCCATCTGCTGCTGAAAAGACTCCTTAGTAGCAAAAGGCATGGTATGTGTTTGGTTTAGTCACCTAAAGAGTAAAAGCTGCATATCTTCAAATCTGCTCTGCATCCAAGACTTTTTGGTTGCTCATTTCCAACAGTATCATCTTTCAAAAGTCAATCTTAAAAGAGCAAATCCAGGTCAATGCAAAAGATGGATTAAAAAAAACAGCACAAACAACTAGAAAGACTTTACTTTTTGTTTTTCAAGAACACTTTATATCTAACCTTTATGATAGTTCATGCAATAAATGTTCTGCTCTGTTCTGATTTCAATATTATCAGGGAAACAACAACTCATAAATGAAACATAAACACACTGGACTCTGTTGTGCCCCTGTTGAGTACATCAAGATGAAGGAAAACATTTGGAAATTCCCTAGCAGAAGTTTTTGCCTGGGGAAGTACAAGGAAGAAAAATATTGAAAGAACAGAAAGACTACCAAATTTAAGTTTCTGGAACTTCTCACCTGTGGCTGCAGAAACATATATGATGGTCATATAAATTAATTTAATTCTGAAAGACTGGTTTTTTGAGGATCAGTTTCTTAAAAGCAGGGATAGCTGAGATCTGAAAAAATGGCATAGCCCAACACTGCATGCACAAGACCAGTAGATACGAATTAGGTGTTTATCTGTTCTATCCTGAATGTAACAATCATTAGACCTTCCACTGCCTCCCTGGATAAATTACTTCCACCTATTTTACTGCAGGACACTGTGCCAAAGAGGCAGTTCAGTTTCTTCCCTGCATAGCTGTGTAGACATCCTCCACAAAAAAATTCAGAGGACACTTACAATTTTTCATGCCCTACAGTATACGGAAGTTGCTAACTACTTATCTGCAACCAGTGGTCACCTCACATGCCCATAATGCACTGAAAGCACAAATGAAAGCCTAGAAGCATTTATAGATAGAGTTCTATCTTTTAACTGGTTCAGTCAGTTCCTTATGTGAGTTTACTTTTGGCTCCTGGCATGAAGCTAAGCCAAAGCAGAAACATTTACTGCTACTGTGGGTGAAGGCATGAGAGCGTCACGTTTCAGGTTATAAAAGAGACTCTGAGAACATGTGCGTGTTCAGCCTGTGGGCAGAGAGCAGCTCCCTCAGCCACAAAGCACACGGGTCTGACGGAAAAGACAACAGCACATCCTGCGGAAGTGGCTGCTGGAAGAAACTGCAGGGTCTGTCTCTGTGCAGAGATCAGAGAGAGAACAAGTGAGATCACTATTAACGCTGAATGCCATGTAACACGTCTTTGAAAGACCTGTCTGACCAGAAAGACACTTGGCCCCTGTTCCAGGCTTAAGAGTGATGTGTGGGAGGAATAGAAAGTATCAGGGAGTCCACAGGGCTCCAACAGGAACACAAAGGACCCCTCTGTAAAAACAAATCATGGTCATTAATTCACCTATAGCGGAGAATTTTACTGAGAGCACCTCTTTTACTGAGTGCACTAAGGGCTTCTAATGGTACACTCAGCTGAATTCTCCTGAAAACAGAAACTTGAAACTGTAAACAGGGTTTTAATTACTGGCCTTTCCCCCCTTTGTTTATTTTGCTTTGGGTCAAAGTAGGTACAAAAATGTAGTCACAAAAAAAAAAGGCAACAATAATATACTCAGATGTAAACCCCTGAAGGAAGATATTTTTTTAAAGGATACCACAATAAATTAATCTAATAGCACATTACTTCATGGTTCAGAAAACAGCATCATAATATTCTGTCAGCACATGGCAAGTTCTCACTGCAAATCAGATGCACATGCCAAGAAATTCCTGGGCAATTACAGTGATTACTTCCGCCTGGGGAACAAAAGATGTTAATGGAAGAGCTAAAAAACACCAGTGATGTGATAATCGTATTTGATTTTCAAAGAGGTTATATTCTAAAGCAGATATAAAGAGTAGCTTCATGACTATTCATCTTTCCCAAAAGAGAAAGTACAAGCGATTGTGACTGATCTGAACAATGGATCCTTAACACGCAACCTCGTGCAGCGCAGCCAGTTTAGCTGACCAGAAAAAACAGAGCCTCTATAGAAAACATGGGCTATTTACAATTTCTCATCAAAAAAGTCATTTGTACGCCAACACAAACATACATACTTGCAGACTGACAGGGAAATTCAATGGTCTCTCTGTATTTTTCTATGAACCAGAATAGAGATTACAAATTTAAAGAGAATGATACTAAAACAATCAGTGTTCGTCCTTTACTATCTGCTGCTGCTTTGTGTACGTGAGAATATCACATGTTAAAGACTGAATGTATTTTGAAATTACTTTGTTGGAATGAAGCCCTGCCCAACATGCTTTGGAGCATGTACCAGTAATGAAGAAATCGTATCTCTGGAAGCCAAAATTGGTTTTATGCATAAAAGACTGCCAGGTTTGCAGCTGGAAATAAGATGCATACATGCAGATTTCATTCTTCCTTTCTTCTCAGTAAAGGGAAACAGTTATATCTAAACCATATACGTGTTGAATATATCAATACATGTGAATATTATATTTCATTGCTTTGCAGAATGCCATAATATCATTAAGGTCTTTGGATATTTCCTTCAAACAGATCTCACAAAGGTCCTATGTCCAGCAGCAGGAAAAGCTACCACTCAGGACACATTTATGAATGCATTTCATCTCGTTTCTTGAAAAGGCAAAGCTTTTTATTACTGTGGACTTGGGAATGCCCATAAAAATCACAGTACTTTTTCTGATAAAAATTTCTTATTGTCTGGAACTATCTGGAGTTGCTTACATCCCAAATGTTCTCTATTTATTTATACTTTAGTTCTCAAATTTGTAGAAATCCCCTTAAGCAACTTCCAATTTTACTTGCCGATTATCTTCTTGAGAAAACTAAGAATCGCAACATCTATAAATTTGAAATTGCTCTTCTTGGCCTTAAAATGGAACCTGTCACATTTGCAATAATTTAGTTCTGATCTGCAACTTAGCCCATATCTGAAATATCAATTTTATTCCATTCTGACATGAATTTTCAGAAAGCTGCAATATGCTACCTCTTGAGCCAATGTACTAATAACAGTCTGGTTTTACATAAAATTGTTACTCATTGCTCCACAGCCTCACTAACACCACCGTTTTAATGTACAGTTATTAGATCCATGCTTAATTCTCCAGGCATCAGGATACTGGCATGAGCAGTTGTTTCACATCAGTGAAAACCGAGTTTGCATGTTTTACAAGTCAGAACAAAATAACCACTGAAGTTGTAACACACCCAGCAAAGCGCCTTGTGAGCCCAAGGCAAAGGTTCAAGTTTGACAATCAAATGCAATCATACTTGTTGACTTTGGTCAAAAATAGGAC
>JAYRBT010000181.1:29367713-29387943 GCA_036023395.1 Myiotriccus ornatus | reverse complement strand
CTTGTGAGCCCAAGGCAAAGGTTCAAGTTTGACAATCAAATGCAATCATACTTGTTGACTTTGGTCAAAAATAGGACTAAATCTTTGTTGTTGCTGGAGCAACAGAACCTGGATCTTCAAACAGGTGAAAGGCACTGCATGCAGCATAGCCAAATTATGGGACTAGCTCTACTGCAGTATCTTACAGATACAACCCTCGCTGGAGCACTGCAGTGACAAGCTCAACTGGCCACTCAAAAGGGACTTCAGCTCATGTAACCTTACCCACCTAAAAGCTGGGAACTGCAAAGGCAAATAGGTTATAGTTTCCCAAGAGTATGTTCTCAGCTTTAGGTTGCTGTGGATTTCAATTTGTAAAGGAAGTAAAAAGTTATAGTGAAACAATTTTTCTATTGTTTTTGTTCTCCAACTTCTGGGAAGGCAGAAAGAGCATGCTACTAATTTTACTGAGCTGGAACTGGTCTTATCAAGGATGAGAAATGTTTTCATAGAGCCCCTGCAGAAGCTTTGCCTGAGCAACTTACCTGGAGAGTTCTGAGGCGAAGACACCGGCGAGCCTCTTGGGGACTGGCAATAACTAGGATGAAGTAAGGCATGTGGCGGCACATATGACATTATCTCCTCCTCAAACAAGCTGGTAAAAAGGAGCAAGTAAGAAAGAACATGTTTATTTGAATAAAAGGTAGTTTTCACTTTCTAGGAATAACTCCCTAGTTAACAAACTGCTTTCTTTGGTAGTCACTCACCTATTTCCACCATGCACACTTAGAGTGCTACAGAGTATTTCACTGCCATTCCCTCAATCAGATCTTGAATGTACTGGAAAGCAGTAATTGCTACTTTTGTGGGACACTGTTATACATAACAGGGTATTTGTTTTCAAGGTTAAAATATAGTTAATCAGCCTTTAAAATTTGTGGGACCCCGTCTTTTTTTTTAAAGTTGTGTTCTCATTACAGAGGGGTCAATAACCTTAGTTGCACTCTCCTGGAAAAATATCCGCAATACTGCATAAAGAGCAGGAACATAAACAAACATTCTAAGCCTCCAGGATTAAGAATCACATCTGAACTTGTTGAGCATATTGAATGGCAAGCTTGTTAGCATAAGTTATTTCTTCATTTTATCTTTAACACTGTTGCTGAAACAGGTAGCACATCTAGCCTGCTCAAGTCGAGTTATTTCATGCTTCACCTGTTACTGCTACACAACTTTTGAAGAGAAAAAAGATATACAGTTTGCAGCCTAATCACTGCATCTGTGTACAGAGAGTCTGTGTATTTATATTAAAATTTCAGTCTTTTCCCAAATTTGACACAAGCAAATCCAAAAAGGCAGAGGATACCTAATATCAGAATGGATCTGGTATTGAAGGGTATGTTGAATGTTCAGCACAACACAGGTAAGAATAAACTGCTGAGATAATATGTACAAAATGTTTTCAAAAATTGAGCTATAGAAGGAATTGCAAGTCAACCTAAGGCAACTAATGAAACAAATGTTCAAATAAAAGATGTTTCTTACTAAGTCTGTTCACCAAACAAATACCTAGAAATTTTTTTGCGTTAATTTTTTCTTTTTTTTAATGGGTGTGTTCTAGCAGTTCCTATTTACATTCATGACCATGTGTAGTTTTCCTCCAAGTTACACAAAGAAATAAAAATCTTGAAAGTTTTTTAAGAAACAATATTTGTGTTTTTAAAGAGCTCAAGCATGTTTTTAAAATGAGATTTTTTTATAGCTGTAATTAAGCTGGAGATTTACCTACCAAGAAGGATTGACATTATCCAACCTGACCTCAAAATACAACTACTAATGAGAATCCTATTTCACTAGATTCAGTCTTAAAGGTACTTGTGAATTTCTTGATGGAATGGATGAGAACACAACATCAACATATAAGGCTTTAGTTCTAGCAAAAAATCTGCCTGATTTTTTGAGTTAGCAGCTTAAATGAAAAATAGTAAAGAAGCAGCTTCCCATTTTGTGACAGTATTTCCTTTATTAAAGGGGACAGTGCTTGACAGCACAGTGAAGAGGCAAGCAAGACATTAAGTAATAAAAACACATCTCAAATAGAGGCTTCCCAAAAGACAGAACTAAACAGATGCATTCTAAAAGTAGTAGAAAGCACATCCTTGAACATCAGTCTAAACTGTACCTGCTATCTCAGCATCAGAGCTGGATGCAACAGGACAGTAAAAGGTAGTCTGGGCAAACCCATATAAGTCACAAGCACAGTACTCTTGCACTTGCCTTTCCTCAGACAGGATATCACATTCCATCACTCCTATGAAAAAGTGTGACCTCCAAATACCATCAAGAAACTGAACATGACGAAAATAAAACCTGACCCTTGAGCTGTTGCTCTCCCAGCTGCAGCTCCAAGGACTGAAGGGGAAACGACTGGGTCACCACATCAGCACTCACTACTCATTGAAAGGCTCCTCAGCAGCTGTCAAACCATATTCCATACGGGCACCATAAGCAGCAGTGCCTACCTGAGTAACATGACAAGGTCTGCATCGCTGGATAAACGCACCAACCCAGGTGTTCCCTCTGTCCGGATGAACTGGATCTTCTCCCTGTGTAAGCAAAAAAAAAAAAGCTTCCAAAATACCTTTTGCAAATAAGGCATCAATGTATACCACAGCAACAAGAAAAAGTACAGAGTACATCAGAAACCTCTGGATTATGCTTTTCCCTATATTTTTTTGCCCTGCCACACCACGTCCATGTGAGCAGTAAAATATTGCAACCAAAAAGCTAATTTGTCCGGAGGAATAATTCTTCTGTTGCTCTCATCTCTTCAATGCTCATGCTGTTTCAGGTAGTACAATCATCCGACCAGGAAAAAAAATAAATATAAGAAAAAGAGAACTCAATCCTTCAAGTTCACACTAGCCATGTCTCTGAATTTCAAGTACGAGGCAGAGCCCTGCAGAAGGACATTTCTATTTTGAAAGTGAACTGTTTAAAGAGGCACTGTCTGTTCTGAACCTTTGTACAAATGCAAGCCATACATTACAATGCATACTTGTGATTTTAAAAGTGTGGGTTTCATACCACGCTGCATTTAGGATATCTTCCAAAAAAAAAAATCATTTAATTCTCCCCTCTCTCTCACCCAAGTACACATCCTTCCTCCTAGACCCAATGTGCTCACTATTGTAGAATCTATGCATCCTAAATTCTGAGCATGGTAACACAGAGAATTTTAGGATTTATATTTAATATAATTCCTTTGTTGATTCCTGTTCTTCTTGTCTGCAGAGATTTTTCCTGCATTCTGAAATACAAGTACATCCCTCTTATTTTCGCTCATCAGTACAAGGCGTGTGATGTTACAGAAGAGATAAATTCTAATTTGGCTTTACTCTTCTAGAGGAAAAGAAAACAAAAAGAAACCCATGCAGTAAAACCTGTCCCAAACCCAAAGGAGAAAACCCCCAAACAAGAAGAAAAGTAAAGAACTCCCCATAAGAACAGCAGCACTGGCTCAGCTCAGAGGTCTTTCTATCCTACCATCCTATTACAAAAGGTGACAAGAAGGTCCAAAATACTCCATGCAATCAGCACTGTAATGCAGCTGCTGGCAGCTGCACACAGTTCAGGCTGCACTGTGAATTTCTGGAACACACCATTTCATGCACAGCACTTTCAGCAATAGAATCAAACTAAATTCCTTGGCATCTCTCTCTAAAATCATGGTGCATAAAAACGTTCTCAAACATGCACTCCCTGGTAACTTGCACTATATTTACAGTATAGTCAAGGGTGAAAAAGGGACATAGACAGACTGAGCCCAGATTCCCTGGTCCCTGCTTGCCAGGGTGGCAGTTGTGTCTGCAGGAGGACCATGTAATTCACTGTTTCTGTGTGTACTGAAAGCCAAGCACCTGCTTAGCCAGCACGGTGGCTGCAGCCAGTCAAGACTCAGTTCAGCCTGGAAGCCCCGCAGCCCCACGAGCACAGCGCTGAGCCAAAGCCAACACATGCTGCCCACCCGCGAGCACGGCCACCAAGAGCCCAGGGCAGGGGTGTCTGGACACTTCCAGAACCTCCTCCAATCTATGCCAGTGCCCAAATGCCAAGGCTTGAGGAAATAAACAGGGGATTAAAAAATGTATCTTAGCATTTAGTTGGCAGCAACACCTGGAACTAGAAGGATGTTTTCTGGGTTAATATATGCAGCCCTCCAAATAAATGCAATCTCTGACTTCCTGGGGTTACCAGTGAGAGTTGTGACTTCAATGATATTTTTTTAAATACATGCCTTTTCCCTTCTTTCAAGACATAAATTATGTTTAGTGTATAACAGGTGCCTTTGCCTGAAGCCTTTTACATTATTTAACAGCCTCTCAGTTTTACCTGCAGTGGCTTGAAAGAAGATTTGATACTGGCTACATGCCTAATGACAGTACAATAAGTCTAATGTTCTCACTCCACCATAAAACCTCTGAACAACAATTTCCTACATGCAATATACTTTCACTGTATATTTTAATAGACCCTCCATTTCTTATCTCTTTATTCTTTTTAGGAATGAGAAATTTTTTTAGATAGAAAACATCAAAGATCTTTTCAAATTATCTCTCTCCTTTTCCACTGGCCAAATACTGATTTTCCTCCTCACCTATGTAATAATTACAATAACATTAATAATAGTATTTCATATAATTATCATTCCACTTCAATTGTGCTGAGGTTCTCAAAGGAAGAGATTACTGACAGTTGTACTACTCACTAAATTAAAAAAAAAAAAAATTACACAAAGAATCCATAGTGTGAGATTTCACTTAGGTCTTAATTCACCAAATGTTACAGTAACGTTCACGTGGTTGTTTAGTCTCACAATGTGTCAAACAGACATGGATTCCAGTAACTTGCTAAATCGGGGTCTTAAAAGACTAACTGAGATCTTTATAAAAGGGTAAGAAATGTTACTGAAACATCAGCTGTAGAAAAATATCGGAGATGTATAATAGAAGATACTGTATCTTAAGGAAATACACTAATTTCAAAGACTAAGACTAGAATGGAACCAGTTGACTTAACAGAGCAGCTTCCCTGACCAATCCCATTTAATGTAAAATAAAACTATGTTCATTAAAATCCTCAGTCACTCTGCTGAAGTAAGTCAGTTAAGACATATGCCTTCAGTCTCCTTACAAAGTAAGGATATATAATCTCAAGTAAATGTGGAAATCTAGAAAAGAGTATCTTTTATCTTCTGATCTTCCATTTGCAACCTGAAACCCATCTTCCCATGAGAAAGGCCCAGCTTGTGAGAAATTATGAATCTGTAATCAGCAAGGTTCTACTAAAAGCAGAATTTGATAGTACCAACAAGTCTTGTAAACAATCAGAATTCTAATTTTTTAAAAAAACACAACACACATGAAGAAAATTACTCAGCTGGCTATCCAAGTACGGGAAACCAAGAACCCTGGGGAAAGGAAAACAAAATGATAAAACTACTAATAATCCAAAATTGTTTGTATATTATTTCCCAACAGATGAGTTTGCCTACATTTCAAACCAAGCTTGGTGAGACAAACTTGCCTGTAGTGATGTGGGTACAACACAGGAACTGTTTTGAAACACTGAGAGCTGTAGATTTTTCTTTTCCTTTTCTCTGTGTTTTCTAGAGAACATGTATTCTGCTAGTATGTCATTTCAGGTTTGTCAGCCAGGATTTCTTTACAGGGTAAAACAAATCTTTAACATAGAAGCTGCATCACAAAACTTGTTATACAACACTTTAGGAAACTGCTTGTTTAATTTTGGGAACTTGCAGGACATGGAGAAAAAAGGACCAATAAGTACTGTGAAAAGGGAAAAAAATGAAAATCAGTGCTGGCTGCCATGCCAGGCACCCGGAACGCTCTCTGCACAGGACAGATTGTCACCAACAGACTAGTATTTTTTAAATTTAGTGTCCAAGGAAGAATAGGCACATTCATTTCACCCCTGGTCACTAATATCCAAGTTGTCAGCGATTCCATTTCCAACTCTAGACAACCAGTGGAGTTACAACAACCATACAACAATCAATCAGCCTTCATCAGATCTTCTTGGACTATGCAAAAACCTGTAGATCCCCATTTTGTAAATTTTGGACAGACACAAAAAATTCTGATTGATGTGAGATTACCTCCAGCATCATTAGGTCAGGACAACCTTTCTATAAATGTGCTTTGAGAAGGTAAGGACAAAACCAAATGCCATTCTTCATCATGCTCCCAGCTGTACACATTCCCAAATGAACAGGCACGTCTGCCATGCCATCCAGCTGTCTTGGCACATTTTGAAGACATCAGCAAATCTCTTATGCCAGTTGTTCCAAACATTTTCTTGTAGGTACCTTTATTTGACAATAACACACTACCTCTGTTCTACTAAACCTTATTACACAGCATTACACAGAAACATAGTAAATGACTACTTCCCACAGCTTTTTATGATATGTCCAAGTCTGTCAGAAGTCTACAATCTGTTATGTTCCACTCAATGAAAGTGACTAATTGTAATTAGCATTCTGTATTGAAATGGGAATAGTTAACTTCACTAATTTTCTTACCTGAGTGAATGGTTCCTGGTAAGATCTGGCTGACGCTCTTGTAGAATTTCAAAGATATTGGGCTGCCGCAGAAACGCAACAATCTTGTCATTGTAAGCTGAAACATCAACAATAATATCATGAAGCAAGGAGATACCAAAACAAAGGATGTCATTCCTTCTGAGTTTTGAACAATAATGACAGCAGACTTCACCTTTGCAGTTTTATCAGTATTGTGTTAATGCTTTTTTATGTAAGGCTACCAATTCTACTGTCCTTTAAGGAACACACTTCCTGATTATGAACCAAATCTCACTGGGACATGTCCCTTCCACTATTAACAGCTAGGACTCTGTTAGCAATTTCTACTATATTTTATCACTCACACTCTTAGCTAAGGTCAAACCAGAATATATGTTGCTAGAATAATATTGCAGGGACCTTGATTTTCACTGCACTGAAATCTATTCTCAGACATTAAACAGTCGTCAGAAACACCCATATCAAATCCTCACTAACGGCTGAGCCTGCAAGGCATGCAGACCATGTCCATGGCAAGGAGAAGGATTTAAATGGGCAGAGATTTTCAAGTAAACATGCCACAGTCCAAAGAGCCAGTTACAGTCAATCGGATTAATTTATCTTGATTTAGCACAATGTGACAGCTGTTAGATTTAATAAGCTAAATTCTGTACATGGTGGCACAGAAGTCAGTAACTTTGTGTGTATGTAACTGAGAACAGAAGTTAAGCTAATGACTAATTCCAAGCTGATTAACACTTTATGGAATCCTGCCAAAACAGATGCTCAGAAGTTGGGGGGGGAAAAAAAGAAAAGAAGAAAAATCATTTGGAATACATAGAGTCCAATTAAGACCCCATTTGACTCACTGGCTTCAACTCATCCTGTCAGCACACAAAGTAAGCTGGGAAGGTAGAATACATCGACTATTTGGTTCTGCACACTTTCAGTCCCAAAGACTGCAACTGAGCAAGGGGGAAATGCTGACAGACAGAAGAATCATAACAAGTGAAAAACCCAGCAGTGCACACTGATGTGACACCCTCAGTCACAGAGAGCTTCTCTGAGAAGAGGCCGTATGGTGACGTACCCACTGGAACCACATCCTGGTACTGAGCTCTGCTGACTGTATTGAACGTGCTAGACGGTCTTGGCAAAACTGGTGGTCCCGAATGACGGGAGTCCTCTCCGACCTGCAATTGTGCAAGTAACCACAGTGAGTGTCTCTGTGCCAGCAGAAAAGTGAGAACTGATATGGCTTAACCCCAAGCATGCACGTAAAGGCTTTGTTTGATCGCTATCCCCAGTAACCACTGCAGCACTGTGCTGTATGATAGTTATCAGTAAAACATTATTTAGTATACTGGGCCCATTAGCAGGAAGAATCAAAACCAAGGCAAAGTTTATTGCTATTTTTAAATAGTCCCATTCTGGAAAAAAAAAAAAAAAACGAAAAAATTAAAACTGGGATTCCTTCAGAGGGTCTTCTGTAATTCATGGACAACTTTATCCATATCAAATGCTCTGGGAAATCAAATTCTGTTTCTTCATTAGCACCTCTACTACCTCAAATTCTACTCCTCCATTAGCATCTCTGTTACCTCTGTGCATGAATGGAGTTTCCCTAAATTTGAAGTGAAAACAAGTTTGTGGCTGAAGCAGGAGGATAAAGAAGTGAGTTCACATTCAGGCAAGGCAAACAAGTCCAAAACTGGTAAAAACACGGTTCCTAGAATCATTCAGTAAAACTGTTCTGTTTTTTTTGTATTCACATTCTGGGATTGAAAAATGTTGTATATGAACATTTTTTAGGGTAAAGCCAAAAAATAAAACTGTTGTTAGTAGCATTTGTGATGTCAGGGCAACTGCTGCAGTTTACTGCACGACGAGGTTTCAGTTATTTCTACAGTGTCAGGATTTGGTAGTTTATCTGCATAAAAACATTTGGTCAAACTCTCTTTCATCCTGTTGGACTTTCATGTTTACTCCCCAGTTTATCTGCCTGCATGTAATGGTTAGCATTTGAACTACACTTCCAAGTTTCAAAGATCTCTAAAACATCTGACTACAAAAGATCAAATAATTATAAAGGTTGCTTTTAAATCCAGTCTTTTAAATCAAAAAGAAGCAAACGTCCTGAGATATCTCCCAAGACCTTTGTGCTCTCTGATAACACTCTTTCAGAAAAATGAAAAATTATTTCCTCTTAGGCAATGTGCTGGAAAAGGAATGCCATTATTATTAGCTCCAGCTTCACACTGCAGTTGAGCTTTAGCTAAAAAGGCATTCCTTACACTGGTTCATGTTTGCTTTAGAGCATCTCCCTGTAAAAACTGGGTCAGTGGCTTCAAAACATCAAAGTTCATGACAAGACAAATCCAAAGAAAGCATTTTGATAATTTTTTTTCATTAAGCATTCATCTTTTGCAATAAAGTACAGTTCCTTTATGTGATAGTTTAAAAATAGGAAAAATATGCAAATATGCAATACTTAAGTCTTAAGTGCAGAGGAAAAACTGCTGTTCAAATTCATACATATGCATACAAAAAGAAATCATTGCATCATTAATCCCAGAATGGGAATACTGTATTGAATTGCTGTGTTTGACATTCCTATCTGGAATTATACCTCAATTCAAGCTACACTTGTAACAATGTCAAGGAAACACTTCTATAATTGCACATAGAAACATGGTTTAAAGTATTTCATGTATCTAGATGGAGTGGGAAATTTTGACAGGTAATCAGCACTATGTATATGCAATATATATGATGATTTCCCGTAGGATAAACTACACTTATTTTGCAGCATTGACAACCTCAGCAGCACGGCTGGCACAAAGATCTGTTTTAAGTGCAGAGCTACTGAATGCTGCGTAGATAATTTCAGTACATATTGAGTAAAGTTAAGAAAAACATATTTCTGCTCTGTTACAAATCAATCACAACAGAAATACTTGCTTTACCCTACTGAAGAGCTAAATAGATATATGAAGACACTTCTAGCTTCCTTGCCTTCTACATGACATCACCAAATTGATGGAAAAAGCTATTTAATACCCTTTTAAAAATAAAACCTGACATTGGGGTGGAGGGGTGACCAAACCCTGTTCACAGAGGATATAACAAGATCTACAGCTGGTGGGATGGCACTCGCTGCAACTCAGTGGAAGCCTTGTTAGAAAAGTGGCCAAGAAGATTCATGTCTGCTCTGAAACACACATCTGGCAGAACTTCATCTGCCACAAGACTGAGCTATAAAAAGGATAAATCAGAGCACTTCTCTTGCTATTCTGAATTTTATTATCTTTAACTCCTGGCATGGAATAGCCCTCCCCTGAAAAGACAACTTACAGCTGACAGTATGGAGGTTAAATAAAGTACAACCGAAGTCCAAGTCATTGTACATATTCAAGGTCACAAGTAAAAACAAGTGAAAACAAAACTATGGAGGCTGCTGTTGAAAATGGTCCACAGTGACATATCAACAAAATAGTGGTTTCCATTTATTTCTGATCAGAAAGTAGACATGAAATACATATGCAAATGCATATAACAGACTGATAAGCCTGTTATGTGGTAAGATTTTTTTTGTACTTATTTGGAAAGTTGCACAACTAGAGGTATAGTCACACATGCATCTTTTCCCCCCTCCTATATGCAGAGTTAAATATCAATATAATTGGCAGGCACCATGCGAGACAACAATACACATTTTGTCAGTGAAAGACAGGCTATAGGTACTGGTAATCTGTAATCAGATGCTCTCCTGTGGTTAAATGGGGTTACTGCGAATCAACAGTAGGAGAAGCTCATGTTTGATATTTTTCCTCTGAATACATACATTTTAAAAGCAACAGCGGCTAGCAGATAAAATAATAAATCTTTCTGGATGGCTACTGTACACTCACAGAAGAATCAGGCTCCTCACAAGATGTTTTGGAATTGTGAATGGAACACTGTGAAAGAAGAGGATCTTAAAAACCCGGTGGTTCCCAAAGAGAAGGCACACGCATGCAACTCACCTCACCAGCACTGTGGCTGCGCTGTCTGGTTAAGTGCTGCCGATGGACTAATGCACTAGTGGGCCTGCTGCTCTGCAAGGGGAGCCGGGGGTCGATGAACGTCGTGGTGCGGGAATTGTGGTCAACAAAGAAAGCCTGGAGAAGGTGAAAGAAGAAAGAATTTATAGCCAATACTTAGTTTTTTTTTTAAAATTATGTCTGCAGTTGATGCCTGTGCAGGATCCACGTTTCATTCACTCATGGGAGGCTTTGGAACATCTCCTCATGTTACTGGGGTTGGCATTTCCCTTCAGCAGAAGGAGGATAACAGTTTTCCATCTCACCTGAAGGGATGAATTGTTTAATGCCTTACTTCGTTCATGTCTATAAAGTCCTTTGAAGTTCTCATCGGGCAAGCATCAGAAGTAGGAAGCTTTATTATGAGAGTCAAGAAGAGAAGACTTGAATGTTTAATAAAAGTAATCCTGGTGTATTCTCTGTTTCATTTCCTTATAAGCATCTAAAAAGATGTTATTAAGTGGCAAACCCATTCCCTTTTGTGACACAGTTACCATATAATTACCAACACAATTGGGTGTATATATGTCAAGTGTATGCTTGCATCCTGTAATGAACCATGATTACAGGCCAACAAGCATTTTTGCCATCTTCCTGATATAACTATCCTAAGTTCATTAACCTTTTCTAAAAAAAAAAAAAAAAAAAAAAACCAATAAAAAAAAACAAAAACAAACAAGAAAACCCCAAACACAACAAAACCCCCCAAATCCCAAAAGTTCCACCCCCCAAAAAAACCAAAAACAAAACAAACAAACAAACAAACAAAAAAAAACAACCAAAAGACCCCTCAAAACTAAAAACAAAGTTCAATCAAGGACACAAGGATGATGGCAACAAAAATATTTACATCAGGCAGTTGATGAGAACTACCACATATTGTCAGTCAACTACTTGCTGAAAACAAGATCATGGAAACATGTATCCTGTAAAATGAAAACCTCCTACAATTCTGTCCGATTTGAACCAAAAAAAGGGTTTTAAGCCCTGAAATTTAAACTTTTTTCAGTGTTAGTGTTGCACTTGGAAATCAGCACTGTTCTGTTTCAACACCCTTCATGTTTTCAGTCACAATGTGGGAAACGTGGAAGTGGCAAAAAAAAGATCTTGGTTTTGAGCAGGACAATTACAGGAAAGTGACATCTGGTTTGAGGAATTAAAGAATCTGGACCAGCAGAGAGGTGGTCAGGCACTGCGGGAGCCATTTCTGTGTTTGGCTACTAATGAGGTACCTCAACCACAGTTTCACAGGCAATTTAGTCCTGCGCTGTCAGCAAAAACCAAGATTCTCATCTTTCCCCCTCCTGACCACTTGTTTCATCCCTCATGTGCCCTTCCTGACTTGTGCTGGCACGAGTGTTTGTGTGGCCATGCAGTGAACCCAGCTGGGGAGCTGGTCCAGGATAAAGTTACTCTCCTGTTGTCCCTCTCCCTGCTGGCTGCTCTAGCCTCGGTCAGCTCACCAGGGATGAGAGCAGAGCAGAACCAGCTCCCCTGGCAGCGACACCAGCTTCTAATATTCATGAAATCATTGCTTCACACTGCTTGGTATAGCCAGACCAGAGCAAATGCAATTCTAACTTCTACAAAAGTAGACAGACAAACCAGTGTGTCATGCTATACAGCAACTAAATGCCATTATGGATTGTGGTGAGGGAAAATGTTCATACTTCCATTTCCCAAGGAAGGAGAAGCATATGGAGGGACACCACAGTTTCAAAACCCTAAAAATACTCCAGAAGAGAGCAGCAAGCCTCCTACAGCCCTAACAGCAATCCTGCAATATGTGCCTAAAAGCAAGGAATCACACCACTTAGGCAGTAAGGAAGAACTCCATTCTGACCATCTGACATAGTCACAGATATGCAACTGAAACCAACAGTTTCGCAGTTCAAACATCATAAAATAGCTTCAAAAATGCAATTTTAATTGCAACATTTGAGCCTGAGGGAGGACATTTTTACCTCGACAAACAATGATGGCACCTGCAATGTGCCAACAGTGCACAGATTAGAGAATATGAAACCAGTGTGAAAGCAGAATGAAAACCATCATGAAATTTACGTTGGGGGTCTGGAAAATGACTGAGACTTTTGGAATACACCTGGTCTTTCTCAAATTTTTCTCCTGATTGATAGGTTTATTTACCTTCCTAGCAAGTGGTTGGTATAGGGTTTGGGGGTTTTATTTAATATCCTTCTAGCAACTATTTTACCTAGTCTATCTGTGTACATTTATAAGTGAAGCACTTTCATCAAAACAAAGGTTGATTTCATTAAGTCAACATCACACTGAAAAATCACTTATAATAACAATACTGATTTGATATAGGAGGCAGTACCACCTAGAGTTGCACTACACAGTTCTTTGAGGTAATGCAGCACTCTAGCATTGCATGCAGTGTTCCTTAGCATTATCTTTAAATAAAAAACTCAGTTGAACACGAAGTTAAAGACTATCATGTCTTATTAAATATGAATGGTTGCAGGCAAGCTTGTAGTAACCTACTTTAAAATAAAGCATAAATTACCACTTTGAAGCTTCAGTGAAGATAACCATTGGAGCTTCAAGGCTTCAGGCTAATCTGGACACTGGCACACAGCTCAAAATACAGCGTGGTTCACAGTCTCCCTTCAAAAAAATTCCTCTCATAACTCCTGCCTAGCTATAATCCATAAATCTACAATGCTTGAAGAGACTGACATAAGATAGGTAGTGCCAAAACTATATTTAGCCCATTAAACATGGATAGCTGCCCTAGTTATCCTTCCCATTAAAGTCTATGAAACTTGCTAAAAAAGCTTTTTTTCCTATTGGAGACATCAGTAATCAAATACTATGGATTCTTTAACTGTAGAAAGAAAAAAACAAAAACACCCTCCAATAACTTCTGATGTATTTGCACATCTTACAGAGATCTAATTAAAAAGTATATACACTTGCATCTGTATTTAAAATACAGATATGTGCTTACACATATTCCAGAAGTGCACTGGGATGTGTATTCGTGCAATGCCTGTGTGTGCAAACGGATGCAGCAAGGCAGAATTTCGAAGTCATCAGGCTGAGTTCAGCTCAGGCACCTATAGAGCCTGTACAAAGCCTCCTCCTGCCACCTTTTCCAATGGCCTTTTGCCTCCCTGTGGTCAGTGACTGATGAAGGTTCACCTGTAATGCCCATCAGACACTACATGCTAGTCACACCAGACCTAATTTTAGGGAGGACTGCGTGTCAAATGGATGCTATCCCCTGTAGAGGAGTCAAAGAGGAGCAGCCAACTGGGCTTTGCTGAGCAGCTCTGAAGAGAGTTGAGAAGTGGGCAGTCCCCAGCTGACCTTGGAAGGCAGCCTGCAAAGGGGACAAGCGAGCAGGACCACGTTGACCTCAGGAGTGAAAACTCTACTAGTCAGCACTGCACAACAGCCAGAGCCCTCACTGTGCCTTGTGAGCAAGAGCACCAACCCTCTTACTATGATCTACCCAAAAAAATACAGGAAAACTCGTTTCAGCAGGAAAGAGTAGTCCAGGAAAGGAAATATAACTACATATTGTGGTATGGCTAATTTCTACTTGCTTCTACTTAGCTTAATGCTTTAATAAAGGCAGGTCTGGTTTCAGTTTGGTCTCACCAAGCATTGGCCATCATCTCTCTTGAGGGCTGAACAGGCTTTTCTACTGGCCACAAGTGGTACTCGTGACAAAGGCAATTCTACATAATGAAAATGAGCAATGCTGAGCTTAATTCTAAGTGAAGAAATCCCAGCAGGAATTTATTCAGTGCTTCCTCTTATTGATTAATGTTGTGGTAGCATTGCTGTTACCAAATACCACACCAGAAATTCAAAGCTCTGATTCTTTCCATGGAGGACCTATTAACGAAAATTGCTATATTCTTCAGGAGAAAACTGGCCTCTGAAGAAGTGAACAGCACAAGAATGACTTAATCCAGAAAACAGTGAGGCAAAGAACAACTTAAGTGTAATTGCTCATTTGCAATTGTGTGTCTAATGAAAAAAACCAAAATGCTATCCAAAGTTTAAAAAAAAACAAAAAAAAAACAAAAACAAACAAACAAACAAAAACCAAAAAACAAACAAAAAAAAGCAACCCTCAAGCATTTCTTCTACCCTTCAGTCTAGAATTTGTCTGTAATCTTTCCAAGCATCAAGATCATTAATTATATGGACCCTCACAGCTAACAGAACCAAGAGTGATAAACATAAGAACCAAGAAACTTTATGTGCCAGTGGTCCTAATTGGGACTTCTCACATGAATTGATAAGCCTTATCACTTGCTCACACGCTAATCACAGTCTGTTTTAAACCCTCCTAAAAAAATATAATATTCCTCATACTGAAGATGCACTAGCATAAAGCTACATTAAAATTACATTCTACTACAAAAGTGGCTGTTCTTTGATTTCAAAATATTTTTTAAGAAATTGAGAATTGACACCTGTTTAAAAAAAAAAAAAAAAAAGCAGTGAAACCTGCAACTATTTAAGATCCCTAATCTCTACTAATGAAATCGTCTACATACCATGCCTTTCCAGTTAACCAGTACATAACCAATAGAGTGATCACCCCCCAGAGCTATCCCCAGTCATCCTTTTTACCTCAAGGGCATCCATTTTACCTCAGAAACTGATGAACACAAGACCCACTTCGGGTGGGGTAACCCAAGTTACCTTGCCCTGGTGGTCGTGTTTCATTTCCCAACCTCTGGGCAGCTCCAGCTGTTTGTTGGCAAACATGTTGAGGAAGCCCACCAAGTCACGATTGTGCTGGTAGCGCTCGAAATGGTGGGTGTCCCGCCGGACTTTGGTGATCATGTGCTTCAGACACGTGTTACTTGTAAACATGCGGTAGGCACTCTGCAAAACAAACAACGGCAGGAAACACTTGTAAAAGGTAAAAAATAATAATAATTAAAAAAAAAGCCTTCACAGTAAGTTAACCACCTAATCATCTATGAAACTTTAAGGAATTATCTCCAACTAAGCCACAACGGTATGAAAAGCAGTGGTTCTCTTTCTGAGGTTTTGGGATAAGTGTTTAAAGTTTCTTATTTCAGTTGAGATACACAAAATTACAAAACTGACTCACTTCAGTGAAGTGTGAAATACATGAAATACATTAGAGACTGCATTTACCACACTTGTCCCTGGAGCTGTGAAGAATCCTGTAACATTAAAACTGCTTTAAAAGCAATTATTTAGTCATAAATATCTTCCAGTTTCTGGAATAATTAGTCAAATATAGTCACAGAATACAGCAATAAAACTAGTAAGGTTTTTAGCAGGACAGAGATACATAATCTTGTGAAACTTATCACAAATCTACATAAATATTGTCTCTCCCTATTGATTTTTCACAATAATACTATCATTATTGATAGTATCAATCATTGCATGTCCATGTATAATATATGGAATAAAATTAAAATAGGAGAGTGAAAGGAGAGCACTAAGGACCAGGGAAAACTTTAAATAAAAGTGGTAAAATAAACAGTTAATGCCCTTCTCTCCAAAAACCCCAGCCAATGAGAAACCAAGCCTTTCTACTGGGATAAGCAGTGGACAGAAACAGAGACACAGGCCCTCCTAAATCACACTGTACCCCTACACCTCTGTTCCCTGGCCAGAGGTCTCCTCTACTTCTGTTCTACTTCATATATTCAAGAGAAAGCTATGCAAGCTAAGCAGAATTATTCATACACAGACAAGCATATATATAGATCAAAACCAAACTAACACCGACCAGTAATTTAAAAAACACTGAATTATTGACAGGCGTGCTTGCAGATAAGGAGTTATTAATTCCATTACTTCTTTTTACACTAAATCCTGTTGCACAAAGAAACATTAGGGGGAAAATGTATATAAAAAGAAGCAATGAAGAACAGGTAAAAAAGGAAAAGGAAAACATATATTTGGATGTTTTTTAGTGCAGTGTGACCTCTAATATATTTTGATATAAACCAAGCAATCTGGGGAAAACATATCATCCCATAAGCAGCAAATTCATTCTCAGAATTGTGTCTCACCCTCTGCAAAGCACAGTAAAAAGCTATTGCTGCAGTAAACAAATTAATTTTGTATCATGAGAAAGATCTGAAAGATCATGAGAGGAACTGAGTGAAAATTAAAAACTGCAACAGTGCAGAGCTAAGATGGCTCTGATAGCCCTACAATTGCAAGGAACAATGATAAGTGAACTTATTCAGCCTCCCCATGTGCTACCAATATTTATCATCAAACACTGAGAAGTATCTTTATACACAAAACGACTGTATTTATAAGCATGTATTTATGAAAGCTTTTCAGCTGTAGGGTAATAGATGTAGGGTCATACTCACAGGGTTAGAATGCAGCACTGTAAAGAACTCTGGGCTGATAAGGAATTTCACAGGGGGAGACTGGAGCAATAAAGTAAGTCTGGATCTGGAGGTAGAGTGAGGCAGCACATTCTCTCTTCGAAAATCTAGCAGCAAAGTAAATGACAAAGACATCCAGTAATTATTACCAAAGCACCACTGCAAACAACTATGTTGATTTGAATCACACAGGCAAGAAAAGCACTAAGTATACAACTATTCCAGATTGACTGAGTATTCTCCACATAAGCGTACCTTTCTTCTAACATAGCACTGAAGTTCATGCAAATATTACAGATCTAGTTTAGCAACTTTTACTTGCTGCTTTTGGTGAACCAAAATCGTGGGGTTTTTTTAAAAAATCACATCCAAGTATTGTACCTGTGTATAAGATGCAAGAAGGTTCCTGTGCCATGCCCACATTGCTATCCTGTAGCTGTATGCAGGTAAGTTATCTTTTAAATGCTAACTAATGGATATAAAAGTCACTGCACACTTAAAAATGTTTCATTCCTTCTTTAAAAACAAAGAAAAGAAAACAAACAATAAATCACTGCCATTAACACAATCCTGATACAGTATTCAAGCAGCTTATGCAAGTAAGAAGCAGGTTGCCAAGGAAGTACCTTTCAAGTTTCAACTTCCAGTAAACATTTGTGTCTTCTCCTAGCAACTGCAGAAGTGCACTGATTTTTCTACAGTACCAGGAACTGAAAATATGTTATTAGTGGTGTTTGCTACGTCAAAACCGTTCCCCCCAATTACCTTTGAAAATCAACAGGATACTTGGATGCATATTTTGATATGCATTTTTAGGTTCAGACTGGGTCTGCAGTGATTTTACACTAAAACGTGTGCTGCCATCTACATTTCAGAGTTTCTTTTACACGTTGCGGTATTCGCACACTTTTCCATCAGATGAACATTAATCATGTAGAATACAGCTATTATAAATAGAAAAGATCATAACCCACAAGCAGAGCAAGTAGTGAATAGGACTAAACTGAGGGAAAAGTAAGAATTACAAAAGAAAAGGAAAATAACTTGACAGTAAAATTGTGAATATGGATGAGTAAACATGGAATAAAAGTAAAGGGAAAATAAAGATGTTAATTCTAAGCATTAGATGAAGCCAGAAAGTGGACGGGTAATAGGTAAAACAAACAAAAAAGAAAGTTTTTTAGAGACACTTCTTCAACAATAGACCTCAAGCTCTCCCACATGAGGCATGTCAATGGAAAGGCAGAATAGCACAAAGGCTCCTGACGCTCTGCCTGAATACTTGGGCTGGGAGTGTCTTCCAGGCCTGCACTGTGGTTACATCTCAAGTCTGTACTGGTACAAAACTTGGCTGTACACCAGTCAACTCTCACAACCTAGAAGATGCTGTGACACACTGCAGATAGGCCCTCTGTCATAGTTTGGGTAATCTGGAAACCAGAATGGGTCGTCAGGTGACCCATTACTGCAGTTTAGGGGGTTGTGAATTCGGTTTATGAAAAGCTTATTCAAGCTGAACTTGATGGTTTGGCCTGAATTTGCTGTAAACTGAATTATTTACAGCACAACAAACCTGCAAATCTGGCTGCACGTGCACAAAGATAGAAGAGGAAAAACCTGCAACAGCAGTAAGGAATACAAGCAATAAAAGGGAGCACTTGGCTAAATCTCAAGTTCAACAACGACTTGAAACTCAAGAAAGGGTGACACTGCTTGCATATCAGATTAATTTAGGAGAAAGTATTATAAGAGAACATCAAGAGCACCTAATGACAAAGCCAAAGCAAATGACACCACACAACTACACAAGAGACTGGATGGGTAACAAACTTTATAAATGTATTAGTAGGAAGATGATTATGGAGAGAACTGCTGAGTAAAAGGCAAAACTAGTAATGATGCTTAGAACTCACTAAAAAAGACTTTTTTATCTTCAATCAAAAGGTCCAGCTAGACAATCAGAAAAACACAAAAAAAATGGAATTGAAAGAGAGCTTTCTTTTTAGGCTAGAATAGATAAAAAGCAGGTTAAAGAGGGTGGTGCAAATTGAAGGTTTTCAATCCCTTTAGGCCTGGTGAAGTGCACTCTAACAGTCAGGAAACTAGGGGAAGCAATCACTGAGACATTGGTGGCTCTTTTGGAGGTCTGAAGGAGTTCTCAGAAGGAAGGCATAAATGTTGCACGGGTACACTAAGTGATGCTTCACCAAGATCTGGTTCATTACTTCTACCAATGACTGGATAGGGTGGACAGAACTTGCTCCAATTAGGAGATGCTGCAGTACTTGGACAGCAGGATGGGCACAATTCAAAACTATAGCAGCACATTAGGAAAGCACAAAGACCTGTGTGCAGGCGGGGAGAATCAACTGCACAAACACCACACGAAAAACAGGCATCTGTGCCAAAGTTCTGCACACAAGAATCTGGACCCAATTTTGGCAGAACAAGGACTGAACATTAATGATTAGTGACAAACTACCAAAAAGAAAAGTAAAATACTTGTAGTATATTCCTGCATAATTATTATGTAAGAGACATGTGACATTTCCATAGCCTCTTCAGTAAGCAGAGTCATAGCTTTATCTGATCTTTTTAAATACTCCTCAGAAGCTGAAGACCAACTCAAGACAAACCTGAGTAGGTAAACAAAATAATTTGAAACTTAAAAACGCAAGTCACAAGAAAAGACTAGGAAATAATGGATTTAAGGATATGTTATAAGAGAAACAATATGAGTAGACTGTCTAAAAAAGTTAAAGAATGTCCATCAGCCAGAGAACACGTTACAAGAACACGAGACAGCATTTGCCAGGTATAGTGTATGTACAGCATATTCTATCTATCTACAGCATGGAGATGAAGTCAATGATTGCCTAAAATCCTTCCTACTCCTATATTCTACTATTTGAAACTGCATCATCATGTTCAAAATATTTTTTAAGCCAGGTCAAACAATTTTATACTTTTTCACCGCAAAAGTGCTGGGGTTTTAACCAATCTGGTACTGACAGAAAGATGCTCCAAATCTCACATTCATCTCCTCAGCATACTGAACAGGCTGAGCCATAACCTTCAAAATTAGACAACAAACAAATGGCTTCATTTTCGCCTAGACTTTCAGAGGCAGAAGTTGGGTTCTGCCTTATATCACTTTCACTAAATCATCTATGAGATGAGTGTTCCCT
>JAYRBT010000181.1:29331041-29367613 GCA_036023395.1 Myiotriccus ornatus | reverse complement strand
CCTAGACTTTCAGAGGCAGAAGTTGGGTTCTGCCTTATATCACTTTCACTAAATCATCTATGAGATGAGTGTTCCCTCCTCTAAAAAAGGAAAAAAAATATTTAGGTGTTTTTTAACCTGCATTAGAATGGTGAAAGTCAGCTTCCTCTGTAGCTCCATCCACAGCATTTGTATGCTCTTCAGGCCTTTCATTAGTCATTGTTCTTCGGATGCTCTGGTACCTAGGGTTGGAAAACTGGACTTTATATATAGTATATGGTAACTATGACCCAATTTTGGCTCCAAGGGAGCCTGCCCATCTTTTCTGCCACACAGGTCAATATACAGACCTCTAATTTCTCCATTTCTAACTTCTCCTTTTGAATTTCTGCAAACCGTTATCAGACATATTTTATTTAGCCACACAGCTTAAGATCACAGGTGGAATGCAGAAGTCCTAGAGGCCCACATGCAGACTAAAAGCAACAGCCACATAAAAATAAACACGTTAAGACCAGCTGCGGCAGCAACTGTGCCCTCGCCCCCTCCGTGCTCGGTGTTGCAATGGTGAACGCAGCTCTGCAAGCACACGGAATTCACAAACCACAGGGGTGATTCTTACCGGCGATTCAGCTGTTCCATCTGCTGTATGGAATTTGACCTCTGGAGAATCTGTGGGGCTGGGGGGGCTGTGGGTCGCTGCCAGGTTGTTGTCCTGTTCACGTGGTCCACGTAAAAAATCCGTCCGTGGCTGTCAATTCGAGCCTCCCAGTCTGAGTGGCAATAAAACACTGTAAACTACGGAGGGCTTGGAGTTTATTTAGTTCTTTATTTTAGCTCTGTCACTTCTGTGACCAAATCTATTGTTTCAAGTTTCTATTTCTCTTTTACAGAATGACTTCAACACAGAACCTTAATGTTAAACCTGAATGTTTAAGAGAGACAGCTTTTCCCCATTTTATCCCATAAAATTCCCCACTGTAGGTAAGGTTCTGTGGAATCCATACCTAAAAATTCTTTTTCCTGTCTCTATTTTACTTCCCACTAACCAATAACTGTCCAAGAACAAAGAAACAAACAGCATACAAAAAACAAACACCAAAAAAAAGCCCCAACAAAACATATGGATACTTAGTAATTCTCTTGGACTGAAGTAACTCAAGATCCAATCTGTGAGGCTTATTCCAGTGCAAAAGGCCTATGGGTAAGTACCAAAAACCTTGCAAAGCTTGACACCTGCCATTGTTTTTCCCCAGGTAATAGTAACAGTAATAAAACAGATGCCAGTCCTCTTCCTGGGTTTAAATTTAAACATGTTAAAGGTAAACAGACCTGCCAGAAAAAATGGACAATTATAAAACTCCTTCACGTACTAAATGCATGTTCCAGAATTGCCAATCATGCAAATACCATAGCGAATTCATACTTCTTGTGTAACTGCAATGCTGTCCACTGGTTTTGCAAAAGAAGCTGCAGTGTTAGAAGTCTGCACCATGGTGACACCCTGGGAGAGCAGAGAGGAAGGCACTGGGACCTTTCCCCAGCCACAGCAGAAACCAGGTACATCACAACACCTGGGCCTTAGTCCGGAGGCTTTTTGGGTCAGGAACACTGTCTGCCTCATAACTGCTTATAAAATGAGCAGGAAACCAAGATACTGGTCATAGTTGGGGGCCATGTAATAACAATAATAAATATATATATATATATATATATAAATAAGTATCTATATGGAAATAGACATGCCTGATTCTTGGATACCAGCAACATGCAAACCATTTAGCACATCAGCTGAAAAACAGCCTTTGAGAACTCAGAAGGTTTCTAGATCAGACTTTCTGTATGGCAAGTCTAGGTGAAAACATCAGTCACTGCAATAACATTTTAAAAGCCACTGGCAAGCAACCAGTCCTAAGTGACTGTTACTCCGTGAGGAAAGAGGGTATAAAAATGTCTTGACAGCAGAGAAGAAGTAAATTCGACTACAGTATATTTAATACTGACAGCCTTAAAACCTCAGGCCTTGCTGCTGAGTGTGTGCCATGCCTTATTTCAACTCTTGGAGGCAGACAAATGGCTGCACTGCACCGTGGGGGCTGAGCTGGCTCACAAGGAGGGAGGAGAGGCAGGTTTTCAGACAAACTCATTGTGTCTCCTCTGCACAAGGGCTGTGATTTCGCCGGCCACAATGCAAACTACTCTGCTGTCTTTATGATGCATAATCAGAACAGCATATTGGTGTTCACAGCATTTCCAGTGCGAACAGAGCTATGTATAAAAGGTATCTGCTATACAAAATATAACACACTTGAAAGCTACTTAAAAAATAATTTCATTTATATATCAAAAATGCAAACAAGTATTTCAACCTTTTCTGAAAAATGTTTTCATCCTTTTAAAAAGAGAAAAATTACTGAAACGATGTGCCTGTGCAAAAGTCCCATTAAAAAAAAAAAAAAAAGGTAGTATCTGCTGACACTCAAAATTTTTAACCAGGGTTTCTAAACAAAACAAAGAGATTGAAGTATTCCAGGAAAACAAGAATTGTCTATTGGGGAAAAAAATACACCAAAAGAAAACAAAAAAAACCCCTCAAACATCTTAAATTTGTGAATTCATTATCCTGCTTAAATGTCAAACCTAAATCACTGTATAATAAGTTGAGATTTTTTGTCCAATTCTGACACAGTCACCATTTCTGTAACATAGTCTTGCAGAAGAAAAACATTTTTGCTTGCATTCAGTTTTAAATACACAAGTTTGAACACTTGGGCACTGGTTTCCAAAGTAAAGCATCTGCATTACTGTTCTGATGGACAAGGATATCTTCTGTTAGTCAAATGTGTTACAAATAGCCTGTGGAACTGCAAAATTATAATTCCTCAAGGTTTCATGGTCAAGCTTTGTTAATTTTTCCCTAGGAATGAAGGAATTGGAGCATGTCATTGCATATTATAGGCAGAAACATAAGATAAATATGTTAATTCTCTTGTTCTTTAACTTAACCTACACTCAACTGGAAGAAATTCACCTATTTTCCTTTCTTACTTTCAAATTCTGGTGAAACAAATAGAATGCAACCCAAATTACAAAGAAATTACAGTTTATAACTCAAAACTCTATTCTCAATGTTTTCTCTTTTTTTCAGTATTTAAATATTAAAACTGTGACATATCTGAAAGCAGAGCTTTGGAGAGAAAAACTGAATCTAGGTAACAATTAGTATTTAAGATTTTATTCATATTAGCAAACAAATGATTTACATAGAGACTGCATTGGGCTTTGTCTGTAAAGGGGCAATGGGTATATGCATGCCCACGTATGACTCTAAAATCCCAGCCAAACCTTTTCCACTAATATTCCAACAGTCTTTCCAAGTAGTTATTCTAGTGTACAGTTTGCTTCTGAAACACAAAAAGCCATTTATGTATAAAGCATGGAATTGTGCATTTCTCATTCCACCGGTCACTATTTATTTCCTGTAATGGTCTCTGTCTTTATCAGTATGGAAGGTGATAAAAAGGGCAACTGAAATGTACAGCTCCCAGACACACTTTTGTAAAAGGTATATTGAGGTGGTAGTTAATGAACTGCTAAAACACAGGACTAATTTGTTAGTCTGTTAGCACATTTGTTAGCACTGATTATAACAGAAGCAGCAGGGAGTACAACCTTATCATCATTCTGGCTTTCTACACACAGTTATATTTATGTTCTGCTACTAAGCTCCTTCCAGTTACTCGTTCTGATTACAGAGCAAACACAATCCCATACCATACTGGGAAATAGGGATCTATTCATTTTTTCCTAAATATGTGAATTCAGGACTCCTTGAAAGTAACAGAGCTTTGCCACAGATTTCAGTGGGTCTGAATTTAACTTTCTTTGGCTTTTTTTTTGCTTTGATGCAATGCTTTTCTATCAGCTGTGTAGCTTTCGGGAAGGGGTCCTTTCTTTAAATACTTAATACTGAATAGATTTCCACTGCCCAAAGTTTAAGCAAGTGAATCAGTTCACTTGCTCACATAATTGAGACCAATGTATTTTTCATGTGCCTTAGAGAAATTACAACTTATATGTTCATTTAAGCTCATCTAACTGTCGCTTAATATCCAGGTTTATTTTAATATAAAATCTTCACGCTGCCTCAAAAGAAATGCAAGGAAAACAGAGGCACCTTTCACACAATCTGCAGCAATTAAAGATGTTATATATTTCTTTGTAAATCATTACCATACAAGTATTCAGAGATTTCAGGGTGCTTGACACCTCCCAGTGCCTCATAAAGTGTATCACTTCACCTCCCTACCCTTGTGCACTGCATACCAAAAAGGCAGCCAGTGCCTTCCTGCTTCTCCACAAGTGACACTAAGCAAGTCTGTATACACCAGGTGGAACTATCATAACACATCCTGAGAGTTTGCAGACTGAGCACAATGCCTTTTACAACAACACTAGACTTAATCATCATCACTCCTCACTTCGAACTTCTTAGCTGTTCATTCTCAGTTGTCACATTTAAAAAAAAGAAATGCAATGAGATCTCAGTAATGAGATCCAGGCAACTTATCCCCCAGTTAAAGTATGAAGAACCTCACTTGGTGGTAGAGCCTCATCCACTCTCTGGTACCGGCTCACATCCTGACGTACCGAAGGCAGAGACCTCAAGGGCTGATGGCCATTGGCGGGAGAACCTGCAATCAGAACACCCACAAATCATTTTTCAGTTAATGTGGGGGAGCCCTAGAGTTGCCTCTAAACTGAGCAAGACACGTTAAAGCTTCTGCAGGACTATGATATTTTAGGATATATCTAAAAGCCATCTATTCTTGGGGTCAGAATAAGTTGCGTTGACAGTTCGAGGCAAGTGATTTCTCTGGGATGTGCCGCAGTTCTGGTCCTGAACATGTTGTCACTGGGATATGCTGCATCTACCTGTGAGCAGCAGAAACCAGGGCACAGAAGCAGCATGTGCCTGAGCCATATCCCAGGACAAAGCTCCACCTGGCCCACTCAGAAACAATGCTTAAGAGTGGGAGGTGAAACTGTCCATCGACCTCCCTTGCTGAAGCCACACTGATTTGCAAAACGAGATGTAATTTGACAACTGATAAAGGGCATCCCTAATATCTAGAAAATGCTGTAAAGTACTGACAGTATTTGAAGTAAATACCAAAAATTTTATTTCCAAATCAATGAGCTGTTTATGAAGAGAAGAAATTAATAGATCCTAAAACTCTTGATATGTTATGAAAAAGATGCATTTGGAAACCCACTTGATTAGATACACTTCAATCCCTGAAGAAACTAAACAGATAATCCATTGTTAAATGTGCTTGGAAACAATCCACTAGGGACATATTTCTACTTTCAGTGATTTTAGTCAGACAGAAAATTTTCAGTTGTTAAAATAATTTTTAAATCAGTAAGAGTTTTACAATGTAAACTTGGGTAGCACATTCCTCTCCTCTCAAGGTTCCAGTGTGCTAGAATGTGCCTATACAGAAAAGGAATCGGGAAAGGGAAGATAAACAGCCTGAAGTATGACCAAAAAGCAATTCCTTTTCTTTTCCTCTTTCTTTTGATTACCCACATGTTTTATTGCTAATATATAAACATTAAAAAGAAAAGAGCCCGATATAAATTCTAATTTGCATTTCACAGTTTTCGGAGTTTTGTCCCTCCTCATTACCATTTTTATTAGTGAGAAGGGTAGTATTCCGGACTTCTTTCCTCCTCTTCATCCTGCTCGCTATTCTCTTAAGAGTTAAATATACTGAATTTCAAAATAAACATGTTTTGGATATTTCAGGCTTGAATTTTTGTTACACCAAAAAACCCCAAGAGTCTCATGAAGAAAAGAATAAACTCAAAGAAAAAATCTTGACATAAAATGAGAAATTAAGGATCTTTATTTTCAGACATTAATTTCTGCAGTGTTTTTTTTAGTGGCTGCAGAAAGGTCACTTCAGAAAGTGCCTCCTGAAGTTGTTACCTCCAGTAGCTCCTTCAAGCTGTGCCGTGGCACCCTCACAAGCTGCTGTGGCTCCTTCAATTTCTTCATCCTGAGACTGGCTGTGGGCAGCTGCTGCCTGCAGGCTTCTTCTTCTTTGCCAGATTTCTTCTCCTTCCTCTTGGTCTTGCAGTTCACCTGCCTCAGCGTCCTGTACTTCCTCCTGAGGTAATTGTACCGCAGGCAGAGAACCAGAAGCACTCGCAGAGTCCTGTGTTTCAGCACCTGCCTCATCTCTAGCTGCATCAGTGGCACAAGCTCCCTCTTCCTCCTCCTGAGAAGAAAAGGCTGGAGTCTCAGGAAACCTGGCACTCTCACAGGAAGAACATCGCATTTCAACCGAGGAACGCCGCACGGTCGCGCTCTCGTTGCAAGAGCTGTCTGCCCCTTCCACGTCACTCTCCCCTTCCGGACGGGTACTGGCCTCGCTGACGCTTTCCGTGCGGGCAGGATCGCTCTGCTCAGTCTCTGATGACAGCTGGGAAGGTTCAGATCCTTGATCCGTGGACTCTGTTTCACTAACACCCCTCCTGCTCCCACCGGTGGCATCGGCAGCTCCTGTGTCTGCAGTGCTGGGGGGCTGCTCTGCCTCCTGAGCGCCACACGACTCGCTGCCAGCCTGGTCTGCTGGTGCTTCGGCTTGGGAATCTGGAAGGCTTTCAGGTCCTGCTGACTGTGACGGCGGAAGCTCTGGGAGAGTCTCTTGCTGGTCATCAGCTGATGGCAAAGGAGCGTCAGAGGCTGAAACGCTTTCATTCTCTGCAGGCCCTTGCACTACCTGATCTGATGAGGAACTTACACCATTTCTTTCAACATTTCTTGTAGCACCATTAAGCATTACCAAACCACCGTCGTCTTCCAAGGAAGACGGAAAACCCAGATCTTGATGTAGCTCATGCTCCTCTTCATCTGAGTCGATGTGAAGCATAGCATTAAGTCTTGTGTCAGTAGGGAAACTACTCCTCAGTTTTGGGGAGGCTCCACGTGGTCGCTCTCCACAGGCAGATGTCCCTGGTCTGGGATGGTTATTGTGTTCTATTGCATCCAGATAATCATTTAGCGAGTCCTGGCGACCTCTGGTAGGTGATGATCTTGAAGCACCAGAGGTCAGCTCATCCTGGTCGGTTTCCAGAGTCCTACTAGTCCTTAAAGAGTGCCTCAGGATTGCATCTCCAGAAGATTCGTCAAAGACTGGACCGTTGGAACATACTGTGGATGTATCGTGTCCTGCTGGCATGTCCTCATCATCAGAGGGGCTCCCCAAGTCTCCATTTACAGAGTTTGTTCCTAGCAAAGTGCCAACTGTTTCTGGTGAAGCATCTGCAAAGACATAAAGGCTGAATGTGAAACACCATGCAGCAACAGACTCCTGTTCATTCTCCTTTGTTTGCATCCCTGAAATTATTTAAAAATGCACATCTTTCAAGATGTTTGCTTATTTCAATCAGACAACTAAGGGAAAAAACTCAGCTAAAATAACAGAGGCATCTACAGCATTGGAACAACAATTTTCCCTGTGTAAGTCTATACAATTGCGTAGGATATAGAAAATTTAAGAGGTGTGAAGTATGACTTCAAAGGATTCCCATTTGGCTTTCTAAGACAAAGCACTGCCAAGCATCTTGCCAAACTGTCAGTAAAGCCGGTGTCATAAACAAGGAATCGTGTTTTCACACCATATTCCTCATATCCAAAAGTAGGATTTACACAAAGTTAATCACTGACACCAGTTGTCATTACACCCTTAGCAGCATGCAAACCAGCATCTGAGATCACGTGGGGAATCCCAAATTGTGTACAGATACCAAATTTTATACACAACATTTATATTGACTTGGTTTACAGGACTTTCCACTGTAAAGAATGGGAATCTACTTGCATAACATTCATGAGATATTAGGTATACTACGGTAATAATAAAATAATAGTCATAATAATATGGTAATACATACAAGAAGGAAATAAAAATAAGCAGCCTCAATTTAGAGGTGAGATTGTGACAGCCCACATGGAAATTAACCATGCATAGAGATGAACAATCCAGCTGTAAGTGTGCTTACAGCTCATTATTACAACTATTATTTTGCTAATTCACTTCAGAACAGGACAAAAGGGAAATAAAATAATTGCCTAATGAAAGCATGTATTCTCACAATCTGACAGATATTCTTGGCTCTAAGCAGGACAGGGTCCTGTGAAAGGAGAACAGGACAAAGTGGCTTCCTGTACACTAGGAGGGGAGCAGAGCACAGGTAGAACGTCACTTGCAACTGCTTATCTCAGCCCAGAGTGTTACAAAGTGAAGAGAAACAAGAACTTTGATTACTCAATCAATCCCATAAAATGAGAATCATAAGCAGATTCATTTAGAATCAAATCTAACAAAATCAAAAACAACATGCCAAGTGTTTGTGTTTTGGTATTGTTGTCATCTCCTGACATACCTAAACACTGAATCCCAATAGAAAAAAATCTGTAATAGAGGCACTGTACCCAACTGAAGAAGTATATTAGCTCCACAACAATAGAAAATCCTAGACATTGAAATACATAGAAACTCTCTCCATTTAACTATCTGGAGATCCAGATCATTGACAAATTCTCACCTTCATGAACAGAAGATGTGATTTCCACTTTGAATTGGAGATACCCACTAACATGATCAGCTGGGAGCCTTCTGCCAAGATTGTAGCTGAGAACCTGGTCTCTGCAAAACAAAGATATTGGGGCTTTTAAATTTTAATGGGTTTTATTTTTCCAGTATTTTGTATCAGACACCCTTATCCGTTAAGTGTCAGTGTGATAGAAGGTGATTTCTATTAGTCTTCAAATCAGCCACATACTCTGATTTGTATGGAACACTAACAGTGGTGTAAAATACCTTTTGTTAACAGACAAAACAGCCTAATAAACTATTTTTTATCAATTCCAAATACACATTGTGCCCCACTATTTCTCACACTTCCCTAAATATCCTAAGTTCTAAAGAAATCCAACTGCAAAGGATCCCTCTCTCCTAACCTCCTCCTTCCCCCGACCCAAAATGTTTTATAATTAACAAAACCTCTCTGCCCCCTTGTGGTTTTTACTATATACAAAAGTCACAGATGGTCTCTTCATATTTTAGTTCTCATCCAATAAAGCACTTCTGAATTCTGATTTAGAAAAGCTGTTAATGCTTAGATTTAATTTCAAATACATTCTTAAGAGTTATTGAGTTCAGTGGGACTCAGATTTGATTAAACATTTGTATCAGCTTGAGACTTAGGATCAGATCCTAGGCTATACATTCTCATCAGGCACAGCCAGAATTCACACCCTCAGCCCTCCTCAGCACATCTAGGAGAGCTGAAGGGAGAAGAGGGAGCTACTGAAGATCTCCCTAGGAAATTACTGTTATTTATGCATATAACTTTGTACTGGTACAAACACCTCTCCTTTACTGGGAGCACTCCCACTGCAAAATGAGTGACAGACTAAAACAAATGCTGCTCTTATTGAAATAAGCTGCAGCAGTTGGCTTAAACTTTTAGCAAAAGCAGCCCTGAGTGGACACAATAAGGCAAAGCAGCCTCCTCTCCCCATGCTGCTTTACAGCCCTCAGGACACTAAACTATTACAGAAGTGTCTCCAGGACCTGTCACAGATTCATCACTCTCTATTCCAACTACAATCCTTCAGCTAGAGACGCTTGGGGTTCCCACAGCTTTTATACTACTCTAGACCACTCAAGATTAGAGGAAGCCATGGCATGAATGACGCCTTCTCTGTATTCAGCTGAATCAATTCTAGGTGATCCTCACGCTCATTTATCATGTTTTCCAGGAAATAAAAAGTCCCTGGCCACTTCATTACACAAACTTGTGAGCTATGATGACAGCTAAAAATGGGGCAGAATTTCAGTTCAGTGTGTCTAAAAGTGGCTGGTTCTGGATTTCACGTTTTCATTCACATAACCAGAACGATGGTGTTATACTTGCTTGACCAAAACCAAAGTGCAAGAGGATTAGCAGTTGGTTGTACATTTGGTACATTTCTACTTCATGTCTATATTAATCACTACTTTACTTTGCAAATCCTTCAGTTAAATACTGTCTCTCTTTACACAAAAACTGTAAATGGACAAATACATTACAAAAGAAAAGGCAAAACCATTTTAATGTCAGTATGGCAAACCAACCAAATACTTACCCATATTTATTATGCTGCCTTTCCTTTCCTAAAAAGATTTGATATATCAAGTATACAGAAGAGAAGTATGGAGAAAAAAACAGGAAATGTCTTCCAGAATAACGATTTGAAAAAACACAGACAAGAATTGATGAACACAGCAAATGGGTAATTTTCAGAAATCACAGCACTAGGAATCCCAGAAAAGAGAAACATTTTGGTGTTTAGCACAGGAATAAACATCCTGTGCTAGGTTTTGAAACCACTCTGTATCACAGTGCTATTTTTGAGTGTACAGCAGTGTGCAAATTTATTAGAAAAAGCTGCTTGCTCAACTAAACACAATTTGCTTTTTTAAAAAATGTTTTTTAATAAAATCTGTATCAGAAGACACCACAAAAACTTTAAGCTACTCTTACAATTTTATTCTTACTTTACTTACCCGTGTAAACACCACTTTGGAAACTTAAAGGTGAAAACTATTTTCAAATTGAATTTGACTTTCTCCATTTTGTTACTTTGATGGGAATATCTGTGAAAAAGGAGGCCAGCTGATTATATCCTGATTTTTGTGCAAAAGTGTGATGATACTGCCATGCCCTTAAGCTTTCAGGGAAGAATATATACATTTTATTTCACCATCATTCCTCATGGGCCCCATCTAGCGGCTTTTTAAAATTAATGGAGACACATTAACTTTAGCAGACTTGGAGTCAGGGCCTATACAAAATGTACTCAAATAATTCAGTTCCTCCCACTGTGTTTCAATGAACTATTTTTTTCTAATTTGTCAAATAGAGCAAATAGATGTTAACAAAATAATACCCCTCGCAATTACTGCCGTCTTGGATGTAAATGACATTTTTGCACACATCTCTAGCAGACCTGCAGTGTACCACAGTGCCTAATGACCACGTCTTAAGCTCTTCTTAGTGCCTGTGCTGGTACAAAGGCCTCGTTGGATCACCCACCTGGGGATGCTACCGTCCCCTCCAGTAACCAGCATAAAGCATAAACCATCTTAGAAGTTTCTAAGCGACTTGCATCTTTACACCAGAACAGTTAGCGATCAAAACATGAACAGAATTTTTTTTAAACAGCATAACAGGTGAGTTTTGAGTCCCATCAACGTGCTATTCATAGCAAAAGGCAATTTTAATTGCATAGTACCAAGAGCACTCAAAAATAAGGGGTCACAGCTTGCAGCGCTGGCCAATTAGCTGAAAGGATGGTAAATCTCTGATTATTGAACCAGTCACTAAAAATACTTGAACTGCAAAAGAAATCAGTCAATGAAATCTGCTTCTCCTAAAAAATTTGCACACAATCATGTAGTATTGTGATAATGTCTTGCTTCTGGACTACTTAGCCAGAGGGTAACGCTTTCTGTGAGAATAACATTTTTTATGTAAAGAAATGCAGACACACATAAATAGAAACATGTACATGCATTCAGGACAAGGTTAGAAACATTAACCTTTTCCAGTCAGGCAATAAAGCTATTAAATTACTACTAAATTTTTTACTACAGATGTAGTTAAAATTTGCTGCTCTGTGCCAGTATCCCAGGTGCTGAGTCTTCCTGATCAAAACAAGTTAGCATTGAGAATCTATTAATGTACCCTATTGCATGTCTCTCCAGCAGTCTCTGAACTGGTATGGTTAACTTCCCAAGGAAGCGCTTGATGATCGGACGACTCTTGGCAAATTTGTCTTTAACCTCAATTTCCAGGACATCCGTTAGGAGTGCAACAAAAGAATATTTCTGGAAGGAGAGAACATGTTTGACATCATATCAATACACCTTTATTCAGAAAGTATGTACCAAAGTACTACTAATGTGCAGTGAGCTCCAAAAGTAATGATTGATGACAGCAGTTTCCATATTGCGAAATAAAGTCAACATCACTTATTAAGTGAAAATTAAAAAATTACTATTTTTTTCGTATGTTACTCATAACCTTTTACCTGTTCCTTGAAAAGAACTGTCCAGTAAGAAACTGCATCAGGTAAAAGCACTTTCAGGGTCTACATGAGAAAGGAGAAAGCCACATACCCTACTGCTTTCTTTCATTTGCGTAGTAGAAAGCAAAAAGAGAAGGAATCCTTGCTGTACTCTGTCAGTGTGACAGAGTCTTATAGAAGAGTAGTCAGGTCAATACAGGAGGAAGGGATAAGTGTCTCACTCCAGGCTGTGCTTAGAAGTTCCCTTCCAACACCATGCTTTGCATTAAATTTTGTATGCACTGAAAGGAAGTCAAAAGGGCAGTGTGGATATACATTCAGAAGCAGTGTAACTAAAGGAGAAGAATTTCTATGGAGTTTTGACCCAATATTCACAAATGTTCTCAGTAAGCTCCAACAGAACCTTTTCCTGCACTTGGGGCCTTTAAACAACACGGTGCTAATTTACTGAAGACTTCTTGATGTCTGGTAATATCACAGTTACTCTCTTCATCCTTCCACCTTTCCCTACAAGGGGAAAAGGTAGCCAAAAATGTACTGAACAAGGAACAAAAAGGAGGAACTTTTCAGTTCAGCTATAGACATCAGAAAAAATGTTCAAAAAAAGCAATTAAACTGGGTCAGGAATAAAAACACTTCCTCATGCTGCACAACAATCAGATCTGGGTTCCTGTGATAAACAGAACTTAAAAAATTGTCATTCTCAGTTTGCTGTAATATTGTGAATTATTTTGCAGAAATTATTAGATGGAAAACAGGATCAATTCTACCCCACTAGGACAGCATACATAATGGGATCATAACTCCTGTTGTCAGAGCATTGCTACAGGGAAGATACAGCAGCTAAAGCAAGCTGATACAGTGTGTGCACCACTGGATATTATCACTTTTCCAATAAACTTCAAAACCAAGGAGAACTGGAGGAGAAAAAAAGGTCTAAAATATGAGCAAATTTTCTTTCTAATTACTGGATAGATGGATGGACGGAGAGAAGGGTGAAGAATCAATTTAGAGATCAGAACTCTGCTTTTTTTTCTTTTTTTTTTTGAGATTTTAAGACTTTGGCACATCTACAGTCTGTCCCACAACAAAGCACCCCAGAGCAGTGCTAATGCTGGCCCTGCTCTGTTCTACTTTACTCCTTGTTTTGTTTGACTATGATTTGTGAGAACACTTACCAAAGTCCGCCCAATTTTCATCTTCCTAAAGAAAACATTAACATTCATCACAGTACAGGCATCATTAGAAAACAGAGATCAAGAAGGCTGCTTGCCAGTCCTGAAAGCGTTGTGTCAGTACTTTCACCTTGTTTCCCACATAAACATTTATCCTCAAAAGCACAGCCTGGCTCTTCTGCACTCAATGACAATTGTTGGACTGAGTTCCTTCTCTGAGATCTGAACACTTCACCCAACACAAACACATCTGGAAAAGTGGCTTCTGCCAGACTGGCTTTCCCTCCTCCTCCTTCCTGGGTTTTCTGTCCTACAGCAGTGCAAGCAGAGGCTGCACCAAAGAGCATCCCGCCTGCAGGACAGAACTGAGAGCCTGCCACCTGCTATGCATAATGAAAATATCATTTCCGAATGAACAGTTGTTGCAATCACTGAACATAAATGCTCATATACTGTAACTTTCCTTAAAGGGTCTTCTCATAACGTATAATCCATTTTAGTTAATTTATTTTTGCAATTTCAAGAAATCTGCAGGGCGGCTAAGCAAGTTCAGCCCTTTTTTAGCAGAGAAGGGAATGAAAACCTCACAGCAGTGCAGCTTAAATACACAGCTTTAATACAGAGGTGCTACCTCTCCACCAACAGGGTTCCTAAAATTACTACAATTACTGTGTCAGTTTAAATAACTAGCTACAAAATAAGCTCACAGCTTTCAGAGAGTAAGGACTAATGCATGAAGAGAAAATGCAAGCCTGATATGCTGCATCAGCTGGCAGACACCTCTCAAAAGGGATGCATTACCTCTCTGTGCCAAACAGGATTAGTCGTGTTACTGATGATAGTCGACCTTCTCTCCTGGCCATGATGAGCAAAAGTAGGAAATGTACTTTTCTTGCCTGGCTGAATGGACATCTTTAGATAAGGATCAGGGTTGAAGAACATGCCTTTTTTAAGTCCAGCTGCTCTAATATCTATAAAGCAAAACAAGAAGGAAGGAACTGAGTAAATTGAAGCCAGTTCACAAAGTAGCACATTCCTAAAATATTACCCAGGAAATCAATTCACCATAAATTACTAAATAAAGCAACTTAAAATTACTCATACGTTAACTGGATCCACTGTACACCAGGAAATCAAATGTCTTCCCAAAAGAATATAGGGAAGAAAGGTATCAACATCCTCATTTACATTTTAGCCCACAGTTATTCGTAAAACAAAAAGCATAAACTTGAGGTTCACCCAAAAATACTTTTCTCAGTAAGGCATGTAAGGTATTTCCACTCAAAGAATGAAAAGAAAGACAGAGTCCCCCCAAAATAAATCACACAGTACTTCTTTTGTTTCTGGGTAAGGAGAAGAGATAAAAACCTGTATGGGAGGTAATGCAGTGAACTCACACTTTCTTAAAGTTCAGTCTTTGATAAATGTTAACTTATCAAGTCTGCTCTGGAATATGATGCACACTTTCTCCTAACTCAGAAGATGATCACCTATCTCAAATAAAAGGAGGCAGACCTACGGAAATTTCAGAACTGCAGCCCTTGCAACCTGCAATAATAAATAGTAATTTCCTCAGAAGCATATTCTCATGACTAAGGACTTCAATGATAGTGCAAACTTCAACAATAAGAAAGAGTGGGTTTTTTCTATAACAGTAGATTTTAAGCTTAACTGGAAAATATTTCTCTGTTTCTCTGCAGGTTTGCTAAAGCACAAGACTTATGCGTTTTTCTCCATTAGGTACTGCTGCATGCAGCCTTCATGACTAACACAACTGGCACATACAATTTATACATGCAGGCAAAATTCACTGCACTAAAATTGTCATAACTTGCGGATTCAGCAAAAAAAGGAACACTACCTAATATCCAAAATTAAGCCACAGGGTAGAAACATGATGAAATAAAGAGTAATGTGCAAATGAACAATCAAAAGCATTACAAGAAACATGCCACAGACTGATCAGTCAATACACCTTTCAAAATAATTTTATAGGACTCCTCACAATGAGTCACAATCATCTATTAAAAAAACCCAGGTTTTTCAGAATTCACAAAACAATTATTTGTATAATACTCCACGTGCGTCTGTACAACCAGTCAGCTCTATCTCAGCTAACTGTTGAAAAGTCCCTGCAAAAAGCAGTGAGTTTTTCTGCTCTACCTCTACTATCTCTAAATGTTTTCATCGTCAGCTCTTCAAGATTCAGAAGCAAATTTCATCTGTCTTTGCTCAAGCTGAACATGCTTTAGTCTCACACAAGACTTCCCTGGAATAAAGTGTTAATCAAAACAAGTGAACCCTACAGCTGTTTTTCTGTAGTGACAGCTTACCTCTGTTACAAGTAAAGATTTTTTTTTTTCCTTTCTAAACCACCATTTGCAGCTATTGCTTTTTTTTTCAAGTGATGGAACCAGCTTGCATTTTAGTTAGAGGTTATGTTTTCCACTCTTCAATCTGAGAGGAACTGTCCCATGTGCAAACTGGAAATTTCCCTAAGTTTTTCATGCTGGGATCCATCAAATCCACTTCTTTCACTCCCGGAGATTCATGATTCTGGCTGGTTTTCAACAAACAGAAGTTCTAAAGAAACGACATCTTTCAAGCCACTAGAGTGTGCTCCTACAGAGGCTAATGAAGAAAAGAGTTCCATCTTTGATGTTATTTAGAACAGCAACTTACTTTTTTTTTTTAACAATAATTCGTAAAACACAGAGTAGTGTTGTTTCTTACCTGATAAGGTAAAGCTGACTAACTTCCTAGAGTGCTGGGCTCCAGAAGCACCTTCATCCGTGCCTTCTACTCCCATCTTAAGAGGAGAAAAAAAAAAAAGTTTTTGTCTACTTTGTACATGCTTGAGGATGATAAGGCACTTTTAGGTACCATGCCAGGGAAGGATCTGACAAACTACTGCCTATTACCACAGACAGGCTCAGCTACAGCATTTGTTTATAGCAAAATATCTATTATTTATGCCACACAGTGTTAATCCACCAGTAGGTCAAATCTTCCAAACAGGACACATACAGGTTAATACACATACAGACACTACTAATCAGAAAAAGCCTACACTTTTTTACAAGTTTCCCTTCTGTAAAATAAGCAAAACAGTATGGCTTTTCAATACATACCAAAGCTCTGAGCTGGAAGTGACAGCATATGGAACTTTTGTCACTTTCCACAAATAGATAATTTAATGTGCAACAAAAAAAGCAAAGAGATCAAAGAGAGACTAACAAAAGCCTTCAGATCTATGAACAAAAGCTCCTTTTAAAGAGAAAAGCGCATCAGATATCTAAATATAAACATGGTCTAAAAGCTTACGCTTCACAGATTTTTAGGTTTGGTTTCTACTGAAATCCCTCTCTAGGTAAAGCACTACTTCAGAAAAAAAGTTCCTCATGTATTAATGTCTATCTCTTTCAACTAGCAGAAGAATTTGTCTTTCAAGACAGAGGAGATGTGCATCCAGCTGAATAATCTATCATGGAGACATCAATGGAGCTATCTTTAAGGACAAATAGTTCCCCAGGCAGGCACTGCACTCATTTCCAGGCAGAAGAGGCGACACAGAAAAAGTTTCAGCCAAACACAGCACTGGGGATTAATACCAGTGATAGAACAGAGTCATCTGATCCACAGAATGATTAAATAAAATAAGCTGAATAAAAATTCACACACCTATGTGCTTAGATGAAGTATGTAAGGCAGCTCTGAGCAGCTGAACAGTGGTTTGAAGTTACCAGATGGATTAATGATTCTGGAGCTGTGGAAGCCGCAGGGAAGCCACTGTGCATTAACCGAATGCGTAATCATTCCTTTTTATATTGCTTTCAGCTATTAATATTATTAGCTTTCAAATTCTTCCCTCTATGATCAGCAAGCACATTGGAATTTCACAGGAATTAGAAAATGTGCGGATTTCTCCCGTTGAAAAAGTCAAATACTTCACACATAACAAGCAGTCAAAGTGACGAAGAAACCGCAGTGACATTGATGCCTGACACCCCCACGGGCCCCAGTGCTACTGTGAGGGAACACACCATGCCAGGAAGTGCTGCCACTCACCAACCAGCCCGTTCCCTTTCCTCACTGCTGGCTTCATCATGCCCTTCTCATTCCCAGGGCTAGATGTGTCTCGCCAGAGTGCTCAAAACTATCCCTTTCCCACCCAGCATGACATTATTCTGCCAGTGATTTTGTATGGATGCATAAGCAGTGACAGGTGGCAGTAAAATTATGAGGGCATCAAAAGCAATGGGTTAATTCCAGCTGGATCAGTGTCCCCTCATCTACAGACAGATACCCTGGAAGCAGCAAGGGGTGCATCCCACTGTGATAGTGATGCTGTCCAGGTAAGGCCAGAGGAATTCCATGTACTCCAGTTTATTCTTTTGGGCTTATTTTAGCACACACCATTTTCTTGTTAAAAACATTACCCATGAACAAAAAAGGCCTTGCTCATTCTATCCCTCTTTCTCTTTTTAAACCTCTTTTCCAAGCTACATCTTGGGCTCCATGTAATTTACATTACTAATTATGACTTCACTTTATAAAAAATAGGATTTGTCCACAATTCAGCTATAATAAAATAATGGTTACAGTGTTCCCTAGCACTTCCACAGTTTCCCTACATAACCTTTTCCTATTTCATTACGATCTGAACAGCAATTTCAAATTTTCTGCGCCAAGTAAAAAATTTCATCCCAGCATACATGCTCAGAATTCTGTACACAAAGGCTACCTCATCTGGTGTAACACAGTGTTTCTGAATGCTCAGTAAGGCCTTTTATCTTTCCTGGTTCAATGGAATGTTAGCTGCTTATCCAGTAATATGATGGACTGAAATGCCTGGTGTGATGCACCATCAGCATGAGAAAATCCAGAAACATATCTCCCACTGAGCCATGTAAAGCAAAAACACAGAATGATCCAAGTAAGGAGGTAATTTATTGCAGCTTGAAAAATGGGAGAGGGAAGGCCATGACTCTCTTACCACCTCCCCAAACAGCATTTCTGTAACAACAGAAACAACCAGTAACAGGAGAAACCAGCATTGTCTACTGCACAGTGCTTAAGCTCAACACTAAAACCACAAAAATTACGTGAGGTATTAAGAGTCAACAATAGGTACACATGTATAAGTAACACAGTATGCCATTTTTAGGAAGTATCATCTGACCTGTCATAAAACATGCTGATCAGGGAAACTATCAGCTCACTCTTACTGGAAGTCTGTAGTGTTAATGCAAACAAAAACATTTATGTTAAGTTACCCCTTCTAGCAGGTGTGTAAATTTTGTACAGTACCCAGGGTCCCGAGTTACCTTTCAAAGGAAAGAAATTTAAACAAACAACGTTCAAGATTGACCAAAGACTCTGAAAGACATATCTTCACGTAGCTACCATGTAAATAAATGCATATTCAGGTGACAGAAGTTCAGGTGTCCTTTTGTTCAATGAACTTCAAAACTACTGGTGGCTAGCATGGTAAGATCAAGAGAATACACAAGTTCGAATGGTTTCTCCATTCAGTATAATCACTCTGCTTCTCAGTAATGATCTAGTGCAGCATGCAACCCGTTTTAAGGGTTGAGATGCACTTTTTCCCTTGTTCAAAATAAGACTCCCTTACTGTCTTTAGTTTATAAATTGATATTAAAGACAGTAGCTGTCAAGCTCACTCACTATAGCACATTTTCTTCTGTAAAATATCAAGGGTTCATTGCCTGCTGTGAAACTATATTATTCATAGTCAGATGTGAAAAAGACCTGACAATTAAATGATGCTATCACCTACATTTGTAATGCTAAGAGAAAAAACACACACATTTGGTATATTGAGATATAAAGTCTAGTATAGCACATATAGTATCATATAGCCACAGCATGAAACTGTATATAACATACCATGCTGAAAAAGCATGAGTTCAGAATAAAAGTTATTCAGTCTGAATACTTGTGCTCTACTGCACCTTCAACACTGCAGTAGTCAGGACACCATCTCAACCTGAAGAGATAACCCGTTAGATAAATTACCTCCATCATAAGCACCGTGATACAAGTCTGGAAGGCTCTTCTTACACTACTTATTTAAACAACTGAAAAAACTCCTCTAAAACTTTTAGTGTTTCAGAAGAACAAGTCTCATAATGAAAGCACAGTAAGAGAATACTTCTTGATAATCAGGGAATTACTAAATTTCAGTGGTATATGAACACTCAAAAAATTCAGTAATTTTACAGAGTTTTGTCCTGTTTCATTTTCACTAACAAATACATTAACTCAGCAACAGTTTCATTATTAGTATTAATAAATAAGAAGAAATGGAGACTTTGGATATGGATTCCGTTCTGGTTATATAACCAGTGTGAAAAATTTCTGCTATGGTGTTAAATTACAGCAAACTGTAAGCATCAAAACTGAAAGCCTGTAAAATCAAATTCTTAGCATAAAAGTGTTCAGTTGAGCTCACTGACGTTTTACTGCTATGTTACCATGAGCAATACAAAACCATGAAAAGCATTTCCCACCTTGTGTAAATTTTGTGAAAATTTGCTGAAAAAAATTTCTGTCAATGGTGAAACTAGGATACTTATTTTGATAGGTTTCTTTGACAATTAACACTATCATCTTATACAAATATAATAAGCAAATAGGCTAAACTTACCATCACAGCAGGGTTTTTCACAGTGATACATGGAGTAGTAGCTCGGAGGGCTCCACTAACACCATGGTAGTATTTAAAACAGATCTTTATTTCGGCTGAAAATAAAACAAAAGCCACATTAAACACTTCATGACCGATCCCAGGCAAAAGAGCAACAACAAAGGATCCATCATTCAGCGATCCATCTTCAGAAATACTTCAACAGGAAATCAAAAGTAAAGCAGCTGGTTATCTCCTCTTTGTGTGTTGGGTCCTTCTGTTGCTTAACAAACAAAAAGTGTAACTTAGCTAATTCTTGTATTTCTCCCACTATATCAATATCATCAGCCTTGGAAAAGGAGTACCAAGACATTTGCCACTAGGATGGTTTTGTAGGACTTTGGAAGAGCATGATGCATATCTGAAAGAAGCTGGAAGCTGGAACACAGGAAGGGTAAACCTTGTACCATGTTTCTGGTCCCACTGAAGAAAATTTTGTTTGCTAAACTGTATTTATAGCACACAAAAGAGTATTATGTTTAACTGAAGCCTGACCTCCCTTGTTGTTTCTCTGCATTCTTCCAGCCGAGCAGAACAGCTATAATTACGGCTGCCCTTGATCCTGTGGGATTTTCCCTATCTGGAACAATGTCTGTTTTCCTTCTCCATTGGGATAACTCTTCTGTATGAGGCTCATGAGGGTTTACCTCTGGGTACAGAAATGGCCACAGGCAGACAGCAATGGCCACGGGCAGGCAGGAATTACAGCAGCCAGTTCAGACAGAGCAGACAATGTGCATGAAAGTGTTGGCAGTTCAATCCCTCTGCTTGGTTTAACAATATGTTGGTAGTCCTGAAGTACAAAACTGCAGTATTTGGTATAAGGTTTTGAGACACATATGGCATGATTCCTTTAGGGTTGAGGCATTTCATCACTGCAAGATAAAATACTACTTATCCCTGCTCAAAAGGATCAGAAACCCACCTTGCAAGCCTGCTCAGCCAAAAGGGTTATTTATTTTTAAATTTGCTGCAGTTACAGATCAACGTTTATTTACTATCTTCCTCCCAGAACAAAGAGGAGACACCTCAGAACAACCCTTCAAAGGAGGCTGACAGTGCCTCCAGGGAATCAGAAGGTGGAGGAGCTGCTGATCCCACTTCCTCCTCCTCACAGATGAGTTCACACACACAGACAAAACATGCTCTATTTACCACAAGCCTTACAGCAAAATTCAAAATGCAGACAGGATTTCTGATCACCTGCAAAGGTTTATCAGACCTAAAAGTTATGGGTCAGGACCTGCAGTTTCTTTCTAATCTGAGCAATTCTGTTGATCTACCAACAATGCTTACATCCAGAGTGATACACAAGAATTTCTAGCTCACATAAAACTGAAGTTTCAGCACTTGCAAAATTTGACGGGATTTATACCAAGTGTTGGACTCCCCACACCGTAAAATGCACATATTTAAATAACCAGAACTCAAGTCTGGAGCACCTCTTATTCACACTGAGAACATATTATGACTACATGAAAGCAGAGTAAGACAATAAACTATTCCACCAAGACTTCCAGTTTCCAGCTACATTGCTTACTTTCATTGCAACCTAGGGTTTATTTTTCAGAGAGTTTCTGGAGCTGCCGTTTATCCAGTCTGTTGTCACTAACTATGTTCCTTCAATTCATCACTTCTGAACAGAACCTAGCAATGGACAGGTTATCAGCTGCTGGTTCCATCCACAGACAGTCCATAGTGTGAGGGTGGACAGATATTCTCACTACACTGACAGGTACATTCATCTAAAGCGTGAAATGCAACGCTACGAGTTTTGCATCCTCACATTTCTTTCTCTCAATGACTTCTGCAAGTATACAGTACTTTTCAATGGCTGCATATGGCAGGTGATGGAAGAAAATGTTTGAGTCAAGAAATTGGTTTTTAATTTTGCATATCTGAAAGGGATAGTCAAATCAAACAAACACAAACAAAGAAAACAAACCAACAGACAAAACCAATCAAACTTCAGGACTAATTGCTAGAAATATTTAGAAAGGGCAGAGCACTTAAAAACACAACATGGAGATTTTTTCCCCCACTTCCCAACAGAAGCAGCATTTCAGATTTATTTTTGGCTTTATAAAGCGCTACAAGGGGAACAGCAGATCTGCTGTTCGCATTGTGTCAATGGGATCAACACAGGAGAAGCTGGGATGGAAACTAAGCACAAAATTGAAAAATAAGCTACTCACCATATGCATGCAGATGTTGTCAAAGTGAACATGGGTTTTTTGAAGACTGGATCTTATACACAGCAACAATACAAACCCTTCATAGGATAAGAGGCAGCTAAGTGATTCTTTTTCATGGCTATTAATGCTAGAAACTGCAGCTAATGTTAACAGAAGAAGAAATCTCAGAGGAATCCTGTCATTTCAAAGCAGCTGAGGATCTAGCTTTTTGACACATCTTGTACTGTGTTATCAGAACAAAAAGTTGATTAGGAGAAGTTTTTCTTGATGATTGATGGATTCCTGAGCTCCAGATATATTGAAAATAGGTTTCTTGATACTGTTCTTGATAGTTATAGATAGTAAGCTGAGATGTGTTCTAAGGCCTCATAAATATCCAGACCTCTGCAGAAACAATAAGCTCAATTATCTGCAAACAGAACTACTGAACTACTATAAATGCATGTTAGCATAAGTGTCACTGTCAAGAGTTTTTCCCAGTTTCTTTCATTTCTCCTCCCACCTTGCTTTCACATGTTTCCTTCAGGAGAAAACTGGCACTTCTCTTTTTTTACCCACTACTTCTTCCTCAGCAGGTTAATCAGATTGCTTTGTATGTGATCCTTAATGAAAAAGTTAATAGTAAACTCAGCAAAGGAGAGACATCTGTACCTGACCACAGGACCATTTGCTGTATACCTAAATAAAAAATGACATTTCAGAACACAAAAATATTTTCATTTGGGTAGGTGGGTGGTGGTGTGGAAATTACTCTATTCTTGATATTACACATGCCCTGTTGTAATTGACATTCCTCCAGACATCATACAGACCGCAATAAATTCCTTCTTCATTTAAAAATAAGCCAAAAATGAAATTGAGGAATCTATAATTCTTTTCAAATTATCACACGGCCATATCAAGAGTGATATGTTCAGTAATCACAACACTCTGTATAACCATAATCCCCTCCTTTTACAGCTAATAGCTGTTACCATAACCATAGTTTTATAGCTCAGGTCTGTTACATAAAAATGTTGAAATCAGTAAAGGTTTCTGGGACTCCAACACTGACATTTGAATTTCAAAAGAACTTCTGCATGAAATTACAGCGCTGTTCTCTCTACGGACCATATACTCTTGCCTCTTCAATACTAAAGAGACCAGCTTACACTAAATAATAGCTTGCTTTTAAAATACCACTAATTCCCCAGAGTTCCTCACTTTAACTGCATTTTTACTGCCTTTAATATTCTACCTTTGCCCATCAAAATAACGCTTTGTGAAACAAAGATACTAAGAATACATAAACACATGAACATAATCCTAGAAGAACGCATTCTTTCCAGAAGAGTGATAATGCAGGAAAGCAAATGTGTTTGCTGTAAGAACACTTTGCTCCAGACAGATCCTAGTCAAATGAAACGCCTGTACTGGAGGTGGAATCACACCCCACTGAGAAGGGATGGGCAGAGACACTTCCAAAAGACAAGTTAAATCCTAGTTGGGTTACAACAGTCTGTGGAGGCCAACAATGCTCCCAGTTAACTGTACGGAACCTGCACAGCAGCTAATACTTCCTGGACACCTCAGCTGCCCAGATGCCCAGAACCTACTTGGGCTGAACCTGTGGCTCTCTGCAGATAGAAACATATCTCCTCCAACTTTCAATGAGGAAAAAGCTGACAGCACGTGAACTCAACAGAAAAATACGAGAGCATGTTCTGCAAAACTTATTTAAGAAAACTTTGTCGCTAGAACAAATTGAGTCACTCACATTCAGGTTTTACAAAGCTATAAAGGGAGATGTAATCCACAGAAAAGGGACAGTGTTAAATCCTATTTGTCTCCCATCTGAAATCAAACACCTCACAGACAACTGCAGGAATGCTGAAGTGCTCTGCATATCCTGTCAGTTGAATTTCTTTTCCTTAGCGTGACAGTTCAGAGAACCCTACGTTTTCATTTGGACATTTAGCATTCTCTTCTCTGCATCATTTTAAGCATGTACATTTTCAATTTCTTCCTACTGGGCAGTAGCAAACATACCAGCAGAATGCAAGGGCCAAAGCTGGCTGCCTCCAGGTACTTGCCATCTCTCTCAGCAGGTGTATCACTGAATTTGTTTTACAAAGAGAACGGTAAGAAAACCACCTAGAAAGTGACTTGAGCAGACTTAAAGAAAGCTTTTTAGATAAACTAGGATCAGTAAGAGATATGTCCCAGTGGTCTCTCCATCTAACTGCTTCAAAGGAAACTCCTTGGACAAACGGGAAGTAACAGAGTTTACCTATCCCTGCCAGCACCGCTCACTTTGCCATCACTGTGAGATGTCCTTATTTACAGCCATGAGCTCTGACTATTCTGCTCTAGTTTGGCAAAGCATTTAATTATAATCTAACCTTTAAATAAACCACTGGGGGTATTACGTGCTTAAGGAAGTCAACAAGGCTTGCCACAAATGTAAAAAATAAAAGACTTGATCCCGTTTCAGTTGTGATACTCAAAAATAGCTGTTAAGAGACAACAGATAAAAACAGCAGAAGAATAATAGAAGTATTTCTAAGTCAGTGAATATGTTTATAAATAGAGTAGGGACAATAACCCTGAGTCCCCAGATAGAACACTGAAAGGGCACTGGTTGCAGGGCACTACACAGATGAATGTTCCAGGCACAGAACAATTCCATGTGAGAAAACCATGACCTTAACAGAATTTAATTTAAATGGTAAAAAACAAAGATTAGATAAAAGTAATGAATTGCATTCATTGAACATTCATTAATATTGACCAGTTTGGTCACAACAATTAAAAAAACCTAAACTCTGTTCATACCTCTAGTAACAACCCTTTGCTACAGCAGCCCTTGAAAGCTAAAAGCATATAAAGTTCAATTATTTAATTGATATTTTTTCCCTTTGATATCTATCAGCTTTTTACAAAAAAGAGAGCTGTGAGTCTGTTCTGCTAGCTACAAAGTATTGCAATTTCAGTCCTCATACACTATTTCTGCAAGTTATAATTTCATGGAAGTAGGGACTGAACACTCCTCACAAAACCTCATTTGTAACATTCCAGTGCAATACAAACACATATATTACCACATTTTCTGAATATATCTCATAGTCTACTCATGCTTTTACTCATAGGGGATGAACGGTTTACGAGCAGCACTGCCAAGAAGGGCTTGGGGGTGCAGGTGGGTGAGAGGCTGGACACGACCTGGCCATGTGCTCTGGCAGCCCAGAAAGCCAACCTGGGCGGCATCAAAAGCAGCGTGGCCAGCAGGGCAAGGGAGGGGATTCTGCCCCTCTACACCTTTGTGGTCAGAACTCACCTGGAGTGCTTCATCCAGCTCTAGGGTCCCCCACACGGGAAGGACATGGACCTGATGGAGCAGGTCCAGAGGAGGCCACCAAGGTGATTAGAGGCATGGAGCACCTCTCCTAAGAATACAGGCTGAAGGAGCTGGGTTTGTTCAGCCTGGAAAAGATAAGGCTCTGAGGAGAACTCATTGCAACCATTCAGTACTTGAAGGGAACTTGATAAAAAGAAGGGGACAAACTTTTTAGCAGGGCCAGCTGTGATAGGATAAAGGGCAATGGTTTTAAACAAAAAGAAGGTAGATTTAGACTACATATAAGGAAGAAACTTTATATAGTGAGAATAGTGAAACACTGGCACCTTCACCAGAGGGGTGATAGGTGAACCATCTCTGGAAACATTCAAGGTCAGGTTGGATGGGGCTCTGAGCAACCTGATGCAGTTGAAGATGTTCCTGCTCACTGCAGTGGGATTGGACTAGAGTCCTTTAAGGGTCCCTTCCAACCCAAGCTATTCTCTGATTCTATGCCCCACACATGAGATTTTAAGTACAAAACACACAGCATCTGTGCAGTCACTGCATCCAAGTATCACAGTGTGGCACCAGAAGTAATTTAACCACAAACATCCCAGGGGTGATTTGGAAATGACTGATGTGACAAGACCAGCAGTCCCTGGATAAATCCCAACAGCTGCTACTATGGATTACTGCTCAAGACATAAAGCCATAGCATTGGTAAAGTAAATATATGCAAATCAATATATTTCTATTCTACTCACAGTAATGACTATGACATCAAGGGTTATAAACAACAAAGACAGGGAGAGTAGGTGAAGGTGTTTCTTGTGGATACTGTAATTAACACTATAACTTATAAACCCAAGGCCAATACAGTCTCAAAGCAGGCCCTTGGACCAAGCCCATATTGATAAACCAGGCAAGAGTGTGGCAGAGACTCAAGTGTGAGCACACAACCATACATACTGCTGAGTGGTGGCCCCTGACACAGGGCAAGGGGCGGCTGCATGGCTGCAAGTCACAATGTCACTTGCTCACAGCTGCAGAAAATAGCCCCTGGCCTGTTTTACCTACTAGAATACATGCAGCTTTTAACTTCTGGGCACAACATGTATGGAAATGCATAAGCAACAGTTACCTGTTGGGTGGCAGTGACTGTACTGCATTGAATCTCTCTCCCATGGCATCTCCAACACAACCTGTCCTTGCCCACATTGCAGAAAACTGACTTAGAAACTGCAGATTATGAATGAACAGCAGCTGTTATCAACTTGTTTTAAATAAAACTCAAGCTTCCTTTCATATGTTCTTTTTTTTATCACCAGTCTTCTTATGGATCATTTCATTCCATCTTTCTGCTAGCTCTTTTCTCCATAAGGAATACCATCACCATCATCTCTGTCTCCATTACAATGTCCCAAGGGAGCCCCTGACATCCCAAGGAAGGGGGAACTGAACAGCCTGATGCCATGCTAAATACCAGATGATCATATCAAATGCAAAAACATTAAACTATGTGGCACTTCCACACTATTACCACCTATTCAGAATAACTGAACCTTGAACCTGTTTCTTTATACAGGAGAAGGATGAAAACTCCTGAGCTGTGTTTAGCAACCCTTCTGTAGTTTACAGGGCAAAAAACTTGAGGGAGCTGTCTAGTGAGTCATTGTTTTCTTTGCCTCGCATTTTAGCAAGCCTCAGAGCAGGATGTTTGAAAACCACCTCTACTATGTAAGGAAAGAGCATATAAGGCACATTGATTCTCGAATTCACCTTCCTGAATCTCTAAAATGACTGAGTTCCCTTTCATGCCTACGTAGCACTTCTCCTTCCCCAGGGAGAAGAGGAGCACCTACAGTTCAGAGCCATCACTTTGTCTCGAGGTGACAGCTTAAGGACACCAGCTGTTTGTGATGGTGAACTGGACTTTGTATTTTGCAAGTATTCTCCTTCTCCTCTGTATAATCTTCCCCCCTCCCTTTCCTCAGCCACTCCCCTCAGAGGCTGCTTGTTTTTCTGGAATACATTAAGTTCATTTCTCATCACTCCACTGTTGATTCCTTTGATTTTCCCTTCTCAGGGTAGATCCTACAGAATTTTTGTGCTGATTTTTGTCTAAAGCAAGTAGAGTGTCCTTTGATCATCCCTGTTTTGCCAATTTTGGATGCTTTGAGGGGAATTAATGCCTGTTTTTAGTATGAAGATGAGACTTTCCCCCACCCTTCTTTCTGCAGGTTGTTTGATCTGAATAGAGCAGATCGCAAACTATGCCCTTACATGTTACTTTCTTAAAAAAACCCAGAAGATGCTGAATCCATAGGGAGGGATTTTAGGAGGAATAAATTCAATGACCTTAACATTGAGTTACAATACTGAGGACACACAGTAATACAATATTCAGAAAAATGCTTATCCAAGGCCTACCTTTAAACATAAGTTAAATTTGACAGACCTTGGTGAAACTATTAATAAATTTACAATTATGCTCATGGAAAAACAGCTTCCCAAATTAAGGCATAAGTTGTTTTTCTTACAAGATACTAATCTTTTTGCAGAAGGAATCTTAGGCCTTACCCAGCTGACTCCTACTGATTAACATTAATGCAATTAAAATAGAAATGCTCCTTCTGCATGAGATTTGTTTGCATATGGCTTGTTAGCGATGCCATAATCCTCTGCATTTCGCCCTCCAGAGATGTTACTGGTGAAAAGATAAGTAATGTCCCTAAGCTCTGACACTGCTAGGGAAAAACCACATCCAAAGTCTTTGGGATAAGTGCACACTGTGAACGCCGACTAATCACAACTCATCATCCAACATTAGTAACTTAAATTCCCATTCCTGCCAAAAAGATGCGACAACTTTAGGCCAATTTCGACCATAAATCCTAAAGGATTATTGTAGTTACTTAGTAGTTGTTTAGCATAATTCTGTTAACAAGCATCATCAGTCCTTATTGCCAGAGCTGGTTCAATGCTACTGAGGCTTGCAGCAAACATTCTGCCTCTCTCCTTGTGTAGGGGTAGGGCAGGGAACCTGCAATCATATAGGTATTGCAGTGTATAGGTGGTGGCAGTTAATACTGTCCATGCTCCAAACATGAAACAGCTCCAAGCCAGAAAACCCTGTAGGGACAGGAATCAAGCTCTGCCTTGGTTCCATACTTAACTGTCCATCAGCCTCCTGGAGCTTCTCTATACCTCAGAGCATGAGCAATAGATAGAGGATGGGTCAACAGCAATGTCACCAAGTTCAAGAGCGAAGTGAAGCTTGCAAGTGTCTGCTCCAGGGGGGGAGCAATCCCAGGCATCACCACAGCCTCTGAACAGACTGGCAAAGCTGCAGCCCTGCTGAAAAGGAACTGGGCTCAGGATGGCTACCAAGTTAATATGAACCAGCACATGCTCTCACCACAAATAAACCACCTCACAGGATACATTACAAGGTGTGTGACCAGCAGAGAAACAGAAGTTACTGTCCCCCTCTACTTGGTACTGGAGAGGAATACTGTGTCTAGTTTTGGGTCCCTTGTTTCAAGAGCACAGAGCAAATGAAGAGTGGAGAGCAAAGGGCTACAAAGATGATTGGGATGGAGAAAATGTGACCTGTGAGAAGAGATTAAAGGAGCTGTCCTTGTTTAGTCTGGTGAAGACTAGGTTGAGGCAAAGCAAATGTTACTACGTTATGTCTTTCCAGTTCTATCAGAGATTTTAAAAGGGACAATAGCCCCAAATTTAAGCTATAGCCATTCATATTGGATACCAGAGAAATCTTTTTAGCTGGGACAATACTGCAGCACTAGAAAAGGTTACCTACAGAATCTGCAAAATCTCTGTCCTTGAGGGTTTTCAGTAATGTGCTTCATAAACCACACTTGACCAGGTAGGTCAAGTGTTGGTCCCAGTCTGAGAGCAATCAATATTACTATGCTGTGATTAGTCTCCAGATGAGTTTAGATTGTTCCATTTACCCATTTTGTCCATGCCTCTTACTGGAGCTGCTGCTTCAAAAATTCAGGGACATTGCTAATGGTCTGCTGTGTGTCATTACTGTGAGGAATAAATATGACAAACCCCATGTACCATGACCTTTATCTGACATATTCTGCTCTCAGCAAAGATATTTCTAAACAAGAAATCTACAGTTCTAGAGTTCTTTCCCAGATTTGGAAAATAATGGCAGATTACAGCAGAAATAGCTTATACTCAATAATCTGGCACATATTTACTGGGAATGTTAGCCTCTGCTTTTGTTTCTCCCTCTTGCTATGACAGGAGCATCACATGCAGTGCTATACTGAGTGAGAAATTATATCTGCACTGCAACAGAAGAAGGAGGCCAACAGGGGAGCTAAGTTTGTCTCTGTGGCTGGCACAGGTTGGGCAGTGACAGTGTCTGCAGGGCATGGTGAGAACCCTGACAGCACAGCTCTTCCCACCCCCAGCCTGGTGCTGCACCGCAGTAACACTGTGGCTGTACCTGAACTGCACAGCCACCTGCTGTGTCTGCCTGAGCTGGGTTTTAGTGATCTCAGGAATAAAAAAGGAAAAAAAAAAAAAAAAAAAAAGCAGCTGCCTGTAGTTGCATCAGAGTTGCTTCACCACCTATAAGCTACAAGACATATGTTTGCAGAGCAAACACGGTCACATATCTGTGGAGCCCTCTAGTTTAAAAAGTGGAATCAGAAACTCAGGTAAGTGTTTCAGTGCAATTTTTGGCCTCTCACTAGAAATACAAGTGTCACTGGCAACATATTTATCTTCCATACTATGTGCAGTAGCAACATATGCTCATAAACATTCCTTTTTACAGTTCTCAGCTGCTGAATAATTGCTTGTCTCTTGTTCATCGTATGGCAGCAGAACTGCTCCTTAGAGAAGATAACCATGATCAAAGAACATATATCCTGCACTCTTACTGTCAGCTGATTGTGAGGTGCAGTCAGTTGCAAAGTCATTTGCAGCTGATTTTAAGTCCAAACTACTAGTCCTTGAAGTATTAGTTTGGTTTACTCACATGAACTGAAAATGTTGTTCAAGAGTCTCATCTCAATACATAATGGAGCAACACATAACCAGCTTAAAGATACGAACATCCTTGAAGTCAAACTGCCCCTACTGGCAACAATACTGATGGATTATACGTACAAGAAAGATGAGGCAATGAATTTTACTAACAGACATTTTAATCTGCTTTAATATACCACTGTCTTTGGCACAGGACGGTTAATCATTATTTTCTTGATCATTATCTTCAGTTCATTTTTTCCTGTAATGAACTCCTGAAATGGAATTAAATTTTATCCTACTAAAGTGGGTTTTCTTAATTATAAAGTGTGTTGTGTAACATATAGGGTACTTGGCAATATTCAGTGATGAGTTCTAGAAATAGGAAGCTTTAATAACTATTTTTAGTACAGAGTATACAACACCTCTTGAAATACATGTATTGCTGTTATATCAGTCAATTAGAATAAAAATTTCTGCAAGACCTACAGTTAGCAGCACTGCAGCGTACAGTGAAGAGTGGGAGTATTTTTTTATTTTTTTTTTAACTTGTGCAGGAAGATTTGTTACTGTGAGGCTAAACAGGTGGTTAGAGCAACTCACAGCTCTTTTGGGGACTGATTGCCACTTTGATGCTTGGCACATCAGAGTTTCCAGCAAGCTCTGATACAACATCCTAGGATTTGAATCTCGGTTTCTTTAGGGGATCATATACTTCAAATGGTAAGATAGCTTTGTTTCATCAAAAAGCAAAAAACAACGAAAAAAATAGCACAGAAGAGAGTAGCTTAGCTTCCTATAAATCCTGGCTGTCTAAGGGAGTGGCATAGCTCTCTGATTTGAAGCTTGGCTACTGATAGTCCTTACAGAGTCCAGCTGAAGACTTTTTATTTCAGTCACACAGAGACTGCCCAGTGGATTTCCCAGCGCAACAAATCTTCAGCTGAGAAATTCTGATGCAACTGAACAGGAGGCTGGCACTTCCTAGGGACAAATCTACCCTTCATACTAACAAACATTAGCAAGCACTACTAACATTATTATTTTTCCTCCACATGTGTTTACCATTAATATTTGTCCAGCGGAAACTTGACGCTACCTTGGGAAGAGATTTCAACTTTCAGTGTGTTTATACTATATGACACTGCACATTCTTCCTCCCTTAAACTGCAACATACTCAGAACACCCCTAGAGTACAAATGTACATCGAAGATCAACTCCATTTTTATAATGTCCAGAAAAAAACACGGGAAAATGCTGCCCCTTAGGGCAACACAATCAACTCCCTTCGTTTATCAGAGAGACTGATGAAATGGGTAACAAATGCCATGCTGTCGACTTGCCTTGACGCAAAGGCACTTTTTCCTTGGAATACACACTGGATAAATAAGTACTCACATTCCATAAAGTAGGGGCCAGGTTCAATTCGCCACACAATTTGTCCTTTCTGCGTGCCAGTCACTCCCCGATTCTTGGAATCCCAGAAATTGGCTGGAGAGTTCTCATCTGAAAAAGGGAAGGCAAAAATAATTTCAGCAAGTAGTATTTATAATAGCAGCTTTCTTGGTTCTCTGCTTCAAGAGGTCGAGACACAAAAAATTACTTTTACTAAATAAATAAATCAAACTAACTGGCAAAAGATAAATGGCTTCTCTTTTACAGTTGCTAAATCAATTTATGCAGAAGGAGCAGACAGACACACAGCCAAAGTAAATATATGGTTTCCTGTAAGAGGTGACCTGCCAAGGTACAGTATTAAATTCCCAAACTTCCCTAACTCGACAGAGAGGCTGTTGGGACTGTATAGCTGATAGAAACTTCATCACAGAGTTACCACACTGTTTTATATACCAGTCCTGCTCTGTGATGTTAGAATCCGGCATTCATTCCCTAGCTAGGAAGCATGGAATTGTAACTAGAGTTAACAAGTGAGAGGCCCAAAGTGCAGAACTGTCACTTGGTAAGCCAGAGCTAGAAATGAGAGATTCAGCAAAATACATTCAAAAGAGAACAGAAAAAAACCAGTATCTGCAGAACAGCTTAGCAACATCAGTATTTTCCCCTCTGAAATCAAGATTTTTGTCCTAACAGTAACAAACAAGGGCCTTAGGACCTTTTTTATTTACCAGCCTGTATTCAGACCCCCAGAACGCTGTACGAATGAAAGAAAATCAGAGTGAGAAGCTGCTTGAAGGGGCACAAAGGTTAGTTACGATGACACAGACAAAGCTGACATAAATCCAGCTGAATTCTTTTGTACAGGAAGTTATTTGGAACGTTCATTGTAACGTTATACCAACACATTTTGGCAGCTATTTCTTAACAAGACAATTTTACCTGTGACCTCAAACACAACATCCTAATTTTTTCCAGTGGTTCTGGACATTCTTTACTCTTAACTCAAAAACACATAAATTCCCGTTTTATTGTATACATTTGAATGCATTCTGCAATTTAAAAACTCCTCACTAATAACCGAGCCTACTGTGGCTTTGTGCATGAAGCTCCTACCCATTCAAGCACATTCCTTTGCCCTTTGGTAGGAACTCCCACATGAGATTACAGAACTGTCACCTACATTTCAGAAATCCATACGCTATTTACGGAGGAATAACAAACAATGCAGCGTTCTTACTTCCATCTTAAAAATATAAACTTACACTTAAAGCTTCTCTTCTCCCTTTTCATTCTGACTGCTCATCTCGGTGTGTACACAGTGACTCCACTGAATCAGGGTTACTGCAATCTGTACATCACATCCCACCAAGCTGACACTCAGAGCATTACCAGACATATGCTGGGCTTCTGCGGTTGCTCAACAGCAACTTACACACTCTGCCCAAAACCTCAAAGAGCTCTGGAGAGTCAAGAAGTGGCCATGGAAAGCTACTGACATTTTTATGCCTCCAGGCATGGGTGACTTTGAGAATTTTTAGAAAGCTGTGGTCTGAACACCTCAACATCATGACAGGCCCAGAACAGTTTCATAATTATCTCAATGACAACAAGAAGGGACAGGAGGGTTCTCCTAACACCTGTGATCCTCAAGCTTGTAATACCCCCAGGCTTAACTTCTCATGTGGAATCAACGTGATAGCACATAAACTGCATACACCATTAAGTCAGGCACACAGGCAGTAAAATCTTAAACCATGCATATTTATTCTTCATTGCTTTTGGAGTAAACAAAGCTGTATCTTCTCCATGGTTTTGGGTTTTTTCAAAACTATATAAAGAGGAATGCTGAACATACAGCCCATAAAACATCCCACAGGCCTTAAAAAAAAAAATCTCTATGTGGTTTGCAATGACACTCTAACCAAAACAATACACTGTTGATGAATTTATTTTCTTTTTTTCATTTTTTAATGTGCCTTCCTAACCCAAGGCCCTATTATCTTCCAGACAGAACTCTGGCAAACCATGAGATACATTTTAACTTCCAGCAACACTACACTAGTGGCTGTTTTGGTCCACCATATAAACTTGGTTATCCAAAACATCTCTACCACAAGCAAGCAGATTCTTTAAAAATTCCAGTTATCTGAAACACAGAGTTTTAAATTATTCAGCATTAGCATTTCATGTACGTAAATGAAGATGTACTGATGACAATAAACACCTCACCTAACATGTTCTAGTCCTGAATTTCTCTATTTAATCAACTGGAGAAGAGTCTGTTCATAATTCTAAGAGGAAGGGTAGATGTGAGGTATATTATAACCATAAAAATGAGTATTTTTTATTCTTATCTTGTTCAACAAATGAAGGAACTCTGAAGCAATGAAATATGCCTTTAACGGTGAGATCTCCAACAATAAGGCACAAGCAGTTGTTCTTTGGTTTTTTTAGTCAGCCACTAAGTAAAGTCAATGGTAATGTTTACAGGGACATTAGTGAGCTTCAGAAAAGGTTCTCCATGAACTGAGTCTTAAATTCTGAGCTGGTAGCTACAAGAATGCAGAACACTTTCTTTCGCCTTATTTAAGAAAATAATTTTATGGAAGTGCCTGGATCTTCAGCCCTTACATTAAGAAACAGATTCCTTTGCAGCAATGAAGACTAAATCATTGATACACTGCCCACAGGCACGCTGCCACTGCAACAGAAGGTGGTGGAGACAGAGGGATGGAAAATGCTGACAGACCACTGCCTGTCAGCAATCAACTCAAATTACAGAATTTATTTTGGTCAGTTTTGATTTTCTTCTGAAACACATGGGGTTTTTTCTACTTCTGTGATGTTATTTACATAGGGGAATAATAACATTACTATGTTAAACTATGGGAAAAAAACTGCAAACCTCAGTTCATGGGTTTTAAAAAGAGAAACTGAACAGGAAAAAAAAAAGCATAGCATGAAAACATTAAAGTACACAATACTGACAAAAATACTGACCAAAAAAAAGAGAAGTGTTTGAGAGCACAAAAAGCAGTATCAGAATTATCACTGCCTCATTTCTCCACCTCACCAAAACATATGTATGTATGTATATATGTATGTATGCATACACACACACACACAATATACATACATTCCATAGGGAACTTCAATTCTACGCAGTTCTATTCCCTTTTTAGCACATTAATCATTGCTGTTTGTGAAACTGGCAGTTGTTCCAGAATCTGGGCCAAAGAGTAGATATAAATATCCCTTCCCAGAACATAAAATATGCAACAAAATACTGTCTTACTGCATCAGTATCTTGTCCAGTGAGTCTACACTTCTGAAAAAAATGAAACAACGCAAGATATACTTCTATCTTCAGTAATTCTTGGGCATAAAATATTACAGAACGTAACTTCTGAGAGCTGCAACCCCTGTACAAATCAGTGCATTTGAGACAATGTCCTACAACAAAAAGTGGGTAGCAATAAATGTATCACTGTGTGGAACTCGACACTGAGCAGCGCTCCTTGAAATCACTTTGAAGCAAACGCATTCTGAGTAATAATGTTTTCTTTATTTCACTGCTAAGCAATCAGCCAAACCTGGCATTAAGAGCTGTACTCATTTTTCCCCCCATTTTCAGGCTTCACCATCATTACAACACCCTTGAAGTTAAGTTAGACACCGACAGCGCCTGCAGTACCCACAGCTTGAGCCCTCCATGTCAGCACTGGTTCTCCACTTGCATCCATGGCCCTGATGCAACAGTGAATCCAGCTACAGGATGCAACTCCCTCTGGCACGTGTCAATTCCATGCAGCTACGTTATGTGATAGGGAACAAAGTAGTACTGGATAAATGAATGAACGGTGCAGTGGAAGAAGAATGTGTAGTTTTTATAGAATTAGTTTTTAACAGCAAAATTATACCCATAAAAAGAGTAAGAGCCATAAGAAGCTCCAGTACATCCATGCCTTCCCTGTAGTGGTAGCCCAGAACTGGGCACAGCACACAGATGTGTCTCATCAGTGCTGAGTAGAGGGGAAGGGCCACCTCCCTCAACCTGCTGGCTCAGGCTCTTCCTCATGCAGCCCAGAATGCCAGTGGGTGACCAGGGCACACACTCTTGGCTCTCATTCAACTTCTTGTCCTCCAGGGCCTCCGGGTCTCTTTCTGCAAAGACGATTTCCAGATGGCCAGCCCTCAGCCCGTCCCAGTGTCAGGGGTTATTTCTCTTTGCCCATTTCTGCAGCCTTTTGCTGAACGGCAGCACAACCTTCTGTCCCATCAACTGCTGCTCCCAGTTGTGCACGAGGATGTTACAGGAGCATTGAAAGCCATGCTAAGCCAGTATCTGACATCAGGGGTCAGGAGGCTTCTGAGGAGATCACATTTTGTTCATTGTGTCCTATATCTTTCACTCTTTCTGTCTTAGGAAAAAGGATAAACTACCGGAAATCGATCACCTCTCAAGAGTCTTTTCGCACAGTTTAAAGCAACAAATAAAGAAGATACAGTCTCTAATAAGACAGATAAAGAGGAATGCCACAGATTAATTATCTGAAACAAGCTCTACAGTCCCAGTGCACAGACTAGTCACATGCAAACTATCACTCTTCCTCTGGCCCCAGTCTCTGTGGTCAG
>JAYRBT010000181.1:29257946-29330941 GCA_036023395.1 Myiotriccus ornatus | reverse complement strand
AAGCTCTACAGTCCCAGTGCACAGACTAGTCACATGCAAACTATCACTCTTCCTCTGGCCCCAGTCTCTGTGGTCAGGTTTCATCCCTTTCAGGAAAACGCTTTACACAAAATCTTTTGAGGTGTTTGTACTGTTAAGTCTTAATTTAAAAACTTAAATTAAGTTTGGATTGTCAAAATGATGACTTCTTTAGCATTTTAGTTTAATTTCAATAAATTCTTGAGCGCTGAGGACGATGCAAGAAACACAACCAGTTATTAAGGAGAGGGGGTTGTACTCAGCCTGGGGAAGCTTTCAAAGCACCAGTTTAATGTTATTTCTCTTGTCAGGTGTTCTCTTACAGTGTGTATCAGCGGAGCTGGAAGGCTGGTAGACAGCAAGGCTACGTCTAGTTCCATCTCAAGCTGACATTCATGGATTTGCCACGAGTTCCTCTCATAAACGTGGTATCAAGGATGGCCATGCTCCACCTATTTTACTCTGCCATTTCACTTAGTCTTTAAAAGTAACAGGTTTTTGGTTAATCTGCATCAGATGACATTTCTGAACTTAATTTTGAGCCAACCATCAGGAAAGCTCTAGCATGGTATTTTTGATGTAAAACAAGAAATTTACATGCATTTTACTGTATTGCTTCCAAAACCTCAATCCCAAGGCCAGTAACTGCTCTCTGCTTTTTGGTGTGAGCATAGACTTCTAGAGCAGTAAAACAGACTGTCAACAAAATATAAGACTAGCAAGAACATTCCAAAGAGTACTTACTGTGGATTTTGAGCAACCAATTGAGAAAGTTTGTAACCCTAACTTTTGTGCAACATTTTCGCTTTGGTAACCTCTGATAATTTTAATTCTAGAAATACTAAAAGTAAAAATCTATGGGTAATCATTAAAGAAGTAGCACAGTGTTTACGGAAATAATGAACTAAATACATTTCTTCCTTATACCCAAAATATGCTTGAAATCAATTGAAAACTGAATTAGGACACATTTTAAGGAGACGACAAATTTTATCACCTGAGGTCTCACTCCTTTTCTAGAAAACCAGTAAATAAATAAACAAGTTCAAGACAGGGTTTCCAAGGAAAGCAATTACTATAATAAATCACATTATGTCAACCCCTTTAAAATACTCCATATATCAGTTAGTACCATACAAACAGACATCAGCCCACTACGCCAAAGCTTATGTTCTGCGATTTTCAGAATTCCCCATCTCAGTCTGTGAACAGTTCACAGGTTATCTGGTGCCAGAATATTTCTCTTGAAAGATAACACCAGTCTACACAGTACATTGCTGAAATTAAAGATCAACGCTCAGCTGTACCTTCTAGCCTTACCTGGCCGTTCCAAAGGATGCCTGTGGATCTTAAACTGCATTCCTCCATCAGAGCCCAATTAACAGACTGAAGAATAAAAAACAATAACGTTTTACAGGATGGATACTGAAAATAGCATCCTTGTTCCCAATCACAAACGGTATCTTCTACAGAAGTTGCCTTCTGCAGCCAGCCTGTGCAGCTCAAGTTTGGAGGCTTTAGCTCTGTATTAGCACTGTTGTATAATCTCAGCTCCACGAGGCGCGTCTGTCCTCTCCCTTCCTCTCGTCATTTGAAGGAAAGGGTTTCAGAAGGATGTTCTCAAACTCTGCAGTACTTTCCAGCAGTTACACACCATCGTCTGCCTCTTCTCCTTTAATCAAGGGTTTATCTAGGTTCAAACAGCCCGTGTTAAAACATATAAGGGATTCCGTCCTTCAAGCTCAGCTATTTGCAGCCACTCCCCTCCGAAGGGTACAGGATGCCGAAGCCCCATCCTCCCTCCACTTCCTTCCTTGCCTTGTCCATGGGAGGATTCCTAAGCACGGCCACAGCCCCGCAGCATGGGGCGGGCTGATGTAAACAGGAGGATGGTTAAATCCTAGAAATGACGGCAAGGCAGCCACAGCAACGAGCACAGCAGGAGCTCACTGGAAGTGCAGGCTTTTGTTTACACAGTATTTCGCTCTCCCGCATGACTTCCCCACAAATCCAGTTATTTCAGAGAAGACAAGACTGCTCCATGACATTTGGCTGGGACGGAGCTGCCTTTAACCCGGGATAACTCTGCACAGGGCACTCCTGAGCAGGAGGGTAAGCAGGTGGCAGAGAGCTTCTATTACTACCTCTCCTCTCTCAGGTTGGTAAATGCCACCTCAGCACAGGGGCATGGACAGGGCTCGGTTCTGCCAGATGCTCTGACTGCTCACAGGTCTCCTGGTGGATGTGGCAGCTGACCCACAACTACTCCAACTTCCGGCAAGAACACAAACCATGCCGAAGTAGCCCCAGTACTGCATAAACAAAAAGGGTACTCAAAGGGGTATCTGGTCCATGGTCTGTAGATCAAGCCTTCTGCAGCACGCATTTTATGTAATTGCACGCTTGAACAGCACTAGGTTCAAGTTCTCACAGCAAATCTTGGTTTTCCAGCAATATTCACATTACAAAAAAAAACCAACAACAACAACAAAAACCCAAAACAACAACAACAACAACAAAAACCCCACAAAAATAATAAAACAAAAACCCAAACAAACAAAAAACCCACTGGGGGTGGAGGTGGAGGGAAAAGCCTCCACCTCTTCCAAAAGTATCTGTTCTTACTTGGCTTGAAGATTTTCCAAAGAATGGTTCCAGTCGAAGATATTAAGACAGACTCTTTGCTAAAGAAGAACTGAAAGCTACTGCATTGCTTTACATTTTCATGAGAACCTCTAGAATTGTATTTTTAAAGGACAGAGGGGGAAATAACACCAGAACTGGACTAATGTAAGAGAAAATTAACACACTGCTGTGCACTAAATGGCTGGAAACTGTTCTCCCTTGAATGTCAACAGACCAACCCCAAGAAGAGTTGGGAACAAAATTCTTGAACAGTCTTAAAAGCTGCCTAAGCAGCTACTGGATCCTACTATATGCTATCACAGTTGTCTTTACTCTTCCTAACATGGATAATGTGGAAGTTAATGAAAATATAAGACACTGATCTTCAGCTGAGAAAATCAAGAGCAGGAAAGAGGCAAAGAACGGTACAACAGATGCTCTTACAGCCTCACATCGGAGAGAAGCAGCTGTTGTGGCTCTTCCTGAAGGTAACTGTGTGCTGCCAGAGGGTGCAGGGCAACGCAGAACTCCAAACTGAACACAAATCTTGGCCTTCTGGCTACACAGTCCTGCTATATTAACAGTGAAGGATCATCATCAAATTTAAGGTTCACATACCTTCACTTACTGCCCCTGAGCTGTGGGCAAGAAGCACCTCATGTGCCTCCCATGACCCACTATATACCACAAATATGTTGCTGACTTCTATTGCACTCTATTACTTTACACAGCAGGAGCAATTATTAGTTTTTCTATCTGTGACTGACAGGATGGTCAGGAATAAAACTAACTTCTCTAGCACTTCTCTCCTACTTGAGCTGCAGGAGCAGAGCATAAAAGCCCAATTAACAGACTGAAGAATAAAAAACAAAAACCATGAAACCTTTCTGCTACTGAATTTTAGATTAATAGAGTGGGAAAAGTCTTGCTCCCATTTTTATACACGCCTTTTATTCTGACACTAGCCATAAGATAGACTTTTTTTTTTTTTTTTTTTCAAAAATTATACTATTACATTTTGTTTCCTTCTCTATGTACACTAACAGTTCAGGATGGGGATCAGGGCATCACCATATGCCCTCACACAATGTGATATTTCAAGGGACATCAGCAGCTCAAAGGATTAGTTAACTAGAATGCAAGACACAAAGATATTGAAAAAGAAAATACAAGTAATTTTTTCAGACATATGACACAGTACAATGGCAGGAATAAAGTGGAATTCCACTTCTCTGTATTCAAAGTAAAGGCATCATTGAAATTCAAAGCATTCAAAGACAAAAATAAATCCTTTCACCCATCTCACTGGCAGAGATTCAAAAGCATAACAAGAGGAAGGAAATGACCTCAAGCTTAACCTCTTTCCTGAAAATCTTATTAATCCTTCTCCATAAAATGATGTGCACTTCTTTCCCATCTATACTTCAGGTTTCACATACGTGCCACCCCACGGCACAAGTGCTCTGTGCATCATGAGTCACCTGCCAGCTGACCCGGCTCACTGGAAACCAGGTCCTACACAACACACATCCACAAGGCTTGGCTGGTTTTGCAATGCACTGCAAAAGAATGGCTACTACAAGAAAGGCATAATGTTACACCAAAAAATTAAGCTAGAGAACTACACTGAGTGAACTCTGACAGATGGTACTGAAATGCCCGAAGACATAAAGACTACTAGATACTTAATCACATTGCAGAAAACTCCCAACATCTTTGCAAAATGCTAATAAATCTCCTACCATTTAGTTCAGTGAGATCCAGCTGGCTGTATGTGGGGGTAAATATAACATAGGGGGTGCTTCCAGCTCCTCCTGAAGGAAGCAACACGTAACTGAGGCAAAAGCTGCGCTACCTCTCATGCCAACTCACAATCCCCTCAGCTGCTGATGGTTTGGAGAAAGGGATGTCTGCAGAAGATGGGACAGCCAAATGCAATGGCCACCAGGCAGGGAACAGTTTGGAAATTAGATTTAGGCCACCAGTGGGTACTGGAGTTGGACCACACCTATAATCTAACTTACTGCACTAACTCAGCAGGCTATTATATTATAAAGATTAGAGGATAGGAGGACAGCAAAGATGCAAAGCAGTACACTATGGAAAAGAGGAGCCTGTCTCTCTCCTGTAGCATCTTTTTTTTTTTTTAAGCACTTCACTGCATCTCATGTCTTGTTAAAACTCCAATACAAACCCATCATCACAATCATAATTCCTCTTCAATACCCTCTTCTCTGTGATATCCAGTTCCCCAACATACCTCCAAACACCTCCCAACACTCCCACAATCTTGTATCCTGCTTTTAACAGTAGTAAGTCCAAGAAAGAAAAACCAAACAAACAAAACCCAACATAACAAAAAACAAACACAAAACCAAACTTGTGTGCACCAATACCCTAAAGGCTATTATTCTGTGACAGGATTGTTTAGCATATCTATATACACAAGGCATTTTTTTCTAATTAACTGTAAAAACTTAATTTGCAGGTAAATACTGTCAGAGTTAAATAAGAAAAAAAAATAATCTGTATCTAAGCTTTTCTGTGCCATATTTAATCTGCTAGTCTAAGTTTATTGTGGAATGTTTTTCATCATTTTCCTCCTCAACTACAGCCTTATATGGTGTCAGATAAGCACTTGTTTGCTGGCAGCGCACGAGCTGCTGAGCTGGCTTTAGCTGCACGCAGAAGAGGATTGCAGCTTCCAAGGATAAAGGGCATGCACTTTTATCTGTGACCACATTCCCATCACAAGTCTTTGCCAGAAAAAACCCTCAAAAACACAACAAAGTATTCCTGCTGTGGAAGACATGACACCAGCAAAGCCGTGCTCTTGTCAACATAGCCTATCCTGCCCCCGGGGAAACTCTGTTGGTAAATAAACATTACCAACAAAAGCGCAATTTTGCTAGCACAGCTGCACTTACAGAGAGGGCTTTCTCTGGTGTGGCTGTCTTGATACAGATCATATGTAATCTCACAGCCAGCAGACAAAGTGAGGGGTCATTTACTTTATGGCCGTCATGCTGGTTTTTTCATTAACCAGCAAGCATCTGGTCATATGTGCAGACACCCAACTCAGAAAGGTCCCAGAGAAAATGGGGGATTTGCTTGGTGCTTGTTTTTTTTCTGGTCAAACATTTCTGAAGCGGAAACAGTGGAAATCACTTCAGGAAGTGCCAGATGGTTATAGCAGCCCTGTCAAGTCTACCATTAGGGTCTGTATGGCCATCCCTCTTCCCTCCTTCACAGCCTTGAAATGTACTTGGAGCAATTCCTCCTCTGCCGTAAGACCATTATTATAATTCAGTCTGCTCCTGCTCTCTGACAATGGCCACGTTTTCATTTTCTGAGAGCAGGAATATTCTGGCAAGGTGAAATTTGGACAACACTGAGTGGCCTGTAATACACAGTAAATCAGACTGAATGATGTAATTATCTCTTCTGGGTTTAATTTCAGTAAAATGTAGGCTCATTTGAGAACCATTACTGGCTCATAAACTAACCTTAAGTAGACTTTACTCCACATGTAGATCTTCTGTAACTCACTCGCCCCTCAGAAAGAGGTTTTTCTTGTGGAACTGTCAGCAAACACAACTGCCATAACTGAGAGGGCTTTAAATAGAGTCAAGATGACGGTATGCTATTTTTACTTTCTTTTTTTTTTTTTTTTGCAAATCTAAAAATAAAATACCATTTCAAATCATTATGAAATGTACATCTACCCTTTAAACACCATAGTCAGCACTGCAATGCACATATATGAAAAGTACAACAGACTAGAAGAGATTTCTAAAACATATGCATGTTATTTTAAATCTGTAGTTTGAAACCGCTGCAAGTGCATTTGTTCTGTTTATATTTATGAAATTTTAAAATCAGATACCAGCAAACAAGTACTTAGCAAGTGTCTACCAAAACTTACTGAAACATCAGGTTTGAGTACTCACCTTTATCTCCAGATAACATTTTGCAATATGCCTCATGTTGGCTACCCATGAAGCCGAGTAAAATTTATATACGAGCATACTTGCTATTACTGGTTCTGTAGGTTTGCACAGAACATTGGCTAGCTTCCTGCTTTCCTTTTTGTCTATCCTTCTGCTCCCTTTTCCTTGTTCCTCCAGCTGCTCATACAGCAGAAGAAACTACCCTACTTTATACAGGATTTACAGTAGTAATGGCGCATTATCAACTGAAACCCAGTCATCTGTAAGATGGGTACCCTAACTAGGAGTTAAGGCAAATATCAAGCCTGTAACTACTTCATAATAAACTAAAAAATTTCTTGCCCTAAGTAACAGGAGCCATTCCAGCCCTAATTATCAGCAGCCATCCTGTTTACCCTGCCCTACAACTTAATAATGATAGGTTTATACTTTTATTTATAAGTACTTTTATTTTAAAGTATATAGTATATATAAAAGTATTATAAAGTACAGTAAATGATTATAAAGTATTTTTACTTTATAAGAGTACTTTACCAATTCACATAAATTTGCAAACACTTTTTGACAAGTACTGTGCTTATTTCCCTTTTTCATCCTCATCCTCTGGACTTAAAAGTGAGGTGATGATAAATGGTTAGACACTATAATTTATTAACATAGTTTTTAAGTTAATAAATTTATCAATTAAAAAAACTCACCTAACAGATGATCCTGAAAATTGCTGAAAATCCAGAACAGGTTACTGATCACAGCAATAATTTTAAAAGCCTCATTCTAACTTACTCAAGTGACACCAATTCCTCAATTTCTGCAATTATCTTCTACAAAAACTGACCTGAATTCACTGATGCATTACCCATTTGATGTGGTTTTTTCCCATTCATATTCTGAGACATACTACTGACAGAAATATTTACATTTTACAGATGCTACAAAATATTCATACAGCACAAAGGATGAGCTCAGTCATTTCACATCAGTCACCAACTGCATGTCCAATGCCTTGACCAACAAGACCTTCCAGGCACTCCAGAGATACAAACACCAACCATAAGCGGCTACACCTGAAAAGTAACTTCATCATCTTCACCCAACAAAATGAAGGAAGCCATCAGCACAAGAGCAGTGTCATTCAGCAAGAGCTCGTAATTCTAACCCTCAAATTACATCACAACTTTCAATGAAAGAGCCACAGGCCCAAATAGATTTGTTAGGTGTATATATATATATATATACAAATTCTGAATAAATTGCAGAAAAATCTTTAATTGTATATATGTGAACTGCAAGCAAACGAACGGCTAAGTTCAGTAAATATTTTTCTTTTCTAGAACTGAACAAAAAAATATGCAACTCAGAAGAAAAGAGAAGAGATTAAAGGTATGTATTTCTTCTTAAATCCCTGTAAGGGCATGAAGTATCATAATTAGCTGAAATCTCATTTGTGGGAAGCTCTCAGATGTGCAGTGAGAAGGAGGCGTTCCCTTGCTAGATGGCACGTTCTGCTGATGGCCTTGAAGGAGAACGAGTGTAAGCACGAGAACGAATGAAGTGTTTTACTGCCCACGTATGCATTCCCTCCAGCAGTTATAACAAGGAGCTTTCTGTGCCGGCAAAAGTTTCAACCCAAAGCACTGAAAGTTTTCCGTAAGATTTTTATTTAAAAAAATATATATTAATTCATCATTAGCGAAGGTGTTAAACTCAGAGCACAAAACATTTTGAATCACAGAGCCAGCATCACCCAAAAAGCTGGCCCAGCCTCTTCACACAGTGATCCATGAGCTCCTTTTATGGCCAGCTAGTTGGGTGTTCTCATTTTGCTTTTCATAATAAGTCCCACCTTCAGGCTTCCCAAAGCTCTATTTTCTTTCCTGGAATGAACCAGCAAGGAGAAAAGTCTGTGCCAAACACACTCCCCAGGGCTCCTGAGGAGGTTCATTTAACCACTCACTCACTCCTGCATTTTCAGCCCTTGTTTTACTTGGTGTTTACTTAGATTTATTTCTTATGAAATGCTTTGCATGTGCTGAAGTGCTATTTATTGCTAGGGGTGAAGGGCTAAAACAAGAAGCCCTAGATGCAGAATACACACGAACAGATCAGACACACGGAGCAGTTTTCCTATATACAACAGCTAACATCTAGGACGATATCCAGCCAACATCCTGGATCCAGGAGGTTAGTTTGGGCTTTGCCTTCTCAAATGGCTGATGGTTTGAACTCTGGAGCTATTGTGATAGCACAAATATCTCTGAATTTCCAGCAATGTGGCATCCTTCAACACTGGGTGGAGACGACTGACCACTGAAAGGAGAGGAAAGGCTGTCCCTGGATTCCTCAGCTTCACTTTTGATTGCACTTGATTACTGCATGCAGTTTCTGACATTGCCTGGTCAATATTCCTCTTAATCTGTTTCAGCCTTCTGACAGTCACAATATCAGCTAGCATTTCTCTCACACTGCTCAAGTACATTCCCATGTCAAATACAGAAATGTTTCTAAAAATTGTCCTTTTTTTAGAAAAAAAACATTCCCTTGCCTTTTAGACATCCTTCTAGTTTCTGAAAGTTGTCAAAAAAATTTGGCTCTGCAGCACCTATCTCTTAAGGATCTTGTGGGACTTAATATTCCCTTAGCAGCTGTTGTTTTTTAAGTTTATCTTCAATATTATGAGTTGTTTAAGCAGGAATGCAAACCAGTCTACTGCTGTCATTTGACATTAATAGGCTTTTTAGGGAATTTATTAGAAAGCCAGGGAGCTTCCTGGTTTGGAATATAGAAAGATATTTATATTTAAACAATATACTTTTGTCGTATTTCAGTTTCTCAATAGTCTAACCTAAATGTAAAAAACCACTAACAAAGACAGGAAAGGGCCCAAAAATACAGGTGCTAACCCAAGGTAGAAACAGTATTAACGCTTCCCTCTCGTGCCTCTATTAAAGAGTGAAACCATTAACTGTCATGCTGTGAATACCTCTGTAAAAGCAATTTCTCCTTTCCCTTCTACAAACCACATAACCTCTAAGCTTAAGTAATCAGTAACATCCTCCTATTTTATTTATATATTATATGCTTCCTAAGGCATCCAAATGGCTGATAAGTAATGGTGTGGAAAACCTACAGAGAAGAATAATAGGTCGGCATAAGGAGAGCACATCCATGTAGGTAAGCACTGTGCTAAGGAAGACTTTTAAAGGAATATGCTGAATCATGAGCCTTCATCACCCTTTTTACCATTAGCACTTAATTTTCCTGGCCAGTTACACTTTCCACCTCCCTTTCACTGCCTCATGATAGCAAGATCTAATGGCACATTCCTACCTTCCAGAGTTTCCATCGCTGAAAAGCTCTTCCGGGCTTTTTACAGTCTTTTCACCTGAAATGGGTTTATTCAAAAACTCTGTTCTGAACTGGCATAAAAACAGACCTAGGCATTAGAATATGCTGAAAATTATTAATGAGGCCATTGCTATTACTTGACTTCAAATGTCCTGACACTCCTCACTGTTGTGAGAAGCATTTCATACTCCTAGCTCTAACCAGAGTCTTCCTTTTATCTTTTGAAGTGAGGATTCACGATTCGCTTTAGATTTGATATGGCTATTGATAATTTGCAGAATTAATACATTATATAAGATAAACTGAGTTCATTATAAAGCCCAGCAAAGCTATACAAAGCAAACATCTTCTCTAGGCATTTACTACTAAAGTTGGAGCTGAAACAAAATATTTTAAATGTTTCCTAACACATATATTATTCCAGTGAGTGCAGCCAGCACTACTCTATGTGAGTGTGTGTATCACGAAGCAGGCAAGCAAAATACGAAAACAACAGAAGAGAAATCTATGGCTTTAAAAGTATATAAAAATGCAAACAAAAAATCCCATTCAGATTGGTTATATCACACTCAACTAGCCAAAAGTTTCTACAATGAGCTCTGATCCTGAAAGCTTCTTGGTTAATACAATTTGTGAATCAAATCCCTGGAGCATAATGTTCAGCCAAGCCGTGGTTTCTGCATTTTTGCATGATTTTATATCATGTGTCATTGATTAATTGCAAACACAGACTGTCCCATTTGGGGATCTGGCACTAGCATACTGACATTGCAGAATTTAATAGCACAGTTAAGGAAATACTGTAGACACCACATTTTTGGATGAGCACATGACTGAAGTCTGACCCAGTTCACTTTACAGAAGCACATCATGTTTTCCTCAGTCCTTTCTACCAAACAATGTCTTGTGCTTACACTTTGTATTAATCTTCAGGCAAACACGGCATAACCCAGAAATAGATCAGGAGCACATACACTTTCAAAGATGCTATTTTGCAAGGTATACAGAGAGAGGAAATATCATGTGTTCAGTTGTGTGCCTTTTTGTACTGTCCCTGACCTGAATCGGGTTCTCTTCGAAGCCTGGGACTTGTTTACTTGACAGAAATTCAGCAGTCTTTTTATCGGTTCTTTGCCGAGACCACCAAACCCATTTTGTCACAATGTGCTGGCAGTTTGTCACAGTGGCTGTAGCCACCTATCTTTGCTCATTTTCTCTCCCACACTCAGGATACCACCCCCTATTGCTCAAGCAGGAGCTGCAAGCAGGTACATACACCGACCTGCAAGTCAGCCTTAGGTCAAGCATTGTTTTTATTTTTCCTTTCCTGCATTCCTGCAAATCAATCAATAATTTCTTTGGATTCTTCAACAGGGACACTTTTACTGATACGATGCTTTTGTTTGCTTTTTAATAAACCATGATTTTTTTTGCTTGCCCTTGCTAAGCAAATACAGTCCATGCAGTCGCAGGGGTCCAACCTTGCCACCTCCACAAGAACTGGGAATTATTAAATAAAAAATTAACTACAAAACAAAGTAGTTGGATTTCACACAATAAAAGCATGAAGGCTTGGAAAAAATTGTAAGAAGTTGGAGAGAAACTATAACAGATATACCACATATACGTCTGACGAAAATTGGAGGGGAAAAAAGCCATTGCTATTCTAAATCCTCAACCCAGTGAAGTGGGACTGCTTTACAGCTGCTCATAATCATAGCTGGTTTTTGGAGTTATTAGTTTGTTCTTTCCATTGCCCCCTTCACATTTCACTCTCTTCTCTTACTTCATTCATAACTAAGAAATACCCATGCTCCTCCCTCAGAAAAGATTTCAGCTGCACTAAATGCCAGGACAGAACTGCTGAGGCACCTGCAGCTTCAGTTCCTCATCCACACTGCTACTCTACTCCTAAAGGGCATATTAAAAACCTTACAGATCACAGTATCAGACTACCCTGGCCAACACTTATGCTCTAACAAGAGAAATCTAGAGAGTTAATCATTCACAACTGCAAATCATGGGCAGACACTGCTGACAACGGGAAACCAGAGGCAGAGCCCTGTAGCATCCTGACTCCCTCCACCACAGTTGGATTTTACTGTACTTGGATTTATCCAACTCTCGCTTCTTTGCAACACTTTACACACCAACAGGGTCAACTCCTCGCAGATGCTCGGCACTTTCTTCTCTCCACTGTGGTGTGCAGGTACTCAGATTTCTTTGGATCGCCTAAAAAGCTGACAGCGCACATCTTCTGTTTGGAGATGTGTTATTTATTGCTTGCATCAGGGACTTTCTCTGTAATACATCAAAGCAGGGCAAGCTGGCTCATTCCTTGCTGCCTCAGAGTTCAAAGTTCAGCTCCAGATCAGGATGTCAAACTTTTTAAACATTAAGGATCATCTGGTTTTACTTTTAGTTTGGCTCATCGGAGGGAAAATCCAAATCATGGTGCTTGGTGCTGGCTTTCTCATTTCTGTCCATGAGCTGCTGAGTAATGCTTGGGAAGCAAAGAAAATCCCGAAGCCTTGCCTACCTAATGTATAAGACAGATATGTTACTAAAATGGTGTCCTCTGACTTATTTTTAAACTAACTATATAGGACTGCAGTCAGTTGCCAGCGCAGTGACTCAGCAACAACCGTGCAAGGAAACTCCCTGCTGGGACTCCTCTCCAGGTTGTGGGCCTTTCCTTGCAGAGCAAACACACCTGCTTTGGGCACCAGCAGCAAGGGCTCCTGAAATCAGAATGCCAATTGTTGTGAGCAATCAAACAAGCAGCAAAGTGCCTCGCCTATGCAGCCTTCGGATTTCACGATGCCATTTTATAAAAGCTTGGTAGTAGTCAACTCAGCATCTGGATATTACTTCTCTTAATTTTACATTCAAGTTCAGCAAGGTCCTTAATTCTGCATTACAGTCTGCTGGTCACTTCTCAGTCTGCACCTCTCATGCTTATACCTGCGAGTCTAAAAGCACGGCCCACGTTCCTAACAGCCAAGCTCTTTTGGGATATTTGTCTCTCAGGTCCTTTTGGAACATGGAGTGTATATAATAGATTTTCAGAGACTATTTATTAATTAGCATCCACAGAACTATCAAGGGCATCTGTGGCTTCGAACACAGTATCCTCTATTCAGTAAGCAATTTATTTCAGGAGGTTGACTCATTTCCTTAAAGCTTTTTCAGCTATCTGTTGTGACCGAAAAAAAATTCAGAAAATTTAGAAGTACTCAAGGAAATGAGCCAACACATCCTGGAAGAAATTCATCCAAATACGCACACAATAAGATAAGTCAGTCTTAGATTTCTAAAGAAATGAGCAGGAAAGAGTTCTAAAGGAACCTGAAATATTTTCTGTGAAACACAATGTTTGTTTCCCATCATCATAACTCTCCTTACACCCACTTTAAAAGCAACATGCTATGGCTAATCAGGAAGTGTTCTTTCTAAGCTGTTTTTTCTCCCTGCAAAGAAAAACGACCTCCCCTGAAAATAGTTCAGTGAATCTCCCCTATATTTAAATTTAAAACATTGCTGCCAGTATGCCTCATGAGAACTTTCAGACCCCTGGTACCTATCCCTAGAGGCATCAAGTCTGTGCTCTCTATACACCCAAGACAAAGCTTTCTCAAGGAGATGCATAATGCACCACTGAACTACCTCACCACAGATACACTGCCTTCATGGGTTACCAGCAACGCAGCAATGTATCAAGACACTAATAAATATTCTTGGGTATCAAATAAGCCACCTCAAAGCAACTTGCAGAGTTCATGCTCTACCTAAACAGACGACAGCTTTTATGCTTTATTAGTTTTGTAATGAGGTGGATGACTTCTTCAGGGTTAAGGTTTACCTCTTAAATGAAAAGGATACCAATATTTCTAATCTCAAGTTTAAGCTGATGTCATGAAGATGAGAGAAACAAAGTCAAACACTGCTTAAGATGGGTCTTAATCTTCAGTCACAAATAGCTCTGAAGATTAAACTAGACAAGACCAAAGCTAAAAGAAACACAGAGGTCATGCTGCAATTCTTTAGAAGCGGTATAATTTTTAACAGTGCCAAAAAATCAAAGCCGATTATATTAAAATCATCAGTAGAGGTCAAAAAAAGGAGATAACCATTTTGATTATTTAACTTTTTAGCATGACATCTCAGAAGTAAAAAGCTTTCTCTCTTTCATAGTGTCAAGAGGCAACAGTAAAAACAGGATAAAAAACTACGTGGACTAACAAAGGCAAAGAGGTTTTATTAATTTGTGCCAATGTCTTGAAAGCACCTAGAGATAACATTTCCATTATTACTTCTTTTACATTCCTAGCAGAATATTTTTAAAGAGCATTGATTCCCTGGATCTATGCAGGCAAAGAACAGACCCTGGAACTGAATGGAACTAAACAAAGGCTCGCCAACTCAGCTACTCCCAGCAATACAAGTAAACACAGCCCATAAAAAAGTAACTGCAAAAGGTGCAACCAGATTCGCACTCCTATTACAGGAGCCTACAAATCCTATTCCATCACACCCTTTCTGCTGGGAACACTTCTGCATATTGCATCTGAGCAGGTCCAGTGACAAATTACAGTCAAAGAGCCTCCCTCTCACTCCTGCAGGTACCCCTGCTGCTGTCCCTCAGCACCTTTGAGATGCTAAACTGGCACAGAGCTGTTTGTATTCCTGGGAGAGTAAATGCTCTGCCACGTTAGTGCTGCTCAGCCAACGGGCAGCAAATAGCAGCACGGATTACCGTAATTTGCATGAATCTGAAACGCAGTCACTTCTGTTTAACTGCTGGAGCAGGAGAGGAGTGTACTCAATTTAATGTCCTGCAATTAGGTCTGCTTTCCAAAACCAAAATCTGATGTGCCAATGACTCAAAACACCCAGTGGAATGGACAACAAAAGCCAAAGCATCACTTGGGGGAATGGCAATGCCCGGTGGGATGTCTGGGATTTTACGTGCTGAACACGTAGCATGGGTGTGTTTGGGTTTTTTCTAAAGGAAACCGGACAACACACTGGACTTTTCAACCTACTGCTCAAATAATTTAAAGTTAAAGAACACATCAAAGAAAGTGTTGTTGCCCTCCAAATTAAATACTACCCCACCAATAACTCCTAAAAATCTTATTCATTGTTGACTTTGGTAGATTGTTCCACCCTTATTCAGTGTCTGGAAAGCAACTGCCTGCCTGTCTCTACTAAAATTCAGAGATGCATCTATGTTGAAAAATTTGTCAAACTGAATTTTCCCCCACCCTGCAGGCTACCATCTGCTGAACTATGTCATGCATGAAACTCTATATATGAATTAAACTACAGTGAACACAGAAATATTTTTTTTCAGTCTTTTATGAGGTCATTACTGGAAATTTATCTCAGTGACAACAGAATGTGCCTGTTATTGCACTATAATGTTTTTCTATGCATATTTCATTTTACGAAGCCAAATCCGTTTGGGCACAACTGGCTTCATATGCAAGAAACTGCTTCCACATTTGATGGCAAAGATAAAACATTTAAGTTCCTGATCTTGCAAGGCATGGAATGCATTCAGTTATTAGTCCTCTTCACAGATGACACCTATTAGGTCCAAGCTTTCAGTTTTCATCTGTTGAAAATTATCCTCCAGTATGATTCCACTCACATGAATTAGATTTTTTTACCATCAGATAAAGCTTAAATTCTCAAGGAGGGAAGAATTAAATGGAGCATAAGAGTTCATACCATATCTGAATACAAATCTATCTTTTCCTGTTTGCCTTACTACAGTACATGCAAAATGACTATGTTATATTTATGGAAATTGTAGGCTCATTTTTTGCATTACTGCACACTGGGAGATAAGGGATTAATTTATTCCCAAGGTTAGGACAGGAATGGCAAGGGCAATGAACCTACTAATTTTTATGAGCTTTCAAGGACTACTGACACATTAGTGATGGAATGAGCGATCAGTGACTTGAAACACAACGGAAGACTAAATAGTTTGACATTAACTCTGAATGACTGCTAGACAAAGGAGGCTGATCTCATGAAGAGAGTTTGACCAGACCTTGAAACAAAGCTCAGAAGCGCAGGATTTGCTTGCCTCAAAACTGGCTGCCCACCAGAGTGAGAGCAATGGAGTCCTGGATGCTGCTGGGCACAGAGACAAGGAACACTGCCAATGCAGACCTCTGTAAGCTTCGCTGTTCCCAAAGAGGAGCTCCAGCTAAGCACAGTCAGTTTAACCGCACTCTTGTAGCGTCTCCACCCCAAATCAGTACCTCTCTTATGCCAAACTGGCAAATTGTACAAGGGTTGGGTACCACTCAGGCCCAGCTGAACATTCTCCCATGCCAGAGGAGTTCTAAGATTGCCAGGTCTGGCCATTCTCTGGATCTTTTCTGTTCCTCAAAGAGCACAAATTGCAAGAAACATCTTGATGAGTTTTGCTAGGAAAGGAGGCCTATCCAGATCAATACTGGTACCTTCAATAACCTCCTTCAGTTAGAATTTAGGAACCTGTGTATCCAATATTAGCATATATTAAAAGACTGTATTAAACATATCCACCAATAAAGTGTTAATTGCAGAGTCCTAACGCGCTTGTGTCTCATCTTTTCATGTGCCACTGGTTTTAACTACACCAGTCACATCCTTAACATACCCTATTTAACACTCAGTTTATAACACCTCTACATTAATTCAGATGCCTACACTCATTGATAAATTCGTGCAGATTCAGGAGCCAAGAACTTCATAAAAAATTTATAGGAGGAATTCTAACACTATGTATAATGCAAAACTAATCCTTAATCTATTTCTCATATGAAAAAAATATCAACAGATGAATTAATGCAACTCCTTTTTCAATCCAGTTGTCAGTGATTTGGAATAACTGTTTTTCCCAAATGATTTTGAAAATACTATAGGGCATGTTGATTTGATGATGGAAAACAGCACAGAAAATGTCTTTTGAAAACAAAATTAAAACCAACCTCTTTCAAACAAATTAAAATGTAAGCTTAACACAAGGCAGTTTTATGGTAAAAAGGGAACATTATGAATTCAGAAGTCTACATTATTTTCCATAATCCAGTGTTTGCAATCTTCCCACCTGCTAGAAGAGTCACTTCAAAAAGGCAGGGTGAGGAGAACACCACTTTCTATCCAAAGGATTACAAATGTTGTCATGCCAGAACCTCTTGCAGTGAAAAGATACTGACAACACAGCTGAGAGAGTCCTCCCTGCAGCTCTGTTTGTCTAGTTTTCAGGTCAGGGGTATCTCAAAAACTTAAAAAAGACAATTAACTGAAAAGTTTGGATGTTCTGGCAAGACTTTCTCTGTCACAGTTTAAACTTCTTCCAGACAGAGATATCATCCTATGAGATTCTAGTTTTTAGTTTGGGGTTGGTTTTTTTTAGCAGGGAAAAAAATATTTTCTTCTTAAAACTAATAAAATGAATGTATTTTAATGGAGCGAATGTATTTTTTAGAGTATCTGCTGCAAGCAATAAAAATACACAGAGGAAACACTTGCTATTCATGTCTTCTAATGCTGTGTTGGTAAAAAAGTAGCTTTGCATGTGGTCAGAATCTAGAAGAACTGAAAAAATAAGATTGGAATGCAGTACCTGGAGGGAAAGCTTCTGAAGACCCTTATTTGTTACAGATTGGGGGTTTTTTTAAACCACTGAAGCCTCACCAAGTATGATTTTAGGATATGATTCCTGTATTAGACTGCCTTCACTTTTCACTATCCTACTCGAGAGGTGGCCTTTCCTTAAATATTACTGAGTCACCAGCAAATGAAATATTTAAAGGCAGCTTTTTCCACACACTGTGGTTGATGACAAACAGCTCAACACCAACCTCCTGGAAGCTGAAACCAGAGACTGCCATGGAGCCAGCTGGGTAAAGACTGACTCTTGAACACAAAAACTCAAGCCCATGGTTTGCAGACTTCAGCAGCAGCCAGAATGAGGAGTGATCACAAATTAATGATGTTATGCACAGCAACTAGTCAACAGACATTAACAGAACTGCTCAGATTTTAAAGTACAGGAAAGGAAAGAACAGAACAGGAGGGGGGGGGGAGAAAATCAAAGGAATAATCAGACTTTTCTGGAAGATAATAAAGATATTACTTTTTGTGTTTTCTATAACGGAGACCAGACAAATCTCCTGGGAATAAAGTATCTTAACATTTTATAATCTTTCTGTCTAATGTGAGCCACTATTTTAAGTGTATTAAAGGCAGTTTGTGCAAAAGCTTTTTTCTTTTTAATCTTGTCTGACCTCAAAAGAAGAGACTCCAAACTCCATTATCCTAGGAGGCTTAGTATAAATCTAGATCCTATCTAAATTGCCCTATATTACTTCCCATCAGGGTGGTTTTTTTGTTTCTTTTGGGGTTTGGTTTGTTTTTATAATGCTATTTTGGATCCATGATGTAGGTATAACAAAAAGCCAAGCAGCCTGTGTAAAGCAGCTGATGGAAGCAAATGTAATGACCTTTGGTAGCCAGCATTTTAAATGTGCTAAGAGTGTCTAGAATGAGGGCATGCATCTCATAAATAGGACTCCGTAAATTAGGACAAAAATAGGCCAACCTGGGTAATTTGGCCATGGGAGATAATCTATTTAAAACAGAACTAGGGTTTGCTTCTCTCCCCTGAATTTTTATTCTTTATTTTGTACTTCCTGTTTTCTTTAAATATAGGACTTCGTGACAACCCATAAAGCTCATCAAGATTCAACTTCCCTCAGCATCCCACAAGCAGTGCAGAGTCCACCTGCTCATCCTCTTGAGCAGTTCTCACTTTCCAAGGAAGTCCTGGAACCCTGATGCTATAATAACACAGCAGCAAGAAAACTGGGAGGTCTCATAGCCCCTTCAAACTGAACATCCATTTCTCTCATATTTTGCACAGCCTCACTCACTACAAGACTCCCACTCTTGCCATAGAAATATGTAGATTCCTCTTAAATAGAGGGGGGAAAAATCCCTCCAGTCTTCAATATATTACACACCGCTCGTAACAATTTTTAAAACAGGCATATACAAAGCAAAAGCTGAGTCAGTACTGAACAAGAAAACCTCATGGGTCTAACAGGATGTTTGTTAAATTCTGTAGTTTTCTACAACTTCAAAAGACAAAGATTTTCACTCTAAATCCTAGCTAAAAAAAAAAAAAAAAAGAGAAAATGGATCTGAAAATTTACCTTTATTTCTCAAAGTAAGCACAGGTACAAAACCTCTACTAAAAAGCCCACTCTTCAAACTGCATCCCACCTTGTTGTCACTTTCAAGTGACAATGCTCGTAACTGGTCCTGAAGAAGAAGTGAAAAGTCCATTCTAGGCAAAGTTTAAAGCTCAATTCAAAGTGATAAACCTGTACTCCAGATTTTAAAATTTCACATTTCCTGCAACACTGCCTGATTTACCTCAAGAGAGAAAATAACATTTCCACCCTGCGTGTAGTCTCAGTGGGACACCTCTCTGTGCTTTTATAGATGTGTTATCTCCATTCTCCACACATCTCACCTCTGGAGGTGGAAAGCTGCTTTAACAAAACTTGATGGACGAGACTGTTCAAGAAGTGCTACTGACACCTTCAAGAGTTCAGCCAGTACAAAACCAGAAATATCCAGGAAAAAGGATGTTTGCCTTCACAGAATACACTGTGTCCCTCACATACACTTTGCTTCTGATAATCCTTAGGAATACACTGGAAAGGAAAAAAGCAATCCCTCAACAAGAAAGCAGATGATGTTTTACCATACACATTGACGAAACGAAGATACAAGTGTGGTACAAGTGAGCAAACTCACACGTATCTCTAAAAAAGCCTTAAAATAAAAAACTCCTGTAAAACTGAGCATGGATTTAGTTATGTAGAGCTTCGTAGAATGTTTCAGTTAGGTTCAACATCTTCCATTTAAAATGAAAGACTAAAAGTTACACAAAGCACTATCCTGTGATTTAATGTTTCATAAAATACACAGCCTTTTCTACAGAGTATTTGTTCATTTATGACTTCCTTCCCTTTTTTTAAAAAAATAACCAGAAATCCAGAAAAAAATCCACATGCATTTAAAAAAAAAATAAAAATAAAAAAAATCAGTCCTCCAGAATGATTCTGTATTCCCCCCCTTAGGCTTTTCTCATTTTAAAAAGGTAACATCTATTTTCATAACCATTTAGGAGGCCAAACATTTCACTGAAGTTGTACTGTACTAGAAAAAGCTCCATCTACTCTTCCCTAGTGTAAGCAAATCAGTCACCTGCAAATCACCGAGTGGCAAGGACAGTGGCACCGACTACTGACAGTCTTGTGACCAACTGCAACAACCACTGCCAGGGTGACTGCGTGCAATGATTTCTGATCAGTCTCTTACAAAGAAAGGGATTAAGAAGTTTTGGTGAGATTCCTAGTGAGCCACCAACTAGTGGCAATTAAACCACACTCAGAAGCACAGAATTGTCTTCTCATTATAGAAAACTAATGAGAACGTGTTAACTGAGTAAATTAATGAATGAAGAGGCAAGTTTCCAGAGTGTCATTTTCGATGTGTTTTGTCATGGATGTATCCTACGTCATTTGAGGTGAAAATGTACCTGGATTGCTTCAGACATTTGCCATATCTCTCTGTACAAATGAGGTCTGAATGATGCTCATTTTAGGATGTTCATCTTTTCACAGAATTAACAACCACATTTTTCCCCCTTCGAACCATTGATCCAGCTTTCATGACAATTAATTACACAACCAATACTAAAAACAAAAAACCACTGGACTATGCGTTTGGTTATGCAACGTGGTTTTGGTTGTTTTTTTTTTTAATAAGAGCAAAATATTTTCCTTTTTCTGATCCTAGCTCCTTGAAAAAAATGGTGCTTTACTAGAAGACATGGGGGAATATTGGAGGTAGAGCCACAAACTGGCACAGCCCCAGTGCTGTCTTGAGTTAGTGACCACACACAACTTCCACTGCCTTCGGGAGGCTGCGCCAGAGGAGAGACTTTGTGAGCAAAATGATTCTCTTTTTAAACAGAGACCAGGGCGGATTACCTCAAGCAACTACATGAAATGTTAATAATATGTTTGAGAGCTTTTATTCTTAAAAATATTCACCAACTAACATCCCTCTCCTGAGAAAATAAGAAACGTCTTCAGCTTCCAAAGGAGTAAGTGGAAACTGAGGGTACTTCACAGCAATTATTACAAGGGACTGAAAATCCTGGATTATACCTGTGCAGTTTAACTTATCTTAATTGTGCCTATAAAAGCTATGGAAATGAAAAGTTTTTTAGATTGCACCCTTATGATTATTTCTTTATTCTTCTGTTTTTAAAATACTCAAAAGTGTTTATAAAAAAAATTAAATCAAAGATACAAGCATGCCAGTCGGGCTGAATACGCCCTTACCTCTCTGTTCTGTGTTGTTAAAAAATGTACAATTCCCTCATTTAGAATGATGAAACCACATCTTAAAACAAAGGATGCTTAGATCTATTTTAAATCAGTAACAAAACTCTCACCACTTGCTCATGGATTTCAAGTGGCAGTAGAGACAAATTTAATAAGAAAACATTCACACACTCTGGTATTACACAGTAGCATAATGGGGGCTTTAGGCCCAAGAAGGCATAAATTTGGCTGTTCCTTACAGGATTCTTACTCTGTGGTAACTTAACATTGTTTTGTACTTCAGGGACTCAACAGACTGAAATTGGAAATATTTTTAATCCTGAAAGTAAGATAAAAATCACTTGTAGCCTACAATTGGACCCAATGAGAATTTTACAGAGCTGTTGCACTTTAGCATACTGAATACCAACCCTGAAGTGCTGTGAACCATGAAAAAACAACAGGAAGGGGTCAAACCTTTATGCAGATGAAGCTCTCAAGGTATTTAAATCAGAATGTTCAAGCTCCATTTAGCAGCCTGTGCATTTTACAGGACAGATCACACTTCAGTTGCTAAGGCTGTTGGGAAGATCCATTTCTGTTTATTATGGAGACACTTCATTTAGGTGACTTAAATGTTAGTGTATTATCCACAGTTCATTCCAGGAGAGACTGCAGTTCATGGAGCAACTGCAATACAGCTTTTACAACCAGGGAAGCACTGAATCAACACAAGCCAACACAGTTTGTGGAGCTGCAGTAATGCTGGAAAATAATATCTGACCAAAAAAAAATGACAACTAGAAAGAGCATCTCCATAGCGTGTAACATTAAAGGGTGCAGAGAGGGAACATCTTCGAGAAAAGTGGCACAGCAAGTATCTTTCCAAAATCCTACTGAGGCTAATTTCATGGCACTACACTTAGTCCCAGCACACGCAAAATTCCAGTGATCAGAACTGTTTCCATCAGTTCCTGCTATACCTGATTCTGGCAGCTTGAATTGACAGCTCCTTTCTACACGAGTAATTAGGTTCAGAGAAGAGCACAATTTTGAAACAAATCAACACATCAGTCCCACTTCCTGAGCAGAGAGTAATTTTAGTGCACGTGAACTGATTCCTTTAGAAGGCGACTAAACCCCATGTGCCACTACAGTTACTCAGGTGCTACCTATGTCCCTGGTGGGGACAAAGACTGTCCTCTGGACTGGTCTAAAACACACATGCAGCAGAGATGTTTGCCTCTAGGGCCCTGATTAAACATAACACAGTGAAAAATCACAATCCAAGTATGTAACTGCTGCCAGGCTCCAAGCACCAACTGCTTTGACCTACTGATCCACTCCTTTTGAGACACATTATTTGCTAATGCACTCACAGCCCACAGGCCCTTCCATGCCAGCCTAGAGCTCTTTCCAGCTCCCTCCTATGAAATATCCTGAACACCACAACAAAAAGCGCACAAAAGAACCTCTTTAGAGGATTTCCTTCTACAAGAATCCCTCATAAACAAAAATTCTCACTCCTTCAGAATTTACTCTGAATTTTCCAGTCTGCAAGCCAGCCACCAGCAAAGGTGAAAACAGGAACCTGTGTGCACGTTTATTGTTTAAGAATAATGCATTTCATCCTCTGGCGGGTCACTGTGGAACCAGATCTACATTAATTAGAATCACGTTTTTAAACAGTTCACTGCACAAGAAAAGCAAAGAGGAACCCAAGGTAATTCTCTGCAGTCTTACCTCAACTTTATCTTTAGATTAATTACGCAGTATGCCACAACACAGAACAGAAAATATGAAGTGGCAAAAGAGCAAGAAACACACAGAAATATTACAACAGGGTTCTGACTTACCTATGTGATAAAGTCCTATCCAGTCAGTTGGGTCTACTTCTTCCTTAATATCCCAGAAAATGATGAGGTTCTGAGATTGTCCCAGGGTGTATTCGTACATACTGGCTGTCAAACTAGACCTGCTATCCGAGGTCACTAAATCAGTGTCACTGTTGGCACGCTGCAAGTTCATGTTCTCGGCCATGGTGCCCTGAGAGGCCAAGCTCTGCAGGTTCTCCGGGCTCAGAGTGTACCGGAGCTGTGGGTTGCGACGTCGCACAAAGAGCAGGTGTTCTCGGGCTGAACTGGCCATCTCTTCTCCACTTCTGGTAATTCACGTAAAAAAGTTGTTGTTCAGAGATCTATCATGAAGAAGAAAGAAGGAAAGTAAGTTTAAAGTGAGACAGGAGTCTACTCAGTCAAATATTGAATGGATAAGCATCAGTGCAAAAATGTTCCCACAGAAGTCTAAAACAGACTGAGTACAAACTTTTCCTTTGTTACTCTACCACTGCAAACACCTCAGTGTCTGTACATTAAAAAAGAAAGCATGATTCACTTGAAACAAAATTCAGAGTCAGCCACACACTACAAAATAACATTTCTGGGCCAGAAAATAGCAGAAAGCAAACCATCCAAGACAATCCATGAAGCAAGAACAGTAACAAAGCTAATTTAAATCTGGTTTTAAGAGTGAAGTAGCCTTAAGGGTGAAGACATAATGAACTCATCTTCCATCATAAAAATCACAGTGGTACATGACGGATATGGTAGTTTCAACAATACTCTGTTTGTTCAGCATGAGCAAAATGTTGAAGATATTAAAAAGATTGGACATATTTCAGGAGAAATATGGTATTTCAGATTTATGCTACTATAAAATTGTTTTGCAAGGATTGTATTTTATAAGGTACAAAGCATAGCTTCTGAGATCCTGTATACCATACAAAAACACATCAAACCATTGACTGGGGTAGTTTAGACTACGGATATATATTCCATTAGCCCATGTCCGTTCCTATATGTAGTCAAATTTTGCTGCCCTTTTCCATACATCAGAAAACAGAGACATTATAAATTCAAGAGTTTTCCTCTAGCCCTGAGGAGACGCTTCCCTGAAGTGTCTTCTGTGAAAGTCATGCCAATATCACACACCATCCATTCAGAAGCAGAACTTGCATCTCATTATCCACAGCTACTGAAAGTACTGTAATTTGAAAATATGCCCTCACATAACCTACAACTTGAGATAAACCATCAGAAAGCAAAGAATAACAAAATATTAAAACAGAGGGAACAGCTTACAGGAGGGCAGAATCAGGTGATTCTCTTGCCATAAAAGGAATACAAACATTTCCTTATCTAAGCTACAGGACTTGGACCAAAGCTGTTTGCCTTTTTCAAAAGCTGTAGTTTGTATTAACTCATTGTTTCTTTATCTTATAGAGGAAATAAAACAGTCCTCATTTGGCAGAACAATTTGCTTTCAGAAGAAACTGAGTTTTCTGATAATCTGCTTTTCAGTCAAAACTGTGAAAATTATCTTCTGTATTATATTCACCTGGAGTGGGAGCCAGGTGAATATTTCCTCCAAAGCCAAACCAAACCAAAGTAGTCCTCCTGCCCAGCAGTAACTTTAGAGCTCACAGGAAGGAAACTGTGTGCTGGGCCTTACACTCTTTACAAAACTTGAAAAGAGTTTTTCAATATTTCTGAACAGTTTGTGGCTAAACCAGTGATGTCAACTATTTCACTATAGTATCTTCTGTGAGGATGTATACTGAAGGAAAGATCTCCTTATATATATATAAAAATAACCACACAGAAGAAAAAATGGGTGCATAACAATACACAGGTACCTGTGTATTATTCCATGGCTTTCCTCTTGGTGTCAGAGCCTTCAGCTGTCATACAGAGATAGATTTGTTCCCTTAAAATAACCCAAGCATTGTCAAACAGTGCTGTGTGTCACCTGTTCCTGCTTTCAAGCAAGAAAACCTGTAGTGCAGAATTAAGTAGAACTGAGGAGAAGTAAATTAATTGCTTGGCCACTTCCATAGTATTATCATTTTAATTAGACCTACAGTAGACTACTGATATCAATCAAATGTCTGACAATGGGTTTACTGGAGAGAAACCCTTGCCTACAGAGGTCAAAAGATATTTAATTAATAAAAATAAAAAACAACACTTGGAGATCCCAAGATTGGGAAAGAAAAAAGAATTGGGTTTTTTTGAGATGTCTTTTTAAGATTTTTTTAAAAGAAAAGGGCATTTTATATTTTAAGGGTTTTCTTTTCCTATTCATTCCTACTTTCCCACATGATGCATCTTCAAAACCTGCCTCTTCACTTCCATTTCCTATCACTCATATTCTTCTCAATAATATTTCAGTGTACGAACTACATAAAATTCCTCAGCTCCTTTTCAGCTTTTCTTAAATGGGAGATGTTTTGAAATATTAAGAACTAACAAAGGGGAAGAAAAAAGTTCAACTCATCCAGCTGTATGCAGTTCATCACACACTGTACATGGTTCAGCACCAAATAATGCAGAAAAGGAAGGAAACAAAAATTCAGTTCAATAATTTTACCTATACAGCAGTGACATGGAGATGACCAGATTTACTTCACAAAGTACACAATACAGTCTTTCCTGACATGAGCAATATTTTGGCTGCATATATAAACCTACTATTTCTAGTGTTGGACTTCAGCAGGGTTCACTAACTCCTCTCTGTCATGTTCCTGTGCACTCTGTCTCTAACACCAGCGTCCGAGATGAAAAGAAAACTTTGGTATAAAAGGCCTTTTAAAAATAAGAGTCAGGGAAGTTAAAATCTTGTGTCTGCATGAGAAGTATCGGCCACTAGATTTGAAAATCCTGGACTGCTTTGAGATCAGAAGGGCAAATAAGAAATACCCACCAAATTCCCTAGAAGCCAGTGAAACAGGCAAGGATCAGCCAATCCCGCCCTCTTTTTTGTCCTCCTCCTTTTTTTTTTTTACTCTGTGATCTGAGTAACAACACATGCTACATTGAAGTGTTAAATGTCACAGTGAAAGAGCTGTATCACCAAGTCGGGAGGTCCCAATTTGCACCTGCCTGGGTACCACCACGCCCCGCGCCAGGAGACCGGACAAGATTAATTAACAGACCGACAGCGTGCTAGTCAGTTTGTTTTCTTCCGTCCCACAACCACAGATTTATGTAATTTTGAACTACTGTATGCAGTGGTTTTATTGCAGTGAAATCTCTGCAAAATAAATATCATGCAGGAGGGCTACAAGCTAAAGACAAAGTTTTAACAGGAGGGATGAAGAAATTTCCTTCAGCTGCAGAGCCGTATGCTCTACCCAGGGCAGCACTGGCATTTGTTGGAACATATTGAAAATTTATATGCGGCAGATGGACAAACTCATCCACGGTTAAGGACACATGAGAACTAACTTGTACTAGCCAGGACTATACCACAGTTTGAGAGATGAGAACAACCTGAGAAAAATGTTAACTCCTTTGCACCAGCTCATTTTCTTAAGTCCCAATGGTTATCACTCTGCTGAATCACAGACATCATTACAGTTTCTGAAACTAATAGTCAACCAATAATCTAAATGCTGAGTAACTTGTCTGATACTACTCGTAATACCAAGTGTCTTGAAGTCATGATTTAAACAATGATCCCAATAAATCATATAACTTAAAGCAACTGAAATCAGTTCACAACCAAGATGTTACACTCACATGTAAATTAGCTCCTATTATGGAAAAGAAAAAGTGCAAAAATTCAATTCAGGACTTGTAAGCTTTTGGAGTATTTTCTAAATTCATTAAATAGGTTGTAAAGGGGCCCTGGTGACAAATAGTATGCTGCTATGTAGTATCTCGCAGTAAGCTGGGAGGTTAATTAAGGATATTTGTAAAGAGAGATATATGACACTCATATCGTCACAGGGGAAAGGATGACTGCCATAAAACCCAAGCCATAAGAAGTGATAGAAGGGAAAAAAGAGCCACTACTTTAATTATTTGCAGTCTGGAAACAGGATGAAAACCTTACACAATGCCTTCCTGCCTACAAAAGAAATTATGTATCTGACATTGCGTTAACAATTCCCCATGTCTGTCACTAACAACATAACTAACAGAACACTAACACATCCTACCAGAGACTGAAAATAAGAATTATCCTCCCACCTTCAATTCCTGCTAAGCGCCACTGGAACAGCATTTGCATCCAGACTGTACTGTGAGGACAATACTCAGGATTAGCTCTGCACACCTGCCCTGCCATGAAGGTTTGGCTTATCAGGCTGAGTCCAATCACAGAAGCGATTTCATGAAGTATCAGACCAAGCTGGCAAGGCACATTGTTTTGTGATGGCAAGCTGAAATGTGGAAACTCAATCAGAAAGCATGGGGGGAAAAACAGGCACACAAAGAATCAGCAGATACTAACTCTAGCCAACTATTTCAGATGAAAAGTGAAACCTGCACCAAAGCTGCTTACCCGTATCACAGCTTTTTCTTCAGTACTTGACAAGAAGCTTAGAGAGAAACAGGACTGAATTCCTCTTAATCTCTAAGTGGCACAAGTTCAGGATTATTTCTACCTAAATATACTCCTCAATTACTAATCACAGAGGGACCAGAACTGGGAAATAGTTCCACTTAATATACAAAATACAGATAGGAAAAATCTCCTTGCCCAACCTTCTTCACTAAAGGAGATTGAAAAGTCAGACCTTTTCATGCAGTTAAGTATTCAATAGCCTAAACAAACAAAAAAAAAAATTAAAAAAAAAAAATACATGAATGGAAGTCAGAGTGCCAGCACAGGAATAACCAAAAAGAAAATCCCACCCCACCATGCACAACAAACCAGTGTTCCCATGCTGCCTTGTTTATCTTACTCATAACAGTGATTCATTTCTTGTTTATGTAGTGATCTTTGATGTGGCTTACGGGTCTTGCTAACAGCCTCTTCCCACAGCATTTACTGTAAAACAGTTCCACAGGGCTGGCCCTGAGAGCATGGCCAGTCACCCTGGACAAGATCTGCGCTTTAAGGGGGTGGCTGGGGGTGTTGCTGGGGAAGTGGCGATTAACCCATTTCACTGGGGCCTGGCTCCATGTCACTGCACTGCAACATCACAGCACCCACAAGAGGAGCAAGGCGAAGAGGTGGGCACTGCAGAAGCCCCCAGGCCAAGGCTCAGCAGGGAGAGCCCTTAGGGAGTGCTCTGCACCAGTGTCTCTGCTGCTCTATGTTAGATGGGCAGGAAGAACTGTCCTGCAAACTCACCCCCAAACTTCCCCCATTCATAGAATCACTGAATCATTTAGGTCGGAAAAGACCTTCAAGATCATCCAGCCCAACCATTAACCAAACACTCACAGGTTCACCACTAAACCATATCCCTAAGTCCCATATCTACACATCCTTTGAATAACTTCCGGGATGTGGACCCATTTTCCTGTCAATGTCTGACAACTCTTTTGGTAAAGAAATTTTTCCTAAGATTCAATATAAACCTCCCCTTGGGCAGCTTGAGGCTGTTTCCACTGGGCCTTTCACTTGTTACCTGGGTGAGGAGACTACACCCAACTATCTACAACCTCCTTTCAGACAGTTGCAGAAATCTCCCCTGAGCCTCCTTTTCTCCAGACTAAACACCCCCAGCTCCCCCTGTAAGACTTGTGCTCCAGCCCCTTCACCAGCTCCGTCGTTCTCCTTAGGACACATTCTTGGTGTTATCTCTCAGATGCCACCCCACACTGAGATAAGCAATCCATGTAATTATACAGGCAGAAGAACACACTGAAAATACAAAGAACAGAAAACATGCTGGTTTTCCAATTATACACTGTGTGACGTGGCTTTGTTCAGTACGCAGAGCAAACTGACCATCTCTCTCTGAGGTCTGCACAGCTGAGAAAAGAATATGCCTCTCGAATAAATTAAGGATTTTTGGATTTTTCTCCACACAGAACTCAAAAATAGTGTATTTTCTGAGATAAGGTGGGACTCCAGTACATAACACTGTCTTCAAACTTGCAAGAAACTGGCAGAAGCGGAATAGTCAGAATTTACTGGCAGCTGCAAAACCTGCTTATGAAGCTGGGTGATGGTTAACCATATGGTTCACTCATATGCTTAACCCCCCTGCACTTATCCTGCTTTCAGTACTAAAGAGCTTTCAATCTCCTTTAAAGCTGCTGTGTACCCTCTGCCAGCAGGACAGATGGGCCCCTCCCAGAAAAATGCAACAGCTACTTACTCAGCGAGATCATCAGTAACTGATTTTGTCTAAAACAAAGAGATTAACTCGATAGCTCTTTAACTCAATAGCTTCCTTCCAGGCCTGTATTCTAATATTTCAATGACTATTTGGAAACACAGATTTGGTCAATAAAAAATAAAAAAATAATAATAAAAAAAATAAAATCAGATAAAGCTGACATGGAGCATCCTTTTCTATACAGACAGAAATAAGAGCAAAGCTTCATCTTTCTGCCCAGATGTCCTTTTCTTGTTATTCCTCCTGGAATATTTCCAAGAATTTCTACTCATCAGGTTTCCTGCAATCCACATAATAGAATTTCGCTCAGAAGGTATTTCACTGTCTGATCAGTAGGATTTTTCTCTGTTAGCTAACATTCTGTTGGATTCAAGTTAAGCTAACACATTTGGATGCTCCCTACTCAGTCACACAGATAATGATGAACATCAAAGCAGCCACAGTATTGAAGACCCAAGAAAAATCAGCTCTTTGGGACCTCAATTTTTCTCCACTGATAACCAAGTAGAGGGTAGTAAGGCCTTTTCACTTACATGACCGTGGCTATATCAACCAAGTAGAGGGTAGTAAGGCCTTTTCACTTACATGACCGTGGCTATATCCTAAATCTATAGGATGATTTAGTACCTTAATTAATCACCTTGTATCATGTCATGGAAATTTAATTTTATTCCAGTAGATCATGAAGTTCAATATTTCAAAAATACAATTACCACTGTATTTCGTAACTGCACAGTTCTGAGCATCAGCATCAGGCAGAAAACTGATGAGATCCTTCAGCTAAAATATATTCATAACTGTTCAGTATTGCTACCCAGAATACCTGAGTGTTCATTAAGTCTGCGTGTTTTAAATAATTACTTATACAGGTAGATGATACTAATAAGTCCAGTGATAGCCATGTCTTGGAGGAAAAAAGGTGATCATTCCAAACCTAGAGAATTTGTGATTGAATGAAAACCAAAAGACAGATGTCATAAACTTGAAAAATCAAATCATTACACTTCTGACATCATTTTTCTTTTAATTACAAGGATACTTAGGATATATCAGAAAGATTAAAAGGAAAAGATGTCTTTCTTTTTTCACCCCAGTTCTCCTAATCTGAACATTTGACAGTAAATCTGTATTCACTGTTTTTCCTTGAATAGCCAGTTCTGGATATTACTTTTATTTGAGGAGCTCTTGGAAGATATTAAAAATTATTAAAAACTACCATCATAACTGACAAAGGACTTAGACACAGTTGAAGCACTTAAATGTTCTTTCTTTCCTTTTAAGTGGAATAAAATTAAAAGTTAACTTCAGTTAATTGGATAGTAACTGTCTTGAAATATAAATTGTTCTTTCCAGAAGCACAAAGAGACAAGTTAAATTCAGAAACACTATTTTTCTACTGATCTGCTTACTTTCTCCTTTAACAAAGCCCCCTGGACTTTCATAATAGGACAATCACTGGATACTCTCACAAGCAGCTTAGCCTGAAGCAATGATGACGAAAGAACTTAATAAACTTGCCAGTTTCCAGAAATGAACTTATATGAGCATGATCTTTTAACCAGGTTTCCTTTTTAATCCAGAAAATTGCCAAGAAGGTCGAATGAAGCATCTTGAAAGGCACAGCACTTTGCAGATCTTTTTTGAAGAGAAATGCTTTGACTTCTCCATTCAAAGCACCTCCAAAGGAGTGCCAGAATAAATTACGTGTCTGACACTGGGCAGGCTGTCCTAGGTAGCTGGCCTCCTAGGAGACGAGTCAGAGGCTCCTCCAAAAAGTAATTCAGAGGACTAAAATCACTCTCTCTCTTGTATGTGGAGTAACTTAAGACCGAGCAAAAGAGGACAGAATTTCATCTAGATGTCCTTTTCCTTTGTTGCCTTGCTCTGAGCCATGCAGGGAGTAAACTGATACTTCAGTCTGCTACCTCCTCCTCTGAAATCACCACCGGGAAATCACAACTAGCAACTTCTGGAAAGTCTATTCAGAAGTTCTAAGGTAAAGCTAAAAATTACTGTGCTGAAATTTGACAAGGGATGTTGCCATATAGGAGAGGAAGGGGGAAAATGAACAAAAGTGTCCATGCATCCCTGGTCTGCTTTGGACTCAAACCTGGTGACTCAGCTCAGATGTTAAACATCAGCTCAGATTACAAAACCACCATATAATTTAGACTGGCTGAAAATCTACCCTAAGGGAAAAAATCATATAGTTCACCATAAACATATATTTGAGAAAACAGTCTATGTAACACATTATTTGGCCAGATAATAGCTCAGTTAATTCAAAGTGTAACAGAATATCTATTTTAGACCCTTTCAGTGGATTTTCATACAGTTCACTTGTAAAGTGAGTCCTATACACCTTTGTATCTACCTGGAAACAAATGCCACTCTCACATTACCCCACCTGTTTGAGTAAGGCTTCCATCTTCCATCCCACCAACTGCAGCTTCCTCACAGCAGGCAGAAGTTACTGCTCAACCCTGTTAAGGCCATCAGCCTGAGGGGTTTGTGTGTTATTTCTGACAGGTCTACACATCCTGCCCAATAGCTCATCATGCACTGCTGGGCATTCAGTTTTCACAATTTATTGTAGTAATTCTCAAGTAAAACCTTCAGCATGGGGCCAGCTGGTACACAGCAGATCTAGCCACTGGTGAAAAGAGTAAAAGGTCATAAATATGCACCTGTAGACTGGCATACACATACATACACCTATGTATAGCTTGGCATGTCTACAGTCATACCAGTTTTAGAGGGTACTTAATGACATACTGTGTTGCCAATGTAGACAAATGTCCCATGTCCCTGCATGCTGTCCCCACAGCTGAGGTGGAATCAGCAAGCCCTAAAACATTTCAGGCTAACTCAGCCAGGTGAAATATGGTGTTCAACACTGAGGCCTTGGATAACCTGTCTGAAACTGTACTGAAGAGATTATGGAGGGTTCATGTAATCCTTTCTGCTGCAGCTGCCAGGCTGTGAGATCTGTCTGGCCTGCAGATGCACCATAGTATTGCTCTGCAGACATACAAGAGATGTCCATTGCCTAAAACTCATCCCTGTCTTTCACGAGAAGTAGCAACATAAGAACTGCACAAAAATTTAAGTTAAACATACCAGATATGCTCCTATCCTCCAGACTATTCACACAGGAAATAAAACTTGACTGAACATTTTAGAGCAATTTCATAGCCAACAGGCTATCCTCTATACGTGTTATACAACCCACCCCCCCTTAACCTCCTCCTGGAGTGGCAACTACTTTAACCAAGTTCATTTATTTCAGTAATCTTACCTGCAGCACCACCACTCAAAGAGCGGAGCTGACAAATGAGGCAGAAACTGAAGGTACAGCCACATAGCCATTAAATCCCGCATATCGTGAACTATGGCCTTGGATAATTTAAGATACAATGTTACTATGCACAAATTTTAAAACCAAAATCCCCACTGCCAGGGTTTGATCTTCAGTGCTCACGACACACATGTGCTCCCAGCTGCTGCCCATTGGTTGTCCTCAAGAAATCCCCTTGAACTACCGATGCAGCTGCCCTCAGTTTAGACTTTTGATGCCAGGTCACACAATCCATCTAAAATACAGCTCCCTTCAAATGTCTATACAAGAGAGACCGAATGTAATCACTGTGAGAAGCTCTTTTGTCCCAGAATGGGAAAATGTGAATTAAATCATTCTGTGAATAAACTGTAATATATGCTCATTTCACACACGTGAAAGCCTGCAGGAACACACTAATGACAAGAAAAATGGGTAGCCCATTTAACCGTCTTGAAACCCGCCTGTCTTTAGGACTTGCAGAACATCAGCAGCACCAGCCTGGAGTTCTCCAGTTATGCATCTTCTCCCAAGGTTTTTTCACAAGGGTCAGTAAAGACTGAAACACAGAACTTCCACAGAAAAGAACAATTTAGCATTTGTCTGTCCAGCAAAGGAAATAAACACATAACCAGAAGAAAGAGTGCAAAGAAAGCTTGACAAACAGCAAGTTCCTTCGAAAAAAGAAAGGAAATCTGCCAGGCCAAAAAAGCCACAATTCAAAAAGTCATTTATAAAATAATGCACTTGACAGAAGAAGTAGTACAATTATTTACTGCTTACTATGAGAGTAGTTCTACAGTTTCATTCCAAGTCTCTGCAATCTGTACCAAAGCACATCCTATTCAATGAATGACAGCTGTATTTTAGTGATACTTAACAGAGCTTGATTTAAGCATTGATTTGTCAGCTATTAAGAGCTGGTGTGTGTGTGTATATAAGAGGTAATAAGCATCTATACACATTTATTTTAATTCAATTTTAAACTGGAAATCTATTCTATGCTGATGGAAATTCTTGGAATGTACAAGGAGTATGAATCAACATCCATTGTTTCACCCATCCAAGTCCCAATCCAACATAATCATTCCAATTTTCAAGCCTGTACGAGCTCAGTTTTCTACCACATAAAACTGATTTCACCCACTGAAACGGCAGTAAATCACGACAGAAACGGTACATCTCTCATGCTGAGAGATTCCCGTGTTATCAGAAAACACAGGAACACTGTTTCTCTCAAAGGAGCACACCCCCTCAATTCATTACGGTACTTATTCATTTTTGTCACACAGGGGATATTATCAACCTGAAAAATGTATTTTTTTTGTGTAAAACATATACCTTCTGACTTCAAATTCAAGAATTCCATAACTGAACATGCTCTAGACTAAAACTAGAATAAAAACAAGTGCCCCCCAGTCCACAGTTAAGTAATTTCCCTGATTACCCACCTTTTGAAGTTCCAGTCTGGTAAAACTGGCTGTAAAGCTAGGGTGGAAGATGTTTAAAAAAGACTCAGTTGATCTCCTTAAAGAACAAAGTAAAATTAAAACCAAAACCAACCCAAAGCTTTGTGTACCTAAGTTTTATAAATAAACTACAGATACAATCAGTAGATCAGGAAAACAGGAAACAATTATTTTTAAGAACTGACAAATTTTGCTGGAGTGAGTTTAACTGTCCATCAGCGTACACGCAAATTTCCATCCTCCTGCCCCTTTTACCCTTTTGGTATTTTAGTTGGGAATATTTTGCCAGTTATAATCTCCCCACCACCACAAAAAAAGCCTCCATTTCCGCAAAGATTTGAGGAGACTCTTGGGCTGAAATAAAACGTCAGAACATTTTGGCTTGCCTACAGTTTGATGGAGCTTTTTGACTGATAATATACCAGGCAAAGAGCGAGCAAAGACATCCCCGAAACTAGGAGGAGGAGGAGGAGAACTGTTGGTCAAGCCAGCTCAAAGGCAATGCAAACACACGAGAACTTGTAGCTAATAAATAAAAATTAAGCCCCAGACTCACATATACGTTTTTTGAGTTCAAGTTATGGTGCTCAGTGTATTGTTGGAAATATTTCAGAGAATCAAACAGCTATGAATGCAATCTTTGCAGAAACTACAGAGAGTGAAAGCCATGAAGATTTCTTCCTCCAGAAACTTACCTGCTCTACATTCTTTAAACTGCTTCCTTATAACACGCAAAGAGTCTAGAATAAGAAAAAAAAACCCAAACTGTTTGTCTGTATTAAAAACATATGCTGATCTTCAGCCTAAATAAATCCAAACAAAGTCAGTAGGGCTGTATACAAAGGTGGTGATGATGCTGCCCTCTCTACTTACAGGATACATCACTTTTAATACTCAACACCCTCAGACTGTAAAGCAAACCACTTCTGATGCTTGTCTTTCACAAACCAGAAAACAGCAACACAAACACATATCCAAGTCGGATGATTTGTTTTAAAGAAATACAAATTGCAATCTTTTGCCCTAATTCAAGTTTTCCCCAGAAATGCATTTTAGCTCAGAATTTCATGCTTGAACACAGTGTCGGAATTCTTATTCACCAACTGCTATACTATTTTTTTGAAAACACTATTTAAATAACTTTGAGCAAGCATTTTAACTGGATAATTCAAGAAACAGAGTAATTAATTTCAGTAAAAAGAAGTCAAACTGGTATCTAGTTGCGCTCTTTTGGACAAATTCTGTGCGAGTCAGATGAATTAATTTATACCAAAAGGTTATTAACAGAAGATGGCTGCATTTGTTGTGGTGCACCAACACATCAGTAGGACACTTTGACATATTCTATGCCACGCAACTTCCCTCTGCCTAATGCCTAAGCAGCAGAAGGCAGTCGCTGACGCTGTCAGAGGTGTTCACTTCAGGGAACAGCCTCAACGGACAGAGACACACACTAAATTTCAACTAGAAGGGAAGAGAGAAGCAGATAGAAAAAGCTTCCCCTATTTAAACTGATTCACAGTTTACAATCCAAAATCACACTCAAAAGAAGAGAAAAACACTTAAGAGTCCTACGGAGCACCACTATGACAACAAGGACACTCCTGGGGTGATTCCCATGCGCCACCATCGCCTGCCAGCGTATCCCAGGGCACACTTCTCCATGGCTGCTCTGTGCTCTCGAGATGAGAAAATTGCTTGAGCTCAAATGCAGACCACTAAGGAGTCAGAGATGTCAAAGCTATCACCACCTTGCTTCCTTCCCTTGTGAGTACACACTACAATTAATTATTTAGCCCAGTGATCACATGCCGTTATTTTTTCTCCTTGCAGGATTATTGCTGCATTTGCTGCTTTCCTCGGTTTCTGCAGTAAATGAAGCAGAAACCCTTCAGAATCTAAATGAACAATTAATGAAAAGACAACAATACAGAGTGGACTATATAAAGATGAGGCTTATTATGAATTAATACTTTTACTATTAAATATGCATGAGTTTTTAATAAGTAGAGCTAAAAATAGAGACGTGCATCACAGGATTTCTCCAGGCTGTACAATATTCATTCATCTTCATCCTGCAAAGAAATGGACCACTGCTGAAAGGACTTGCATTTTTACACTGCTGTCATTGGCCCTAATTCATCAAGGCATAAAAACCCCAGCATCTGAGATCCTGGCATAAAGGACTCTGAAGACCTCCACCCTCTGCCATAAGTTTTGAAGGAATGTGCAGCAGTCTCACCCATCTCCCAACGGGCACACATCTCTCAGAAGCCCAGTCCCCATTTATAACTTCCGTGTTTAGAAAGAATCCCTTTGTAAGAAGACTCCTGCATGAGGTAACAAACAGCAAACAGCAGCAGATGTACCCACCAGACTTAATAAAAAAACCTGAAGTAACTACTTAAATCTTTACCTTTTAATCCTAGCATTTCATTTTTAAGAATAAATGTATTCTCCCCATTCCTTCAGCCCCCCCACCAAGGAAGGAAATCTAAAATTAAGCCAAGTGCAACAAATTTTCTCTTTGGATTTTAACATTAATTTCTAACATCACGTCATGTTACAGATACAAATGAACAAAGGATTTTAATAGACTGCACTAGTTCTGGCTGAGGGTGCACACATTCAGGAACACAGCACAATTCTATATAAATCCACCCCAGGGCGTAGGTGCTGCAGCACCAGGAAACGGAAGAAGATTGAAATCAGTGTTTATAAATACAGCCAAGAAATCCCAGCACACATACCACCAAATATATAAACAGAAGTTGAGATAATCTCATCTGGAGGCCTAAATTTCCTACACTTATTTATGTTGGGGAATTTTTAATTTTTTTTTTTTTAAGACACTTTGTTTCGTGTGCTCACATTTTTAAAATGACCTTGGGGTATTTGAATCAAAGGAATTGCTTTGACTGAGTTGAGTAAGGAGTTGCTAATGTTATGTGACAAAAAGAAACAAAAACAAAGACATCACAGCATACTGCATCCTAGTATCATCTTAAATTATTCTGAAATCTATTTTAAAAATAATTCTGGTTTGATTTTTAATTTTCTCTGGTTTTCAGTGTGCAACAACAAAATGTAATTTAATCCACATCGGATATATTACTAATTAAAAAGCAAAACCAAAACACATCACAGCAGAGGTAACTGTCAGCTTTTTACGGATAAATAGAGAGTTTTAAATCACATACCTATTACCATTTTACTCCTTTTTTCCTGGTGGACAGTAAGAAAGGTGCAATAACACGAGAGTGATTTTCAGTGGAATGTCCTTGGCTTACTCTTTGTGAAGACAATGTAGAATTTGAGCTTTGCATAAATGTACGGCTACTTACAACTAATTATTCAGTGCAAAATTCACATGACTTACTGGAAACTCAGAATATTACAGGCAAAGCATATATCTCACCCCTCCCCAGACTGTGCCTTGTAAACACTCAAGATTTATCTTTGCTTTTCCTGTGACACATTGTAGTCATAATGATCAGAGACACCATTTTTTTTTCAGATTCTTCGGAAATAGTTAGTCTTTTACCACAGAACCAGGAAAAAAAACTGACACATTTTGTTATTTTTGGTGCCCTCACTATTCTCAGTTGCATTTTGGGCTTCAAACACAACGCTTCACTCCAGCCATCCAGGACCCAGTTGTTCAATACTGCCTGTGTAAATCCCCTGCCCCAACGTCCAGAGAATAGTACAAAATCCTTTGGTTTGCAGAAAAAGAAAAAAAAAAATGACTGAAAATTGCTATATACAACTTGATCAAAACCCAATGACAAACAGAAAAAAAAAATTTAAAAAAAAGGAAGAAAACAGGGCGGGGGGAGGGGGAATAAAAAATAAACTATACTGATTGGTTGGGGGTTTTTTTCCCATTAAGGGAAGTGTCCCTGCATTGTCCTGAATTTGGAAGTTGACTCCACAGGGTGACCTTCCCAAAAAGTAAGATGCAATGCAGCTTTCTGGTTAGATAATATCACTGCCTCTGTGTCAGGCCTCCACTTGTGCCAAATTACCACCGCCAACCTCTGTTGTAGGTTATTACTAAGCAGAATTAAAGGGAAAACACTAGAAACAAATACCCACATACAGACTGGACTTGACAGCTTGCCAAAATTGCAATGTCATTATTTGAAAAGATATGAATGAAGTCTCCTATCTATAGTGCTGGGTAGCTGGTGGTTTTCAACGCAGTTTGAGACTGCTTTGATTCTTTAAAATCTTTAAAATAAATTATATGACTGTATGATTACAGACAAATTACTATTTATTACCCTTAAATTGTTTTCTCCCTATGATGCAAGTACAGTAGCTCAATAATAAAAATTGGCAGGTTCAGGCAACCACCCTTCATCAGGTTCCAGAACAGCACATTTAAGCTGTTTCCTAAACTGCAGCAGCAGCCCAGTCAAGCAGAGGATGTTGTCCTTCACCAACAATCCTACACCATACTGTAATGCACACACAAACCTCAGATTGACATACAAACAAATGTTACAGCTGACAACATCAAAAACTAGTGCAAAAGAGTACCAGTTTTTAGAGAGAGAGGTGATACAATAGAAAAAATTATTTTAAAATAATGCTGAACCCTTCAGACAAATCAAACAGCATTAGAAGCAGTAATTAGCTGTTCTTGCTAACTGGTCACAACCAACGCCTTGTGACAACACAGGCCTGCTGTTGAAGTGCAGCAGCTTTATAGACACTGAGCAAGCAGAGCACTCATTCATTCCAAGAGCTTCACTGGAAGCCTTTCATATCACCCTGCAAGACCCCAACACACACCAGTGATGCCAACTGCAGTTGGAAAGGCAGCAACTACTGAAAACGGCTCAGGCAAGCCTCAAGTTCTAATGTAACCCAGACTGTACTGTTAACTTCAAATTAATATCCCTACTGGCCATGGCAAAAGCCTTTAATCCAAGTGTCCCAAGACTGAGTCACTAATTTGTGATCAGCAGAAGAAATTAACTGGAAAGTCAGTCTTCCACTAATATTTACTGTAGGAAACAAAAGCAGGGTATTTTTGAAGCCCTCAACACAAATATAATTACTTTAAAACCATTTCTCCTTGGTCAGAGAGGAACACATAAACTAGCATTGCTGACGGCCCATCAGATGCTGTATCTCAGCTAAAACAAAAATAGAGCTTCAATTACTTACTTTCTAATATTTCTTATGAGTAAAGAAAAAATGCTTTACTACTGTATCCAACTTACCAAAATGGTGAAAGTAGTTCCCACTGCAGCTGACCAGAAGTCATGACCAGCTCTGGTCAGACATACACACCGTACACCCGTGCCAACAGCTTTCCATGAAAGTAACTTTCTTAAACCTCTTACTTCTCTTCTTGGCATTTTCTAGAAAATTAGCACGAAAAGGGCTGGGTTATGAAAACCCATCTGTACTGCAATGGATTGGCAGTGTAAATTTGGATCATCGATGTAATTGCGTATCTTCCTTAATACCTCACCTTAGAGCTACAGTTCCTGAAGCAAATGGTAATAAAAGATCTAGCAAATGAACAAAGGTACACAGAGTGGCAGGGCACACTTGAGGCATTTAAATGTTAAGATATGCCAACTGATACTTCTGATGCAAGGGAATAACCCTAGGAAAACACACAAAACTTCAGAGCAAACTGGCAAATACTTCTTCTAGAACTAAGGTAAAGGATTGGCACACGTAACAATACGAAATTTCAGGACTGAAGTACTGCACAATCCCACAAGATTAAGTGTTAAAATGTGCTTTCTCTGCTTTGAATTTCAGTGATGTAGCTAACCTCCCAGGTCCTGAACTACGTGCAGCAACAGCCAGAGGCTGCACGTGCCTGGGTATGTCGAGATGAGATGTGCTCAGTCCGGAATCACCCCCATCCGTCACAAAGCACCGGACATCAAGGCTGGTGATGATGTGCCCGACTTCAGCTCTGACCAGCGGATGCACAGGGAGCAGAGGTTACACAAAAGCAAATAGATAGGCTGTTAAAAAGTGTCAATAGCACACTTAGTGGGTGAACAGACCATTCTGGAGGGAGATACATATTAATTAAAAGGTCAGAAAATACTGCCACAGATCCAGCAGGGAAGTTTCAAGCGGGTCAGAAAATTAAACTGTTCACATTATATGTCGTGACATCAGCCTTTTAGAGCTAATCAGAAATTCTCTTATTTCACTCTTCTAACAGTCCCACTTGTTTTCTTGTGAGCACAGGGAATGTAGGGGGGCTCCGGGCCACTGAGGCTGAAATGCAGCTCTAACAACATCCTTGGAAAAGCTTGCAAAGGCTATCCAAAACAGCACCCAGTTATGCTGCATACACTAAGAAATGTATGATGGAGCCTTTTTGTTGGTTTGTCTGCATTTCTTTTTATTTTTTAAACGAGCAGGGCTACTGGAAATTTAAGCCACCAGGACACCTTCTGCTACCTACAGGCTACTGGCAGGATTTAATCAAGGATGCCTGATGTAATAGGCACTGAAATTCCTGGAGATTATAGAATGCTGCAAAGGGTGTCAGAAGGTGTCATCAGGCCAGGCAAAAGAACTAAAGTGATCTAAGCATATGAGACCAGAAAAGCAATTCATGAAAAATACATGACTCCTTACTGCTAAAAAGTATAATTTTGGATACAGTCTACATTTAGTGAGCAATAACCAAACAGAGCCAAATATAACATGAGCTTTTATAGCTGTCTTACAGTCTACATTTAGACTGAGGAACCTTTTCTGTGTTGAGGCACAAACATGTCTTCCAGTTATATTTGGGGGAGCACACAGTAAAGTGCAATATAACATTATCCAGAAACATGGCCAGTGAAACATCATTCCTTAAGTTCCAACTGCAGCCAAAGGATATTTCCTCCCAACATTTAGTGGGTCAGCTGAAGCATGCACATAAACCTGTGCTGTCCAGGTAAAGGCCAGCTCACTGACTGCTGGAATTAACACGATCCTCTCTGCCACCTCAGAGTGCTCGCCATCAGGACCAGACTGAAAGGCTGATTCAGCACTAGGGTCAAGCCTGAAAAGCTTTAGGTCTTTCAAATAACATTCTCATGACAAAAAACTCTAAAGAAATTGAGACCTCACTTTGTCTAATCATAAAACAAGCTCAGAAGTACATTTAATGTAGCAAATAGGATTTAACTTCAAATTTTCAAGGTGATGTCATCTCCTGTAAGCACCACTAAGCCCAACCTCACAACAGAGGTTATGAAACCCAGGGCTAAGGTACATTTCTTCTCACCTACAATTCCTAATCATTCCATTATTAATCCACAGTCACAGTTCAGATATGACTAAACTCTTCTATTATTAATAGATTGAGAGTGGAATATTCAGCTTCACACAGTCAACTCTCTCAGGGGCATTAAACAGTTGCTCTGTGGGTGGAGTTTTTTTTTGTGGTTTGGTTGGTAGGGTTTTTTTAAGCATTATGATTTCCAATTAGTCAAAACAACGATGTAGACACCCTGCATTTCATAACATGCCATTCTTTTTGTTAAAGATGGAGATAGAAGTAGGTGAGATACTGGAAATACAAGATCTATTTTATGTCTCACATCAACCTCACCCAATCCTAGCTCCGTATTTCTAAGAGAACTGAGGTTCATACAGGGCAGGTTTTACTAGGGAGTAGGAAGGGGGTGGTGAAGAGGCATGAAATGCTCGGAGGCAATTTGAATGCACATAATAAAGTTCCCTAAATAATTAAGTCCCAGGACTAAATCTCCGGTCTTAATGTGATTCGGTAAACCAAAGTAATGACTGCTTTTAAAGTAAAAGCACATTTTTCATTACTTTCTGGATTTGAGCCTCTTCCTCCTCCATTTGCTTCAAGATTCCTTATCAGAACGCGTCACCATCATCTTAACCATTCCTGAAACCCCTTTCAAAGTATGATGAGAAAAGGGTTTAAACCCTCCCAACACATTCAACCGAGAGTTGCTACACGAAGCTCTCCTCGCTTCTTCACGGCAGCCCTGACAGCTTCTCTAGTTCACACCTGAGACATGTTAGCACTGTACTGCCACTATGTATTTCAAATTACTTTCAAAATATTTATGAAAACGACCAAAGAATATTGTCAGAATTCATATTGTTGATCTTGTTTCCGATTACTTATTCTTAATACATACCACTAGGAACTAAGATTTAAAAACTAAATGCCAAAACACTATGCACAAGCCATGCTGCCACGAACAGTTATCCAGAACCATGTTTCATTTGAGAGAAAAACCATCACCCCCAATAAACAGAGGATTTTATTAGCAAGCTGTTTGTTAATCCATTCAATTTGTATGTAGCCAATGAATCAGACAGATAAAACTACCTTGAAATGCATAATTAGATATTTAGAGAAGAAGAGAACTCCTAATGATTTACTGAATACAGTACATTTACAAAAGTAGATTTTGAAATTAAAAATTAATAAGCTATTAATAGGATGAGACAGCTTGTGACTCATTGTCTAACAAAGGAAACATGTCAGGGAACAGAAAAAAAAAAAGGAAAAAAAGAAAAAAATCAGTAGACTCCAAGTATGACTCTTTAAAGCTAAATGCACAAGTAACTTATTTTAGTTATTAAACACAACGGGCAAAAAGCAGCAAATATGTCAACCCGAAAAACATGGCCAACATTCAGTAAAAACCAGTCGTGTCAGATGATACTCATGTCATAAAACCAAAGAGGGGCGAAGCTCTCTTGCACATCCTAACTCAAGAGATCTCTCGGTTAAAACTTTTTCATTAGGCTTTTTACTACCACTTTTTCTGTTTTCTCGAAGTTTGTATCCTCAGAAATCTTTCATTTGATCTAATCCCACATCTGCAAAACAGAAACACTAACAGAGGAAAATGTGCATGCTTTGATTGTCAAGAGTGTAATTTGAAAAAAGCACAAATCTTGCCTCCTGTCCTTACTCTCACCATTCTCTTTTGCCTCCTGGAAAATATTAGTCTGTGCCTTGCAGGATGTAGAAGCACAATAGTTTGAAACCAGGCATTTGAATAGAGAAACTGGAGTTTATTTCAGCAATGACTCTGTAAGATAACAAAGTTGCCAAAGTTCTCTTTAACACTTAAACTGCACTGCTCTCAAATACTGCCATACTTCTGATAAAACCCAACTTACTTATTAGGAGAAACCCATTTTTTTACAACAGTTTCTTATCAACTAGTAACTTTTCTTCTCCAACTCTTCTTGTGAGAGAAGCTTAAACTAAAGGGACTGACATTCCAGCCTCTGTTGGACAAGGAGGTAGTTCTAGCCTGACCACATCAGTATTTTACCGCAATTCTTATTCTCACACTGCATCTAGGAATTTTATAGTTTGCAGCTGCAGTCACTAAACACACTCATAATCTGGCATGCTTTTGGCATTCCCTTTATTTCCTTCTTCTCCTAAAGATAACAGTCTCAACTCTTTCTATTCACTTTTTAGGAATGGTATTTTTCCACGCCTCTAATTACTCCAAGCTATTGCAGTGATCAAATGCATGTTCCTAAAGTGTTCTGATGTGCTATAAAGGGTATGAGTAAGATTGAGGCTAATCATGTAACTCTTCCAGCACTCAAAAGATATCATCTGAGCACAGTGAAATAAGTAAAAGGAAGATTTATCATAGGTCAGTCTTTTACATGTATGATCTTTTCCTAAACAAAGAAAAGTGTGCGACCTTATTTCTCAAAAAAATCATTTTCTGAAAATTTTTTGTGATGTTTCTGATAGACCAGTCCAGTGCCAGCAAAGTTGGCCAAAAATAATGGAAAACTAGTCCAAATTGCCAAATTTGGAAAGACTGCCAAACTCTCCACAGTAAGTGGCTGACATTCTCTATTTTTGTGTCTAAATATTTATCAGGTTTTCCCAAAAATAACTACACTGACTCTATTAACATGGTAGTGCATATTCGTAGCACAGAGTATTTTTTCGAATACAATGTATCTCTCATTCTGAGTTGACCCTTATTTTTTGAGTAACAGAACTTTAAAAGGTTAGCAGAATATATGTCAAAAAACAAGTCCTATGGGCAGTATCAGCCCTCTCTGTCTCTTCCACACAGACATGGGATGAACAACCCTTCTCTGCACTACTTTCTCAGTGCCCTGGCAGCAGCTTTCAGTCAGCTGAAGCATCCTTCTGCTCTTTCCTTTACCCCCTCCATCAAACCCACCAGATGCACTGCCAGCTCTCTGCCACCTTTCTAAGGAAAGGGACCCAAAAACCCACAAAGGTCCTCAGTGCTGCTGCCTCACAGCTGATCACTGCTTTCAGAGGACTACTCTGCTCTTCCACACCTGAACTATACCAGGCTTACAGTCCAACTAAATGTGCCAAATGGCAGATTAGAATAACATTTTCCTACCAGGGTGAAACAGCTTTAAACAGCAGAACTGTTTTAAATGAAACTTCACATCATTATGCTATAATTTTATGTTTGTACCTTTTCTTCATATTACAGCCTGTCTCTCCTACCTTCACTCTGAGTTACTTCAGCAGCCTGCTAACACAACCCAGCTTGGTCAACTAACACTATAAATAAGCAAAGCAAAACTGGCAGCTCTACGTGCAATCATTGAAAGAAACCAGTCCAATACAAGCCAGTGCTCAGTACAAATACAATTCCTTGAAATACTACTAATGAATAGAGCTTTGAATTCCTGAGATTTTATGTTTATGAAAGAATTTTAAAAAGCCAATTGATATTCTTTCAACACAGTTTTGGGGTAATATGATGAAACAGAAGCTACAGTATGAATTCTAACTACACATAATGAATGCACCTCATCACATCTCATCTCCATCACTGGAAAAATCTTTGCTACTTTCTTCCACACTGACACTGCAGTTGCAAAGAAAGATTGTGGTTAAATGTATACAGTCAGCTTCAATGACCCCCACTGATATTTTTTATTGGTGGTAAAACAATTTCACAGTGTTTTTCTTCCCTTCTGAATTAAAACCATAACACTTAGGTGGTCTTCGTCCTCCCAAAATCTCCAGTGACAATTTATACTCAGTGTTCTTCTCAGTGACATCGGAAAGTGGTGCAAGATATCTCCATAAAGGGAGAGAGCAAGAGCTTCCTGACTAGAAGAACGTAAATGCATTTTCTCCTACTAAAATCATAGACTCAGAGAGTTGGAAGGGACCCACCAGGATCACCAAAGTCCAGCTCCTGGCCTTCCACAGGGCAGCCCCAAGAATCACACCACGTGCCTGGGAGTGTCGTCGAACATTTATCAAACTGGCAATTCCAACACTCCTGAGTGAAGCTGAACATAAAGCAGTCTTTTCATCTAAAAGACTGTCTGGAGGCCACCAGTTACTTCCACTTCTCTCCTTCCTTACTCAAGAATGCCTATTCTGCTCTGGCTTTCTGCAAATAAGAAAAATAAACAGAACTTTTACTACAGACAAAATGAGGAAGAAGGGAGAAAAAACAAACAAACAAACAAACTTGCTTTCCGGTTAATGCAAGGAAAAAACCTTGGATTCTAATGTTGGTCTCCACATTCCTCAGAAGGACTGGTGTGAGACCATTATGTCAGGCTACCTGCTCCAAGGAGAAAGAAAACACACTCTGTAAAGTCACCATCAGAAAGACTGCCCTACTCCTGCTCTGCCACCCAGAACCCAACCCTACAGCACAGAGCCAGGGGGCTGCAATTCAGATTTCATACCAGACTTAAGGGCGTAACTCTGCTGTGAATCCACCGCCAGGGGAAAGGACCCTTTGGTTGTTTCTCTCAGCAGCAACAAGACCCAACTCACTGCCGCTGCAAGCAGGAGCTGGACAAGGAACGGTCTCTGCTGATCCACTGAGCAAATTTTTTCATTTTGGAAGTAATAAATTGAAGAAAATAAATAGGAAAAAAATAGGATTATTCAGGAGTTTAAAAGAAAGCAAGATGAAAAGAAGTCTACCTGGGGGTTTGGAGTAGCTTTTTTTCCTTCTTAAGCCAAAAATTTCAGAACACAGAGGAGTTATAAGTAAGCATTCTTTGGAGAAAATAGTTTTGCACTCTTCATTTTGTCATCCTACTAAATATTAGCCAAATATTAATTTAATTGAAATGGACTCCAAGTAAAACACAAAACCACAGGTAGTACAAAAGATTTTTCTAACACTTCTATTTGCTGGCAGAAAACTGCAGAATTTAGTCTCATGATAAACACTACTTAATAAAAGTAATGGTTTAAATCAGGAAAAAAAATAAAATAAAAACCAAACAAACAAAAAACCACCACCACAAAAAAATCTTAGCTAATTTTACTATGCAACTCACTGCACCTGTGTGATTATCCTTCAGAAAGATTCCTACATAACTTGTATTAGTGAAATTACTGTAACACTTCTTTCCCTTTTTAAAAAAATGAAAATTATGGAGACACAGTATTGTCAAGGAGTAGATTAATTGATTTTATCTCAGATAAACTACTTCTTAGAAGTAAATAATTCAAAATATTCATTGTTAATTGGCATAGAACTTCTAGACGTAATTAAAATCCTGCTAAATTGTAGCTGGGATTTAAGAGGACTCCTTTCTACTTTTGGTAAATGCATAATGTAATGAACTTGACCTCTCAGAAGAACTGAACCTAATCAGCAAAAAATCAACAATAATTTAATTTTATCACGCATCAAGCCATCTATGGGCGGTAGGAGAGAGAGTCACTATGTATAGCAGTCATTTGCCTCTTATCTCAAGTGGTTTTTTTGGTCTTAGCCCTTTCGCAGTAATGAATCTGACTACAGAAATATTAGTTTCCTAAATGTGTTTAGAAAGGGCAGAGGAAAGAGAAAGGCATTAAGACACTTAACCATTCATTAATTCATCACTGATTGCAATTGGAAATCAGTACTTCCATCAAGCATTATCAAGTTGATCTTTTCTTTAGCTCTACAGCATCATCCATTATTGGGTCAGTACGTACATCTACTGCTTTTGAACAGAACACAAACGTGGGTGTGTCATGTAAATAGTCATAAGATATTATTACATCAAATGCTAGAAAGAAAGCAGTTTTGTTATTACCTGTGCTGTTGCTCTGGACATTCTCAGTGTGTATCAGATGTTTTCCAAAAATCAAATACAGTCAGAGCACTTTTTCATAAAGATTTTTACTCTGAAGGGACTGCGACTCATTGGTGGACTGCGAAAAAATGTCAAGAGAGTTTCTGGTAGCTGCAGATACTTTCTAGAGCCTCCTGACAGCAGCAAAGCTCACCAGAACTCTGTCAAAATTACGTTGGTGCTACTGGAGGAATCTACCTGCAACAGGACATGAAGGTTCTTGACCAGAAAAATGGTGAATAAAAGCATTACCCCAAACTTTCTATCCTTCAGCAGCACTGGAATATTGAAGGCTACAAGTTGGTAAAACCTGGGAATCAAGCAGGAGATACAGATAAGACAGCTCATACACCACAGTGTAATAGGCCACGAGCCTGGCTTTTCATAGCATATTGGTGAGAATCCCACCAGGCATCTCTTTTTCAGCACTTGAAGTGTCTAGCAGTGGTTAAATATATTTAAGGAAACTACAGCAATACTAAAGTGATATTAAGGACCTAAGCAAAACATAAAAAGCTTTGGATTTTCACTGTTTTTCACTGCAGAACTAAAATTTCTGATTCTTCATTTCCTACTGTGACTCACTAGTATGGTAGCACCTTTATAGGTCATTTCCTGATAAACATTTTAGAATAAGGATTACAGTACCTTATTTAATGCACACCATGTTGTTTGCATCTCTATGTACTACTGAAACAGCAAGCTGCCTGAAAACCCACCTTCAAGAGCTAAACTCCATTGCTATCCTTTTTTACATCATTGTAAAGTTTTGCACAGGCGCTGCACAGGCTGTCAAATCCAGGTTAAAACAACATTTCTACAGTCCAGGAAATGCTGTTTATGCTCACACTAGCCAGTCAAATCATGCTGGGCTGCAATGGACGGAGGCTCTCTGTAATCAGAATGAATTCCACATAGGAATGTCTCTCAGGTCACATGAAGACACTGAGATAATACTAAGTTTACCATGAAATCTGTATTCACAACCTGTTAGTAAAATAAATGATAAAATGAAGTTGTACAATGCGTTTTGAAAAATTAATACAAGCTTCCAGCACAAGGGTATCAGTAAGTCACAAGCAGAGTAGCAAAACAGTGAAAAAAATAAAAGATTGAAGCTGCTCTCACAAAGCTGCAGATTTCAGGAGGTTTCAGATAGGATGTGGCACGCAGAGTAAATCCCAGGTGTGTTTAAGCTCCATAAAAATTATATATTCCCATCTCCTTCCAAGAAGCTTTCCTTGTAAGATGTTTTGCTAATTCCTTTCACTGCATTAGCTAATTATTAATAATACTTCACCGTATTAGCCCTTCTCTCTCCTGCTGTACCCTGGGCCCTGGGGGCTGCCAGAGGCTTTCCCTACCCCTAACCTTGGCTGCTGAACAGCATTAGGCACATTCCTGGGGGAATGCTCGACTCTGGCATCCTTCACTCTCTCTTCTTTATATTCACACTTCTAAAAGGTATTTCCTGAGCACAGAAAAGAAAAACCCAGCGTGTCACTGAAATTGTTTTATGCATGGCTGTGTAGTGCAAAGAGCAGAAAGCCACCCTTACTCAACATTGCTCTTAAATTATGCCCCTTTTTCTGCTGCAGAGAGCAAATCATTCGTAAGTTTAGCATTAGGGAACTGGCAAGGAATTATTAGCTACAGTGTGCTCGATACATCGTAACCAAGTGCGAGCAAAACTGTTAGGAAAACATTCATACATTTTACTATTTAAATACTATATCCACTGATTCGACAGTCCAGAAAAGACTTCGCCCCTGTAACCAAGGCAACGGGAGCTGCCGTGCAGCTCAACCCTACTATGAGCTCTGGATTATCCATTTCCATTGTAAAATGGAAAGGATGCCTGTGTCGTGTAGGCACATACACACAGGCTTACATATCATATAGAATTATAAAGAGTGTGTGTGTATACACATACACGTATCTATAGAGACACAAACACGAATGGAAATTACCAAGGCTGAAGTTATACTCTCTTTTAAAATATCAAACTCAAAATCCCGACTAAATAAAACCGAAAATGTCTTATATTTGCAATAGAGGCTCTAACTCTAGCAAAGTTCATCTACCAAAATTACATGGATCTATGTTCACTAATGTATTTATGATGTTTGATTATACTTAGATAAAACTCATGCCAAGTGTTCAAATTCAGTTGGACATGGGTACAGATTCCTAGATATTATAAATAAATTAGAATCACTAGTGCCTGGATGAAGGAAGGAACTCATAACAAAAATCTGTTAAGAGTTAAGCCTCCAAAAATATATAACTGTGTTCAGGAGAATTGTTCATATAACTTTATGCCATTAATCCCACACAAAGATTATTTTTTAGGTTCCTAAATACAGCGGTGAAGAACAAAGCGTTTCTTCCTTTTGAAGAGAAATTTGCCTTCACACTAAATTACCTGTACATTCACCAAATTTGATATATCTATTTTTTTCCAGGATGAAATAGAAAACTATTTTCAGTGAGTGACTGATACATAAACACTTTTGATAGCTGCTACTTAACTCTTCTAACGTTATTTTTTAGGAAGTTTTACTGGCGCAGCAGAAATGATATTATAACACTCATTTTAATTTTCTACTCAGAACACACACACTTCAACTTTTGCCACACGCTAATAATTACTTTGTGGAAGACCTCCACAAGAAGGCATTGCAACATTTATCTGATCTATTTATGAAGCCTGCAGTGCTGCAATATTCCAGAGATACCCAAAGATCAAACATTTACCACCAGGGAGTCATCACAGTATCTGCATTCGTTAGTACTTATAACAATGGCAATGCACAAGAACCCCACATGAAAACAGATGGATATCATGGACAGATCACCATTAAGGAAGAAAAAAGATCCTCAAAATTACAGACATCCCTCGTACATTTATTGCTGGAGAAAAACATGATACAGTAAAACAACAATCTGTTTCTATGCAATGCATTAAAGTGAGAGATGACTGATTAAAATTAACTAATTTAATTCAAAATGTTCAAAATCAAAAAGTGAAACTGAGGAACTCTGCTGGCATGCAAGAAAAACTCGTAACAACAGTTATAGGCTAATACCACTGCAATATAGTAATAATCCTTTACCTTACATGGTATTATTTTATTTAATATGCCACATTCTATAGCTCATCTTCCCCTTCATTTCCTGTAATATTTTCTCCTTGTGTTTCTATTACTGGTACTTTACTAAGTCCTTTATCAACACAAAACAATACTACTATGATCCTATGACTGTCAGATTTTTGTTTCTCTTCATATATTAAAAACTCAAATCTATAAAGACAAAATATTACACTTGCCAACATCACAATAACAATCCAATAAGATTCATAACTTAAAATTAGATGTATAATATTGTAAAATGTGGATTTAGACAAGTCCTTTACATCCAAAACCAAAGCGTGTAATAGTATCATACCCTAAAAGCAAATTAAAAGGTGTTACTTGTGTGACATTCACAATTACTAATGAACTATCAGTGAAGAAAACTGGAACCTTTAAGAGTGAACTAAGTAGACTACGTATAGACAATATGCAGCAACTTCCCATTCACCTTGAAAATTATTTACATATATGTAATTTGTAAGAACTCTTCTTAACCCCATTAAGGATATGCAGGCTGGCATAAACCACGGTTGGCTTCACTCATTTTTCCAAGAAGCTATGCCAGTTACTACATGATAAGGAGCTGGTACTTCCCCTTCTGCCCCTGTGAGAATGGCCTCTTTTCTGGTGCCTGGGCTCTAATGCACCAGTTTACTGCACGTCAGAATTCCTAACTGGAACTGCACAGCATAAAGCCCACAAACAATAGGGGTCACAAAGAAGCTGTCAGGTTTTGTTTGAGAAATGACCCCTGCTCTTCATTGACATTCTTTCCACAACATACCTGCACTCTCAAACCACTGACACGAAACCTCACTTGTGAAATCCTAAACTGCTGTGGCTCGAAGGGAAAAAAAATGCAGATAGTACACACATGCTACACAGGTGGATTAGACTTCTTCAGCACTGGTTAAATTCATCAGTCTTTCAGATGTACAGAGTGGGGGTTCTTATATAGCATAATCTTTTTATTTTTCCATGTTTGCAAAGGGAAACTTTCTTGCTTGCACGGAACTGTCATGATGGACTTTGCTATTTGTGTGTCTCAAGCTTCATTTGCAGTAGTCGTGTTAAAAATACAAGAATCAAATCCTCAAGTTTTAATTTCTGTTCGGATGTCAAAAGCTAACCCAAAATTTCATAGAATCATACAATATGCTAAGTTGGAAGGGACCCATCAGGATCATCAAGGTCAACTCTTGGCCCTGCACATGACAATCCCCAGAATCACACCGTGTGCCTGCGAGCATTGTCCAAACACCTCTTGAACTCGGACAGGCTTGGTGCTGTGACCACTTGCCTGGGAGAATTTGCTATCCAATGGACATTCTGCAAGTGGCACAGACATCACAGAACTGTGGGGTTGCACACAAGCCTTCACTGAGCTTAGAGCCACAAAAAGACAGGGAAAAGATCCCTTACTTTGACATTCCTTGAGGTGACAGGTACGATGGCAGCAGTTCGGGCAGTGGGTGCCAACTCTAAGAAAAAATATAATAGGAATTTTTAAATTTAAAAAAGTCCAACCATCTTCTCTAACAGGTAGAAGTGAAAAGCTGCATGCACCAGACATTTTGCATGCTTGGGAAGAGACTGTCTGCACTATAAAGAAATCTCTATCAAACAAAATCATTATTGATTGGAAACATCTATAAGTATCAAATTTGAGAACCTTCCTACTTGGATTTCCTCATGTAATTTAGATTGGTCTATCCAACTTTAATGAACTTGGGGGGAAAAAAAAATACCCCCTTGCCCAGAGAGTATTCATGTGTTAAGATACTAAGCAACATCCCCAAGCAGGGATCAAGCAAGGTGCTCGACCCAGATGGAGTGAAAAACAATTCCTGCCCCGAAGCATGTAAACAAAAGAGAATTAAAGAGAGAAAATATATACCAAAATGAGAAGCAGGTGACAGGTCAACAGCACAGCAAAATCTCAAAACAATGTCCAACTTGCTAGAGCCTGCACTTCAGAAAGCACTGGACTCCCAGCAAGTCAGTGGGAACTTAGTTATATTGATCCAAGGTAGAACTTGACATCTTTTCTCTGCAGGTCTGCCAGAGCAGAGCACTATGTATGACTGAAATATCCTGCTCTCAGCTGCAAGTGTTCAGTTAAAAACACAGACAAAAGGCCAGCTTTGCATTCTCGCCACTGTGGTAACTCTACCACCTTAGGAAGCCTTTTTAAGCCTTGAACTGCTTAGCAGCTCCCTAGTGTTCAGTAAAGTTTACAAAAGGCCAAGAGCATCTCAGAAGCTGAGAAAATATGTTTATTTTTATAGAAACTTTAGAAGTTATGACTTGTACAATCCATTCATATCCTCTTTCTCCCTGCTGCCTTCTATCCTTCTGTTTCTCCAGGCTGAGGACCTATCCTCTTATTTTCTTGTCCCTTCTCCCTTTAACAAAATATTACACATGAGAGCCTGAAATACTGTTTCCTTATTTAATACATCAGCCATGCAAGACTAAATGCCAGTTGTGCAGCCCACTTTTACATAAAGGAGGATGTGTGAGGAGTCACAAATAAAGCCACCCTGAACACAAGAAGTGCTAGGCTTGTCACACATACTGTGTAAACCAACCTCTGTTGCCTTTTCTAAATTTTATTTGTGGAAAAGCTTATTTTTCTGCACCCTTAATAGAAACACAGTGCAATCCGTTAGGAAGGACTTGAGGAGTTAATTCCCAAGAAGGAGACAGGCATACATTTTAAAATTTTTAATTCCGTAGCTTCTTCTTTGTATAAGGATTAACAATAACTCTTAAAAGCTTATCCAGTATTGCAGGGGAATACAATCTTTCACCCAGAAGCATGCATGCTACTATAAGCATTATACAAACAGTGCCCCACAAAAGCAATACCTCTTACACTAGCAAACAACGGAACTGGAATTATTTATGGAGGTGGCAAGGGTGCCCCACAAACTGCAGTGGGCAGCACAGTGAAGGGTCTACACCAGCAGCGAAGGAATAAAAGCATGCACAGACTTCCAGAACAGAAAGTTTGGACTTGAAATTTCACTGCTTGGAAGACAAAACAAAACCTTAACTGGAAATGATACAGGAAGCATCCACATATAGAAAGGAAAGGAGGTTGGCCAGCGAGAAATGGATACCCAAATTATGATGTATATCATTAAAGCTAAAATTTGGACTGGAAAGAAAGTCGAAAATTGTAGACAACAATCAGCCAGAATATTGAGATTCACATAGAGCATTCTCAGCTCCACAAACAAGTATGAAGACAGGCTGAGAGAGTTGGGGCTGTTCAGTCTGGAGAAGAGAAGCCTCCAGGGAGACCTCCCAGTGCTTAAAGGGGGCCCACAAGAGAGCAGGAGAGGGACATTTAACAGGGGCATGTAGTGATCAGACAGGAGAAATGGCATTAAAGGAAGAAGGACAGATTTAGATTAGAAACTAGGAAGAAATTCCTTACTGTGAGGGTGGTGAAGCACTGGAACAGGGAGTTTGTGGAGTCCCCATCCCTGGGTATGTTCAAGGCCAGGTAGGATGCAGCTCTGAGCAACCTGCTCTAGTGCAAGGTGTCCCTGCCCTTTGCAACAGGGTTGGAACCAGATAACCTTTACAGTCCCTTCCAATCCAAACATTCTATGATTCTGTGATTTTAAGTCCTTTCCTCAGAACAAAGGGTTCTGTTCTAGGTCAAGCTCTAATTCATTCTATGTTGCATAGGCTCTGAAGAGGCAATTGCAAAGCTACCATTATCCATTAGCCTCTACAAATGCTATGTAAAAAGCTGAGAAATCAGAGCAATGGCACACAATTTCAGACACCTACAAAATCAAAACCCAACATCAAATAAAAATTAACATAACATGCAGGGAGAGTTAATATAGGCTTTCGTTCAATGAAAGGAAGCACACAAAGTGGAGAGATCCTGACAGAAACAATTATCTGGTATCCCAGTGAAAAAGAAGCAGAATTCATCTTTTCTGATAAATTAGAAGCCACACCACTGGCAGCAGCAAAAGCCAAACTCAACACAAGAACATCTTTGATTAATTAACTGTCTGGTCTTGTTACTGTGAAACTGTCATGAATTTACTATGGACTACAATCAGGAGCATACAGTTAAACATGATTCCTCATCTGTAAAAAAAAGAAAAATCACACAGGTCTTGTCTTCAGTTTTCAGATCCAAAAATACCCCAATATTTAGACTATGTCAATAATCAATAATCCCAGATTCAGAATCCTCCATTAGGACCAACTGTGCAGCAAAACCAGTTTTAGTGGGAGTTTTAAAAGAGATGGGTCACCTTCATTTACTTCATGCAGAAGTATATTCTTACACGAAAGTTCAAAGCTCATCATGGTTTTAGTCTATCTATACAATGATACTGAATATAGTCATTAGTCGGTTATCTCCCAACATAGTAATTCCAAGAAAAAATGAAGTCAATTGCCAAATCCTGCAGCATACCTTTTTATCAGCCTAATGAATTATCCAAAGCCTCTATCAAACCTTAGATACTGGTTCTGAATTTCTCCGAACAAAAAAAAGAAACCTGACAAACTAGGAGTGAGGCCAGAAGAAAGTAAATGAAACTTTGCTGCACTGTTTAAATAGCTCATTACTCTCTAAAGCTATACATATTTCACTTAACCTTTAAAATCACTCAATTCTTAAGCCTAGTTAAATGTACCTATGAGTTAAAGCTCACATTCACCTGCATTTCACTCTATTGCCTACATACAGTTTGATTCAGAATTCCTTCTAGACCAAAGCTTTATTTAATAATGCATATTCATAGTCTTTATTATAGATATCCCATTTGCAATGTATCTATAGTATTATCATCAATCTGAAAGGCAGTTCTCATTTCACTGAAAACAAAACAGGAAGAGGCAAAGGTGACTTTCTGTGAGCTGATTTAGCTGATTCAGTACTTCGAAGCATGCCCATTTTTTTGCTACTGATACACAAGTAAAAAATTAGGAAGTCTACAAGACTTAGACACACTGAACACGATTCCCATTCAACAAAACCCACAGCTTTCAGCTACCAAAGCTTCCTTGAGCTACACGTGCATCAAATTTCCTAATACCTTTGAGGTTTCCTAAAAACATGGAGCCTCTTATTTTGCACAGTATATACAAACACCAGCATAAAATACAAACTTCATGCTATTAACAGTGTTTGTTTCTAGTGCTCCACTACTGTCTCTGAGGCAAATATCTCCATCAGACAGCTTGCCTTCACCCTGTGATGCAGCGTGTCTTGAAGTACGGGAGAAGCTTGGCACTTCCACGGCCTGTCTTCCCAACACACTCACTTTCCGCTCACTAACCAGCTCTACACCAAACATGTGCATACTCGGGGGCTTGAACTAAAACGAGCTTGGGGCATATTTAACTAATTAGCAAGTAACTCCTCATTTCAGCAGTGCTGCACTGCCATACTATTTACACAACAAAACCACGCAGCAAAAAAAAAAAAAGAAAGGCCTTTTCTTCCCTTCTGTGTCGAGCGATTTTTGTTTTCTTGGGGTGACACAGCATGAGCACAAGACACCTAATGTGACAGCAGTGAAGACAGCATAAATTATTTTAAACACTCAGCACTGATGAGGCCACTCCTCAAATCCTGTGTTCAGTTTTGGGCCCCTCACTACAGCAAGGACACTGAGGGGCTGGAGAGAGTCCAGAGCGGGGCAACATAGCTGAGGAAGGGGCTGGAGCACAAGTCTTATGAGAAGCAGCTGAGAGAGCTGGGGGTGTTAATCCTGGAGAAAAGGAGGCTCAGGGGAGACCTGTCCCTCTCTGCAACTACCCGAAAGGAGGTTGAAGCATGATGGGGGTCAGTCTCTTCTCCCAAGTAACAATCAATAGGACAAGAGGAAATGGTCTCAAGCTGCCCCAGGGGAGGTTTAGATTGGATATTAAGAGAAATTTCTTCACCAAAATAGTTGTCAGACACTGAAACCCTCTTTCCAGAGAAATGCTTGAGTCATCATACCTGAAGGTATTTGTAAGATGTGTAGATGTGGTGCATAGGGACATGGTTTAATGGGGGGCTTCACAGTGCTGGGTTAATGGTTGGACTTAATGATCTTACAGGTTTTTTCCAAGTTTTTCTAACTCCACGATTCTAAAGGGTAACAGCATCAACTGGTGTGTTATTAATCACATAGGCCAAAGAAAAACAGGTATCTGAGAGGTTTGTGGTTATGTGGCCATCACCACCAATATCACCTTACAGTCAAAATCCAGCTTCCATTCAAAAAGAAAAAGAAAAAAAAAAATTCAAACTGGTGAGATCCAAGTCAGGCATTTCATTTCCAAATGAGGAAACTTGGACAGACTTTGTTTCCAGTCATTCTTCAGCCTTTCCTGGCTTGCTTCCAGGTATCATCAGCCCAGTGGCATTTTTTTCAAATGAAAAAATTGTTACACCAATAGGATCAGAGCTAATAATTGCTGGAAAAAGCTAAAAGGACACAAAAGGAAAGCTAGCAGAAGGAAAGACAAAGAAAACAGTGGAATGCAGTAAATAAATATTAACATATGGCTAAAAGACAAATGACACCTGAAAGTGTACAAAGTCCATGCACGATCCTGAAAGATGCAGCAACTACCACAGAATTACCTTCTGAGGACAGAATTCAGTGTAACTATCCTGCCTCCACATGTGACACAGGATGGAGGATGCACCCATCAATTACTGCGTCTCACCTCCCCAGAAGCTGTGTATTACCTCATCCAACAAGACTAGAAAAGGTTTTGATCTGTACTCAGGAAGAGAATACAGTATATCCAGCCTTCCTGACCAGGCAGGACACCTGAGATACTTCCAGCTTCAGTGGCAGATCAAATCCTGAGTTTCTTCTCTGTCCCTTGAACTTCTTTGTGTGCAGCAAAGTCTGTACATGCAATTACTGAGTTACATGCCCTGCCCTCCAACACTTCTGAAAAGGGTATTTTGCCAAAGATCATATGCACATGCACACCTCCTGATTTGCTCTGAAGCTGAGCCAAAACATAGGAAACAGGCCACAACTGCCCAAATTATTCATGGAGCATGTTTTCTGGCACAGCTGCAGAGCACAGAGAGAGTGGGCTGCAGGCTGGGTGAATGGTTCTGGTAGTAGCAACCTTCAATCATCATTTTTCTAGAGCTATTCTTAGTCTTTCCTCTGCTACCTTACAAGTCCTTAAATTTAGAGAATTACAACACTACATCTCTTTTTGTGCAAGCAGACTCTGCATCCATAATGCACGTAATGGAAATTTGCACAAAACTAAGTGGTCCCAAAATTAGGTCTTAAATCAACACTGGATACAGATGTATATGGGAAGTCAGTGACGCTGGAAGGAGGAAAGTGTTTTAAACATTTTTGCATACCCAGTAGTTCTTCTGTTTTTCTTAACGAAACACGTGGATTAATATCCTATATACTAATTCCGAGAAGCATCATTCCCAGCACCTCAGCCAAGCTGTAAGCTTATCTTAACACCTTCCTGCTTAATGGTCAGTGCTTTAAAGGCAGTCATTGAAAATTGCAATGCAGTGCTTGGCCACGATCCACACTGGCACCACCATCTATACCAGGCACTCTTTCACATGCTGTGAAGGACTTCAAGGGTCTGGGCAAGGACCTAAAGGTCTGCTTGTATTTTCTCAATGTTTCTGTCTCTGAAGTGGGAGATGGTTCGTAAATGTCATCTTATTTGCTTTACATCCAACATACTCATTCTCATCTGCTATTTATTTTCCTCTCCCAACTACTTTTTCTTAGGGAGCCCTGTACATGTCAGCTAAATGAAGACTGAGAAGTCATTTGATTACCAGAAATAAGCACTTACCCTCTGAGAAGGAGATCTGGTGGCAAGACCTTTCCAAACTTGCTGATAGTAATGCAATAGGATCCAGGAGCTAACAATTAAAGCTAGATCAATTCAACCTTGAAACACTCTGCAATTTCCTAGCAGTGACTGCAGCTGAACCTTGGAACGGTTTACTGGGAAAGACAGAGGGTGAATCTTTGTCACATGCTGTGATTATGAAGTGAAGGCTTTAATTTCTCTCGAAGAATTTATACACAGGTTGTGAAGTGAAAAGCATTTATTTCTGGGGTCTCCATCTCTTGATCTACACATGTATTTCTTAACTTGATGTTTGTGAGCCACAGGGAGAAGGTGGCACTTTAATATCCAAACCGTGTTCTTTAGACAGAAGTTCCCAGATGACCTGCAGAACACTTTAAACACAGATCTGGTGCAGGAACAGATTACTTCATCCAGTTAGACTGTTAAATCTTTTGTTTGAATTTTAGCATGTGTTTTGACCAGGGAGCTAGGAGAGTTGGAATAAAGGATTATTTTGGGTTTTTCTGTTACGTGGATTGTCTGAGTCTAACAGCCAGGCCCTGAGCTTCACAGACCACCCTGTTCCATCTGGTTTCTAACCACACAACTGTTCAGTCCAACACCACTGTGGTCAGTATTGTACCAGTGATTTACCGACTTGCAGAAGAACAGGCTAAAGCCCCAGCAATCCCATTAAACCCCAAATCCTACAAAAATCACAGAAAAGAACATTCATCTGCATTTCACATAAGGCATGATTCAATCAAAAACTGCATGCCATGTTAACCTGGGCAAAACATTAGCATTTTAATACATAGGCCTCTACAGCAATCAACAAGAAAACAGCAGACAGAAGAACATTCTGAGTAATAACACACAAACTTATCTGCGTTTGTTTTCAAAAGTAATTTCCAAGATGGGAAGCTCTAGTATTCATTTCATCCAAACTCATATTTTTCCATATCAATAGGAAATTCTCCATCTTTTTTATTATTTAAAACCATTTTTCTGGGGGAGAGGGAAAACCTTATAAGAACCTCCTTTTAAAAAATAATCTAGAGATTCTATTTTGTAAAAATAGAGCTGATTTTCAAAAGAGGAAGGAGTCGGACTTAAATTTCTCCAACACCTGCAACTGCAGATCTGATGAAGCATCTATGGAAATTAAGTAGGCACTTCAGCATTCTGCCAAACTGGACTGAAAAGTATGCTACAATGCTTGGATGATTTGGGATTTCACCTTCAAAACAGTTCAGGTTTTCAATGCATTCCACTATAAAACCCAGTCAGATTTATTGCTCAGTGTTCAAATTTGACCCACAACTCTTTGGCAACTTTTTTCAGGACAAGGGCATTACCTCCTTTCCTTCGTGCCAGGGTTTGCCATAACACCCCTAATTTTTAGCCCCACAGAAGTAGCTACTTCTCAAAACATGATAAACTACATGAAACACTTTCTAATAAAAAATATTATGCAGAATCCCAGACCTGCACTAAGCCTCTGCCTGCAAGGTCCACATGAAAACGAAAAAAAAAGTCTGAGATAGAGTTCAAAATTAAGTTTGCAATACCCTCTCAGCATCTGACCTGAAATGAAACTTTTGATTTGCAGTTCCTTTCAAATGCCTAAAGATCAATTTTAACAGAAATATATTTTAAAACTGTTTAAGACTACTTTCATTTTATGAACCAAAGTTCAACTACATAGGTACTTGAATTAATACAATTTTTTTTTCCTGAAAAGTACATCAGAGCCAGAGTCTGAATGCTTGTGGCGTTTATTACACCATTTCTTTTTGCTTTCTTAAAGAAAACATTTTTACATAAATTCCCCTATACAATTTCTCATTCGGAAAACTATTATTAACACAAATACTTTATAAATACAGTAAATACAAACACCTCTCTGATACTGAGCTACCCACACACCTCATTTCACATACACATTTCGCTAAAGAACTACTCACATGTGGACACGTAAACATGAGTACAGCCATGATGTCACCACTACAAGTTCTTATGATTACAAGGTGTTCTTACATACTCACTGTGTTCCCTAAAAAAAAAAAAAAGACAACCACAGAACCACAGTCGTCCTGACTTGGAGCCAATGACAGTACTTTGGCTCAGGCTCTGTAGCAGATAACCCTGAGAAGTTAAAACAAGAAATTATTTTTTCAAAAATGAGCATGGTTTATACTGTGCACACTATGGAAGCAACACAAAAATATGCCTGTTGAAGTCACATTCTAGATGAATTCCAACATTCTTTCTTATCCCTACTTATCTTTGCTTCCAAGCTCAGTAGCTGTTCATTTTCTGCTCTCAGCCAGTTAAACAACTCCTTTCCCCTCCTCTCCCAGTTTTTCTCACAACATATATTTTCTTTATTCTGAAACACCTCATAACACAATCGTAGGAAATTATATAAGGTATTCTAAAGACCTCTCAAAGAATCCAGAAGCATTTTAACAAGCTTGGAATTTCGGTCAAAAAAAGCACAACATTTATCATTGAATCACAACTGAGTTTATTTAATTCTCTAGAAAACACTGCGGAAAAAAACCAAATGTGCACCTTAGTTCAACTAAAATTCAGCATAGTGCAGGTCTACCTGTATCTTAACCCTCCTGTAGGTCATGATGAGTCACAGCTTTCTGGAAGAGCATCCAGAGTACCACCTGCAACTTGTCAATACGCTGAAATGTGATTAAGTTACCCAAAGCTTTTCTCTAAGAGGAAAGTCTTCTCTTACACAGAATTACTGCATGAAAGCATTGACATAAAACAGTATTTCCAAAGCAAGTATCATTTCACCTCCATACTGAAAACAGAGCACAGACAGAATAAAAAGTCCTCACCGCAACAGCAGTCGATTCGGTTTTTTTGTTTCTAAGGGTAGCTTTGGGGAACCAATAGTTAAACTGACTTCCAGTCAAATTCTGCCTCTTCCTATCCTCCAGTTCTTTCTTTCACTTTTGCAACAAGGGCTGGCCTTGAACACAGGCATTAGGAAAAATTTAACACATTCCTGTAGACCCTAATCACAGGGGCCGCTGCGTGCTGATAGGAAAAACGTCATGGGTATTTACTGCGTGTGAACTGTTACTCATTCTTCCTTGCATTTTTTCAGAACATCAGGCTACTGAATTAGCCCCGCAAAACTGCACAAAAAATAACATAATAACAGTCATGCAACTGGAGATACAATAATTACAAAATATTACAATAATTACACAATATTTCCTGCACCCTTCAATGTTCTGACTTCAAGAGTTTCAAGACATTTATCTCAGAGGCTCTTTCTGAACCACAAAAGCTGACAAACCTTCCATCCACTTACCAAAATAATTGCAGTTGCCACTTCCTAAGAAGTTAATCAGTAAGTTAGCTTGCACTCCAGGATCATAATGAAAACAAATGAAAACGTATGAATTCGTTAAGGCTTGCAACAAACTTAATCTTCCTTAAATTGCTACCCTTTTTAATAAACCTGGCACTTTTATGTGGTATTCTTAATCTTCATGATCCAATCCATCTTGTCGAAAGACATTTTCAAAATTCTCTTCTTCCCATTCCTTCTACTTTCCTATTTCCCAGTGAAAATTACCTACTAATTGGCAACCAAGTATAACTGTAGAGCAACACAGTGTTAAGCATCAAGCTATACTGAGTACTTACAATGAAACTGTGACCAGTGACTTAGATTTTGCAGAAATGGTTCGTCTCCCATGAAACTGCTTCTTCGCCTCCACAGATTTCCAAAAGAAAGGGTATTCTAATTTTACTAACTGATCTTCTTATTATGAATTATATACCTGGCCTGTTATTTTGCAAGGCAGAACACAGTTGCTGCCCTGTAAGCATCACCCAATGCTAAATTCCCATCGAGTGAAACAGCAAGTCAAGAGCATGGCCTACAATTTTGTGCCTCGGAAGGGACAACCAGAGTTCAAGTGCAACCTATGAATGCAGGCAGGCCAAAAGAACAGAGAACACTGATACAAGTTCATGACTGGAAATCTTTATACGGCTGCTTTTTAAATTCTTTGCTGTGAGCAACTGACTCCAACAAGACCATTCGATAGGAAAACCAAAAGGATCAAAATGCAGAATTCCAGACACAAACACATTTCAGTAGGAGCAGTTATGACAGCAAAGTTAGCCTATTTAGAGTTTCCAAGTGCTGATGCTAATCATAATATTCAAAGCTAAAAACGCAAAAGAAAATACAAAAGATTTCTGGACATCAAAAGTGCCAGTTGAATTATTTTGTCCACTAATTCAAACAAATATAATTGCCTGTGTCAAAGAGTTCCAAGGGCAGATGGAATTAAAGTATCACTGTCCGAAAAGAAATAGGAAAAGGTTTTCATTACTCAGGTATCTCAGTTGCTGCATGTTAGTGCTGCTCCTATTTCTGCAACACTTATGTCTGCCCAAGTACATGTAAGTCACTTCCATTTGCTTATTACTCACACTCCTGGCTTCTGATAAAATTATTTTTCAAAACCTAATAACACATCGGGGATCATTCCAGACTGATACTTAAAATTACCATATGCAGAAAGCATTTTTAAAATTTTACAAATGTGTTCTCAGCTCAGAAATGGCTCTAACAATATCATGATTTTACTAAAAATATCTTACCTAAATTTAGTATTCTGTGTGTAGGCATACCACTATATTTATAATCTTTTGAAGGGACTAAAAAAAAAAAAAATCTATGTACTAAACTTGATCTTTTAGGGCCAAATTCTATGAAACAAAACCAGGAAAACTCACTCCAACTAATTAAAAAAAACCCGTAAGCATACCTGCAGCAAATGAGTTTGCAGATTGAACCCAAACACTCCTTGCTCCATTTGCCCTGTTTTGGAAAGCAGCATCCCACTCTTACATTAAGGAAGAGAGGAAAAAAAAAAATCTCAAGTGTTCCTCCTTATTGTCAATGCGCAGGAGCTGTTGGGGTTGAAGCAAAAACTCATATGTGCCACCTTTTCCTGACACATGGGAGAAAATCTGACATCAAGGACTTTCCGTCTCTCAGACACAGTGTCTTTAAAAAAAATGTTACAGCACTGGCAGAGTTCAGCAACTGATAAAAAAAGGTGACCCAAGGCACCTGCTACACAGAGCAGGAAGAAGGGAGATGGACCTGAATTCTAATCACATCCTCTATTTTCTGAGTACAACCCTCCTTCCAGTTCACATTTTGACAGTCCTATGGTTGGCCAGCGTGGCTGCCTCCAGAGCTGTCCCCAACAACTGGAGGATTTCCTTTTAATGAAGATTTTGTCTATTACCCTGTGCAAGGGTAATCAAAACTTCACTCTCCAGGCTCCCATCCTTACTAGACCAAAAAAAACAAGAAAAGGATGACCAATGCCATGAGAATGTGCATGCAGACAACTGCAGAAATCCTAAATCACTGGAGTTCTGAGGAGGGATGAGAATGACAAGATAATTGCAGAGATGCCTGAAGACAAAACAGAGAGAGAGACAGAGACTGGCAAAGGAAAGAAATCACTTTGGGACATACAGGATGATAAGATAGGAAAACTTCAAAGAAAGTAATCAAAAGAATAATTTAAAGATAATGGATACATGACATTTCAGAATATATATTTAAAACACTAATTGTTCCCGTTCTGCAGTTAAATTGATTAAAGTTCTGTGGTTTTGCAATCAAAAAGCCACATTAAACACACACAGATGATAATTAGGGGAAAAAGAATCTCACCATCTAATGTTACGTAAAATCACTTGGACTCTTAAAATAAGCAAGTTTAATTCAAAATAACCAGATCCACAGCGGCTGAACTATCATTCAAGAATTGGAGGGTAAGTCAAGCATAACTCTTTATAAAACACTATTTCTAGGAAGGTGTGATACTTACAAAGCTTGAAAGTTTGATTGCGTTTTGGGGATCCGTTATCTTCGTATCCTAAATTTCAAAAGCGAACAGGAGGACGCATTCTGAGTTTGGGTTTTATGCCACCACCAAGACCAATATTACAATAATTGTAAAACAAAAGCAATAGTGAATTCTTTAACAGATTTAAAGGAGGTTGCCACATTTAAGGAGCAAAAGCACTGTTTATTTTACTACATGCTTTTGAAAGTGAGAATAATTTGGGGGTTGGGACTAGAGGATCTTTAAGGTCCATTCCAACTCCTTAACATTCTGTGATAAGGGTGGCAAGAGGAAGCTTTTCACATTGAGACATCACTCATCATGAAAGGGATTTCTCAGAAGTCTGGAAGCACTTAGAGGAGTTCAGATTTCCCTGATCTGATTTAGAAGACTGCTCCACAGCTGAATCCTTACAACCGAGAGCATTTTATCCCCAGTTCCTCAAGCGTTAATCCTGGGCTTTGCAAACTGCATTGTGTCAGATCCACACACCTATGGGGTAGTTCACAGCTCAACTCATTCTTTCCTCTATAAAAGCCTATACAAAAAATTTTCCTGCATGGTCAAAGAGGAACAGTGCTATAAACACTTTTAGCTCTTCATTCCTTGGGACTTTTCCATGTGCGAACAATGGATAAAAATTTAAATCAGTTCAGGACTTTAAATTCAGTTTCTGCTAAATGTAAAATAGGTGATATTCTGTTCCCCTCAGATTTCTATTTAATTTAACTCATGCTATTTATTACAAACCATACATAACTGAAACAGCATCTCCAGATGAAAATATGGCTATAGCACCTAACTAACACTTGGAACATTCATGCTCTAAGAGATTGCACATGGACTATTTTTAATTTCAGGTAAGTAACAACAACAAGAACTGACCTTTTAAGTAAAGAGCTACAAAACTATGATTACCTACATTAGGATTTTAGTGAGATAAAATGTCTTCACTCAAGTCTATCTGAGGTTTTACAAAATCACAGAGCATGTGCAGTAACAGATAGCCAGTGAGTAACTTGAAGTAGAATATTCACATGAGAAAACTTTTTTCCCATATAAAGGAAACGTGAATGTATCATGCCATACTTCTACTGGCTTTCTGTAGCAAGCTACATTTCACCAAACTGTTAAAGTAGTTTGTTAGCATATTGCACAGATTGGAGAAAAACTGATCAGATACACCAATAGGAGCGGATTACGTCCTGTTAATCCATTTAACAATTTAAGCTGTACTTGGCCCGATCTAAGAAGTGTAAATCACAGTAGCCCAATTAAGCATTATGCCCATCCACATTAGCTACAACCAGGCATACAAGCATCTCCTTTTTGAGTCAATCTCAGTAAATCTGAAAACAATAAGAAAAATAATAAAAACAGTATTACACAAGACCACTTTCCTGTATTCAAATCATTAAACACAGAAATCAATTGAGAAGGCTCATTTTTTCTTCACAGGATGCAAAACGTCCCTTAATTTCTCCTCCCTTAGAAGATAAAACTTTTGGGTTTCAACAATCCACACTGGACTCAGTTTATCAATCTGACAGTAAAAGATTTCATTACTGGTTTCCCAGGAGGTAACAAATGAGATTTACACTCTCAGTGTATTTTGGAGAGAGGAGGAGCAAAAGGACAAGCCACCCAGGACAGCAAGAAGACAGAAGGAATCAGAATCTGCTGTGAGACTGTATGTCCTGGCTGTCAGACTGCAGGACAGGGAGACTTCACAACCTGTTCAGAACTAACAAGGAATGACTCCAATATTGATTTTTCATGGGGCTACTTACATGAGTAAACATTAATCAATTTATGTTAGGGTTGCAAATTAAGATCAAAATAATTATTTGACAAATAAGGCTTGCTTGCAGCTGACTTACAGCCACAAGCCATGAAACGTATTCCATAGAAAGCTAAATCCTACACTGTTGCAATCCGGCTTTTTGTTTTCCAAATGACACATAACCAGCTAAGACACTAAGTCAACACACAACATTTCACATGTGGTTAATCAATGCGTATTTCAGATAACAAAATCTCTGTTAAAGATTTTTTTTTAAACAGATAGCCAAAACTGTCTTAGGCATTAATAAAGGGATGTCATTGATTTAGAAATCACATTAATCTGCCAGAAACTTCCATGTATTATTGCCAAAACCCCCCTGAAATTACAAAGAAGAAAGATTTAATGGAAAGTATTTTTATTTTTCCAGACTGAGTACTTGAGAGTTTGTCAATGCTTGTGTTTTGTTCTCCCAGAGCAGTCTCCCATTGGTCTGGGTGGATTTTTATCAAAGCACAGGAAAGTAAGCACTTCTGTGGTGACAACACAAACTTTGGAAAGAAGACACTGTGATGTGCACAAGACCTGAGGCTTACATTTTCTTCTATGAACAGATTCAAAATGGACTACATCCCTTAAAAAATAAAAAAAAAAAGGCAGCAGTGTAAGAATGACCAACTCAGAGTAAAAAATAAAAAGCTGTAAGATTAAAACAAAAGCTCCTTTTCAAGTCAACACGTGGCAGTTCTTCCATTAAAAGAAAAATTAAATATATGCATCAGTCCTCTTTATATTGACTTTATTTAGCCCACCCACTCATAAACAAGGTATGTAATAGAAATAAATGTGTAAGAAGAAACAAAACTTGTTAGCTTTTTTCCCTTAATAAAGATCTGTCTTCATACAGCTGACAACTAATGACGCTTATGCCAAGAGGTGTTGAATGTATTTCCTTTGTCTATAGTACCTCAAACTCTTTACAAACCGAGATAAGCATAAGTAAGCTTTAAAAGAGGCTGGAGTGAGCAAGCTTTAAAAACCTCCCAACTTCGTGTTCTTAAAGCCCTGGCAGTTAATTGTTCCAGTTAGTGATCTGCCCTATCAAGATGAGGCAAGTGTATCTTAAGCTCAACACAAATCAAAACCAGACCTCTTTGTAGTGTACTTAAGCCACAGCCTTTAACTTAACCTATTAACTTAACTTAGCTAGAAATTCATAAGTCTATGCCTTTGCACACAGTCACTATCATTATCAATATTAAGAGGAATTGAAACAACTTAATATAAAAGCAAAGGTTTTTTTTTCAAAACTGTGAGTCAGTTTTTAAAAGTCACAGCGTTTCACTGGAAATGAATGTCTCAAAACTAACAGGCAAAATTAAACACAACACCCAACAAACTAAACAAACAAAAAATAACCCCAACCAAATTCAATTAAGGAAAATAAGGATAACATTATAAACCAGCGATTAGCCCACCTCTTAGAGCATCAAGATTGAAAATTGGACTTTGTTTAACTATTTATTATAAAGGCATCCATAAATCAACTCTACAAAAAGCAGCCATGTATAATTTGCAATATACAGTATGTTTCAGAGAATGCCTAAAAAGACAAACCTCTCTTTTTTATTCTCAAGAATGAAAAAGCCTATATACTGTGGTGTCAGAACAAAAACCATACCTACAACTAACTATGTGACACTGAAACTAAGGCAAGAAGTGGGAATTATCAGAGTTCTGTGGAACATTACAGAGCATGACAATCTACAGCTGCTGTGCAGCAGCACCACAGTGTTTTCAGTGGCTCTCTACACGAACCTATGGCTTCATAATGAAAAATATCAACCTGGCACACTTCACAGCCCAACATAGGACAAATTATCCAGGTTCAGAGCAAGTTCACAGCACACACTCAAGTTAATAGAACTTGTTTATAAAAGTTGAGCTGTGTCAAACTTACATTTTGCTGGAAGTTACTTCATTCCAAGGAAGTCAAAACACCTTCAGAAAATGAATCAGAGAACTGGTGTCATATCTACACACTCAGATTATTTGGTGAACACTTGAGATAAAAACACCATGCAAGACAACCAAGAACTCTGACATTCATTCTAGTTACGATACTTTGCTACGTATGCTTACAAGATCTTAATGGCGTTTTGGGAAGGTCTGGATATTGCTCCACATGGCATTATTCAAAACATAAGAAGGTAGTTCTGTGCACATGTATTTATTTTTTTTTTATACAGACACACAAATATGAAACAACAAACTTCCCTAAGTGTTGCTTTCTCGTGACAGTGGCTTCTTGTTTTTCTCCGGACAAGGGCTCTGAGCCCGTTCAGACGCGGACACAGCCACAGCCATACTGACCCCAAAGCAAGGTCTGCACGTCTCAGAGAGCACAACGCACTTACATTTGGAATTTTCCTGTTTTCCTTCACAATACAAGTATTTGGGAAATTATTTCCCTGACAACAATATTTATGTTCATGAAGACACTGTAGACATTTTTATGAGAGCAGTGACCAAAAAAGCAGAAAATATGGTATTTATGTAGCTACATTTTAAAGAGATGATACATCTACAATCTCTACTCCTTCTTAGTTCTAGTAGGAGAAATCCCTTACCAAACTACCAGCTCAGAAGAGACTCAAATCAGTGATCATGCAGTAGAATAACAAGATCAACGAAGCAGATTAGCCTTTTTAAAATGCATCTTAAATAAAGAAAACACACTGTTCAACAAGTACACCTTTTGAAGCTGGAATGCTGTGGTGTAGCACTAGGAAGCTCACATGCTCTTGAAAGAGCTAAGTTAAGGAATCACTCCAAGATGGACATAGAACTTTTACGACAATCAGAATCCCAAGAGAGTTGCTGGTTTTGTAATTTTTTTAATTGCTATTTTGCCAGCACTCAGCATTTGTAATATCCAATGCCCTTGATGTGAGGCACCCAACGAATTATCGCTTTTGAGCCCTTCTTCAGCAGGATCCTTACAGGCCTCACTGCTTCCCACCAGGCTGTGGCTGATCCACTCCACTCATCATCAGGTGCTGCAGTTTCAGCTGCCACATTTATTCCTGGAAAATTCTTTTTCCCTACTGTGGCTACTCTATCTGACAAGGATCAGTTAATGCTTTCTTTTTTTAAAGATGCTGCTGGTCATTCCTGGAAGAAAACGAAATTTACTGCTGCGTGCTTTGGGCTCATCTAATTACAATACCAGCCTTCAGGGAATTTTTAAACTAATGACATTGGATTTGTCAAGCACAAAAACTTTTAATCTGATTTTTCAAGTGGATCCTAGCCAATGGATACCGGCCACCACAGCACTTAACAAAACACATTTGACTGTTCTTCATGCAATATTTAGGTGGGCTTCTTATGGAAATGTTAATTTTTGTTACCTAATATCTTTCTCCAGTGGTCAATACAAGGCATATAAGGATATTGACAATGCTATTAAAGTCTTTATGACTAAAAGTCCACAAGTCAAATTATATGTTTGCATATACAGCTTCACAAATGAATGGAGGCACACGCTTCGAGAAATCTGGACCAAAACACTGTATGAACAACTCCCCAGTTTGTCTGCTGACCTCATAATGCAGCATCAACAAACACTAGTTCAGTAGGACAGTTATTTCTTATTTCAACATCCTAGTCTTTATTTTACATTGTGCTAATACAAGGGAAAAAAAATCCAAACTATTAATTATGTCACAATGATTCCTTAATCCCCCCAAAAACAAACAGCTCACATGACCCATAAATCCTCCACTTTTGGGTGCTTCTTTAGTTCTAAAGGACAAATACTGCACTATTTCAGCCAGTAAGTTTGGTTTGACTGTACTAACTGCGTATTTTGTTCAAATAATGACAAACTCACTCTTGAATTTCAAATTCAATTATTACTGCTTTGCACACACAAGCTGCAACTCTGCCATGTAGAAAGGTTGATAACTACACTTCAGAGAAAAGATCCTCTTTCAAAACCTTCTTTCAAACATAGTTATTTAATGTTTTTTTTTCAAAACTGCATACTTCAGGGCAAATTTACTAAACAACTTACGAAATACAAATATTATTGTTCATCAAGACTGGTATCAGCATACTTAATCCTCCCCGATCATACAAAAATACAGCTGTGACACAAAACAGGGCTTGCACTTCCAAGGAGAACTCACAATCTTACTGCAGTCTTTTAGCACAACTACCCCAAAGTTGTATAGGAGAGAGCATGCAACTACTGGGGTACTTTCTCCAAGTATGCAAGCAATTTTAGGAAAATACATCAACTTCAAGCACTGATGTCTACATTTCTGTAAAAGGTGTGGAAAAAAAATGTATCACTGTCGATATTAATGGAAATTACATGGAACTCAGATACTAAATTCAAATTAAAAAATAATATTTATTCTCATTCTCAGCCTGAAAAGGGCCCTGATATGATTGGAGAAACACCTCATATACCACCAGCTAGCTTCAAAGCACCAAAACAGGCTCACAAGGTTCCAGGAGTACCTCTCCTTTCCCTTTAGGTTACAGAACTTCCACATAAAAGGTTCAATTCAGTTCTATCTGCTGGGCAACGAAATAAACTAATACCTTTCCTACTGGGTAACTTCACTCCAGCCTCTCCCCCTCTGTAAACACAACCAAAGATCAGCAACAGATGATATGAAGACACATGCTATGACCATGCCATGCATGATGACAGCAGGATCAAACAAAATCAGGTTCAGCTACTAAGAGCATGCCATACTATGAAAGGCAGCATTGTTGGATACAGTCTCAAATAAGGTGTTTTGAACATGCCACTAAATTTTAAAACAGTTATATCTCATTTTCAGTGATTCAGTAACATTACCCACACAGGTGTTTCATTAACCAATGGAGTAAATGCAGTATCCTAAGCATCCTCCTTAATTCGATTTCTTCTCAGGAAATCTGACAAAACAGTATATTGTTTCTGTCTGGCAGCCACTGTACTATCACAGAGCTTCTTAAAGGTGTAACACTGTGAGTTCTAATTCTACCAGGTTTGACAAAGCATTGGAAGTGTAAAACAAATAGAAACGCACATTAGATAAACTGACTCTAAAAACAAACAGCAAGGTCCTTAAGGAAGGCAGAGGGTCCTTGCAGAGCCTGGCAAATGCTTCAAGACAAACCACTTCCACAGTACTAACAAACCATAAGTCTGCACTGGCATCACCAGAAGGCTGTTTATAAAGACAGATTAGGAAGGGAAGGGAAGCTTTTCAACTTCAATTCCGTCAAGTTAAACTACTACCAAGCATAACTTTAAAAGCAGTCTCCAGTCAACCATATGAGCTCCATGGAGCCCATGAGCTCAGAGCCCAGTTCAAGGTGATGTAAGTAAGGACAGAAAGACAGATACACACATGTGGACTGGCACCTGACATCCACTGGGGTAGCTCCGGCTGACCCGAAAGCAACGACCACATTTTTTCAAATTTGGAGCCTGAACAGCAGTGCTGATTGAAAGGCACCGTTAGGCTTATTCCTTCCATATGCTAATAATGCCAATCATGCCTTGTGGCCCGATATTGCAATCATACACTACCATTTCATAAGGAAGCTTTTCCCAAAGAAGTCCAAGAACTGAGCAAAGAGCTCACCTACATACAGGATGAAGGTTTTTAATCCAGCCAGGACATAATTTCTTTCTGTACCTTAGTGCTGTGAATAACTACAACTGAAATAGTTCTAACACTTACACTTATTTTCTTACTTTTTTAAGAAAAGTAATAAATGGTTGGGGCAGAAGGAAAAAAAAATCTAGAAAAGAAGTTTTTGAGCACAGAGGAGGCAGCCCTGGACACTGACAAAGCGAAGCAAGGTAAGGCCCCGATGGGATTTCGGGTACAGGAGTGATTCAGGGCTGAATCTCTTAGAAACATTCCAATGCAATGTAGTTTAGTGTAAAGACTCCTTAACGCAGCATCTCAGAAAAGGGAAGAAAAAAAAGAAAAAAGAAAAAAAAAAAAGATGTTATAAATATTCCCTCTATGCTCCTGATACATATCCAGGAACAAGATATGCGAGAATAAATTATGTAACTATTACCATCTACATATACCACACTCCCTTTATTTTGGCATCATACATGCCAAAAAGGAATTTTATTTTTCTTAAATACTCTGGTTTGTAGTGATATGCACTGAAAAGGTTAAAAGAAAAAACCTAAATGTACTAAGAAAAAATCAGATCTCCACATCAACAAACAATCCACAGAAGGGCGAGAACATGAATGTAAACCTATTTTTCCCTCACCCCACACTGTCATTGTGCTGTATTTTGCGCGTACAGGAATAGAAACACACATTAAGCCTCACTGTTTTGAAAACAACACGCTTGAAATCTGCGGCGATCTTTCTTCCCCACCACGGACAGTGCTACAGAGAATGTGGGGGGACAGCCTTGTACACAAATAAATAAATACAGGACACGGCGAGAGGGGGGAGCGCGGAGGAAACAAGCGGGGGGCACACAAAGTGCCGAACGCCTTCTCCGGGCAGGAAACCGGCTATAATTAAACGGCCCAAAGGCGATTTAAACGCAGCCAAGGGGAACCCTGCGGGTCTCCGCGGCAGCGCGGCGCCCGAGCCTCCCGCATGACGGGGCGGGCGCCGGGGATGGAGCGGGGACACCGCGGCCGCACCTGCCGCCCGCAGAGAGCCCCGCGCCGGCCCCGCCGGGCCCGGTGCCCGCAGGATGAGCCGCCCCGGGACCCGCTCGGGCTCCGCCACGTCCCCCATCCCCGCGGGCGGCTCCCGCCGGCCCACTCACCTGGCCGAGCGCGCACTGCGGCTCCGCGCCCGCGGCGGCCCCGGCCGAGGGCGGCTCCCGCGCTGTGCCGGCGGCGCTGCCGCTGCGGGGCCGGGCGGCG
>JAYRBT010000181.1:29206871-29257817 GCA_036023395.1 Myiotriccus ornatus | reverse complement strand
TCCGCCAGCGCCCGCCCCCGCATCGCCCCCGCGGGCACGGCCCCTGCGATGGGCCGGCGGGACTGTGCGGGCGGCCGGGCCGGGCCCGAGGCCGCAGCCCCGCGGGCCTGGGCGGCGGTAACAAAGCCGCCCGCAAGGCTGGGGACGCGGTCGCCCCGCCGGCGGAGGGTGCGGGGATTCCGCCCAGGCCGCGGCTCCGCAGCCGCCCGGGCTCCGCTGAGGGCGCTGCGGGGGATCCCGGCCCGCACCCAGAGCCGCGCCCGCGGCGGGGGTGAGTCCGGAGCGCGGGGAAGGGTCCTGCGGCTGCTACATCGTAGCCGCGATTGTCGGGGCAGCGCGGCTGGAGCGGTGCCTGAAGCGCCGGCTCCTTTTTTCGAGTCACACAGTTATCTGCACTGGCGGCTATCGGTGTCATCAGCGTGAGCATGAGCCAGCCTCCGCCGTCTCCGCGGTGCCAATTACCCGTCTACTTCAAAGCACTGAGGTGCCATCAGTCCGCATTTCCTACTTTTCCGGCAATTTTTTCTAGCGCTTTGTCCGTCGCAGTGATTTCAAGGAATGTTTTCACAGGAAAACGTGGTTATAAAAAATTAATTAAATTAAATGAAAACTTAAAACGCTGCAATTATCAGAGGACCAGAGATGTGAAACACTGCAGAATCACAGTCCAACAAAAACACGACAATGCCAATGATTTGACAGAAAAAAATGGACACATTAGACTTCACAGAATCACAGAATCTGCTGAGGTCAAAAGGACCCACAAGGATCATCGAGTCAACTCTTAGCCCTGCACAGGACCATCCCCAAGAGTCACACCATGTACCTGAGAGTATCATCCAAATGCTTCTTGAACTCTGTCAGGCTTGGTGCTGTGACCGCTTCCCTGGGGAGCCTGTTCCAGTGCCCAACCTTATTCTTACATGATCTAGGTCCTGGTTATTATTAAGAGACAACACCTCATGCTTTGTTTTCTGAGTCACATAAAGACCAAACCTTCCCACAAGAAAGGAGCACATCAGTCCTAACTACTTTGTATTCTACATCTGTTTTCTAAATTATGGATACCTGCCCCTCTGTGGGCAGCTCTGGGGTTCTGTAGACACTGTTTCTTCAGAATAACCAGATGGCACTTATATTAAATAATGCATATTAAAATACAAAGTAAATATAGATTGTTCTTAAAGCTCTGGTCTTGAAATGCTTTCTGTACTGAAGCCCATGGCACTTTAGTCTTGGGCTTCAGTAGGAGGGGATTTGCTCTTCAGCCCTTCTGTACAGTTCTAGATAAACTGCTCCAGATACGAGTGTACGCGGCTGTATTCCAAAGTAGGTCAAGCTATAAAAGTCATTAACACTCTTCCATCCACCTGAAGCTTTAAAACTTTGGTTTGTTTCTTTTCTGGGAATTGCACACAAATTGACACATTGGTACTTAGGTTAAATATGCTTAGTGTGCAAATGATCAGTGTGCAAATGATTCGTCTTATACAAATTTTCCCTGATTCCTTATGGTCAAGAGTGTACTCTGATGTGAGATTGCAATAAATATTTGGATTTACATTAAAGGCTCAGATTTGGATGATCATATATAGGTTAGTGGTGATTTGGGCATTCTTAGACACATCTCCCTTTTCAGCTGTACCTTGACTTGGCATCATTAATATAATTCCTATTTTATTTTCAGAAACAAGATGAAAAGAGAAAAAAATATGTACAATGCCAAGAGTTTCATAAAAATTATAATTATTTGTGCTTTATTTTTGGTTATCATGACATTTTTTTTGATGATAAAATGAGAAACTGAGAGATGAAAACCATTAGCTAATGAATTATTCTCTGGATTTGCAAGCTGTAAAAGCCCTTGGACTGTGTGACATGAGTACAGACTTTCTTTAAGTTAAGATTTCTCATCTGTCAAATGAAAAAAAAAACCCACATAAATCCAATGCATTAGATTTTCATGTTTCTCTCCTTCAAAATAGGTTCTTGTGCCCATGCTAGAAAAATCCTATTTCTATTAAACAAAAATGTTAATTCATATGGATACTCTTGACTGCCCCCAACGATAAATGGCAGCAATCAAAGTAGTAAAATCTAAAGTATTTGCAGAAATTCAGAAACTACTGTTTGCAGTAGTTACAAACCTGTCGATTTCTACGCATGCATTTCTGACATATTCACTTTACATGTGATGCTACGTGCATAGTCCTTTATTAACAGTTCCTGTGTCTTTGGTATGATTTAGGATTCTTTTCTGTTTCCCCCAAGTCTAACTCTGCTGCACCTGAACAGAGCTGGGTGCACACTAGAAAATAAACACATTTCATAGAGGAATTGCTACTTCTGTCTCTGTGGGTGCTCACACATGGGCAGACACTACGCTAGTGAGAAAGAGGCCAACTTTTCAGAGCCATGCACTGAGGCAACGGGTAGTTTGAGATGGACTTCAAACTGAGAAAGCCAGCCTGCTTCTCTGGAGCAAACACATGCCTTTTCTCCTCTTTCCAGCTCTGCTGCTCTCCCCATCCTCCTCTCCCCTGCCCTGCCCCATCCATCTCATCTCTCCCTGGCCCAAATATGAATATGAAAGAAACAGAATCTCATCCATCATACCTCCAATTGGCTTTGCCTGGTTGGGTGTTCCTCCTGCCTCCTCTAACACTGTGACAGAGATGGGCAGTGCACAGCACACGGCAATACCTTTCCAGACTGACAAATATCTTTTCAAAGTTAAGTTACAATGTATTTGAGGCAAAGCTATTAATGGGTGAAAGTTGGAAAAATTATATTACTCTCACCTGCAGATGAGGATCTAAAAACAGCTGAAGTAGTACTAGAGTACAAAAATTTCCTGAGAAGTGTTATGTTCTTGGTTTAAAAAGCACCAATGTTTCACTGGAGAAGAAAAAAACAAAACCAGTCATCTTCAGAAATTATTTAATTAAAAATCTGCAAAATGCTATGAACTGTAGAAATCTATTATCATAAACATAAATTAGACATCCAAAATTTCTAGTTAATGTTCTCAAAATTCTGTATATAACAAGAAGTTGTGACATAGTGACATAAGGATGTACCCTCTATAAAAGGGATTTTCAGCTGCTTTAACTTTGGACATTGACAGCTTAACAAAAGAGGACATATACTCAATATAATTCATTAGACATTAACATTAAAAACAGATACAAATTTTGCCTGGCAGTCTTAATTATTTCACACACAAATACTTAAGACACAAGTAAAGTGAAAACAAAACATAATTTTTTTGCAAACCATAAATAAAGAAAATAAAGCAATATTCCAATATTTCCCACCTCCTTTCTCTTTTATTCCATTACCATCTAGAGCAAACAAAGAAGGACCTGACGAATTGTTACTGAAGGTCATCATTTAGCACTGTGGGATCAGTAGCAGATTAAGAAGAACAGGGACCTTTGAGGAGGTAAATTCCCTATACCACAGGTAGAATTGTTAAAAGACAAGGAACGCTATCCTATATCATATGAAGATTTCTTATTTTCCCAGCAAATCAGTTCTTTGCAAAACAATGGGCCAAGCTGAACACTCAAAATAGGAGTTTCTTTGTCGTGACCATTAAAAAGCCAAACATAAAAAATCATGTGAGATGGCAACATAATCTTCCATAAGACTTCTGGACAGATAACTGTGCAGCAGGTGAAAGTATTAATTGAGAGAATCTCCATAGGTGCCAAAATCTGCAGGACATATTCTCTGACCTGTCCCACCTCTTTTGTGCTGCACAAAAGACTTAATGAGAGTGAAAACCATCTGCAGCTCCCCAGCTAGGGGTTTTTTCTGTGATATAAAAGAGTTCCTGAGTGACTGTGGAGTTGTCCTCCCCATGAGAGGCCGCACAACCCTGCAGTCTGAGAGGAGAGAGGAGAGAGCACAGCGAGGGAAAGCATTCCTGGGGTTTGCTGCTCCAGCCGCCTGCAGCTGGTCTGAGGGCCCTCAGGAGCTGTGGCCATCTGGTGCTATTGGTGCCAGGGCAGGCATTTATCCAGCCAGAGATACAAGGGGCTTCACAGCAGCTCTCCCCTCTTTTGGAACAGAGAAGAAACCCACCGCTCCAGGCCATCTGGGCTAATCTGGTTAGAGCTCAGATCTGCAGCCCCCAGGCTGGCAAAACTCCCAAGGGTGTCTCTGAGCACTTACCTGAGCTGGCCTTCTGGTCTTGGACTTAGAGGAATATTAATATATAAAACTCACACGGCCAAGTTTTGATTTAGAAACATTTAAACCGTTAATGAGAAGTCTATTAATTGTCAGTACTAAAGCAATTTCCTAACAATAAAAATTTATGAAATTATTGAAATAGTTCTCAAGCACAGAAATGAAATCTGGTGCAGTTCCTAATGCTTTTAGACAGTTACTGAAATGTGCATAAAGATCACTGAGTTGTAGTTGAAGTTATGATGATAAAAGTAATTGTGAGTTTCTGTTGGTGCTGAATTTTAGAACTGTACCCTTAGGCAAGTAATATAGGATTAGACCCATACACACTGCATCCAAAATCATGCTGAAAAGTCATTTGTAAAACACACTTTCACAGTCTTGCTATTTGACTTATAAATGTGTCAGTCTGATCTGCACAGAAAGCCTGCACTAGGCTCATGGATCATGCTCCTGGAAAATCAGGAAGCTTCCATAACTGAACAAAATGAATGCATTGTTCTTTTGAAATATTCCTGCTGAAGCAAGTAAATGGAAAACAGGGGAAAACAGTCCAACATCATGAGACAAATGACATAAAGATTGTGAAGGCATCAAGGCACACTAGTAAGGCTGAAAGGAGGATCCCAAATCTGTATCAGAACCCTGGAGAATTTAAAGATCTGTTCTGACAGTAGTGTAGCACTTCTTGGTTTTACCCAGTGAAAGGACAGCTGAAAAGGGTCAAGCAGGTGGCACAGAACTGCCACGTCACTAATATCACTAGGATTCAAATCTCAGAGTATTGGTCTGCTACCCCTCTCATGTTAGTCATTTAGTCAATAATTTGACTAAAATCTTCAAATTATCTCTTTAGGAATCTTATCACTCCCCACAACAGCAACAATTACCATGTAAGTGTGTTTAGTAAGCAAATGGAGCAGACAGTGAGCAAGCCATACTACCAGTGAATTTTCTTTAAACGATTTGAAGAAAGCAGTAACTTCTCTGGCAACTAGGCAGCAGGTTACCCTAGTGACATTAATTCCTTCTGCATCTCACGTAGGATTGAATATGGAATTAGCAGAGCTTGAAAATGCCCCTGCAGCTCAGGCAGAAATAATTTAGTTCTCACTGTAAATGGAGGCTTCTCTTCAGGAGACACTTGTGCTTCACTGGTCTTTATCAAACAGGTTAACATGAATATACATTTCACTAACAGCCATGATCAGCAATGGAAATTCAACTTATCAGGAACTGAGAGAGAACTGTCAAACACTTGAGCCACATTTATCCTGCACAGGACAAATAAACATTAATGCCAGGAAAATAAAGCCACTTTGAAAGCCTGGAGAATCAACAAAGAGGCTTTTTGCCTGCGCCTAATCCAGCTAAACCTTCTTAAAGTCCCATTCAAAATAGATACTTGACATGATTTCCATCCACAATCGCTTTCTTACACATTTTATCCTTTTCCATTTGTGAAAGGACTGTAAGTTTATATTTAAGAATCCACAGAGTCATCTAAAGTACAGATGCTGAGACCATTATTTTGGCTAAGAATTCAATTCAGAATGGTGACAATTAATAGGGCTTTATCTTCCCAAACCCTTTTTCCAGTTCTATAGAGAGAAGATATTCATTCAGTGAGTGCATAATATACAAATGATGTGACCTTGTGGTAAATCACTAGTTTGTGATAATGGTAACATTCATTCCATAAGAATATAAATCTAATTTATTGTATTTATTTAATAAAGTGTAAGCTGACCACCTTGAAATGTTGCAGTGTATCCATTCCTAATGAATATTCATTCAACAGTAGCTCAGTGGGCAGCTCTACTGCATGAGACAATACTTTTTTCCATCAATCAAACATTCAAAAACAACCCGAGGAGTAGACCAGTAGGTGCTGCTTTTCTTAGAAAGTTTACAAAAAATATTACACAAATAACTTTTTTTTTAGCATGTTCTTCTGCCTTATAATACAAAAGGTTTTACAAAACTCAAAATTCGTACTCAGATTACCAATATCTATTGCTCATATTATTTAAAAAAAAAAAAAGCAAGCAAAAAATTAGATTTTTGAGGTTTATAGATTCTGAATACCCAGCCCTGGTGATGTGGTGGTGTAGCAACCAGTATGACTGAGAATGGGGACCTCAGCTGAACAGCACATGAAAATAAGGGCTCCAAACTGAAGCCACAATGAGGCATATTAACATGCCACAAAATCTGAGCAACCTGGTCTATTGAAAGATGTCCCTGTCCAAGGTAGAGGGCTTGGAACTAGATGATCTTTAGGATCCATTCCAACCTAGGCCATCCTATGATTCTATGAAAATGCTTGTACGTTAAGCATGCACCTAAATTCAGATACAAACTTAACTGGTTAGCTGAAGAAGGATGAATTTAAACATTCACCTCAAGTTAAGCCAAACATCAACAAGGAAAACCATCACATGAAATCACATTTAAAATTTACAAGTGACTCAGGAGAAGAGTGTTATGACACATAGAAAAGAATTGATAGTAACAGCAATAGTGAACAACATTAGAGAAAGTAACAATATCTGAAATCTTCCCACTGACAAAGAACAACAGACAAATATTTGCGTTCCCAGAGTAAATAAAAACACCGTAGTGAGTGTAGGAAGTAAGGCCCAAATAAGAACTTCTGAGTGATAAATAGCACAGTTAACTGCTGGCCTTAAACTCAGGCCTTGTCTGCCTGTGTTACCTGCAGAAAAGAGCAGTGGTGGTGTACACTGCTTAATATGCAGTAACTTTGGGTCATGTAATATGTGTATTGGAAACTAAACCTGAAGCCCTGCAGGTGCTTTGGAAGAGCATAGCCAGGGACAGGAATTCTTGAGAGAAACATTAAAAACTCAGTGCTACAAAAAAATAGGTAGAATAAGGTCAGTGCGGAGTACGGCTGCACAAACTCTCTAAAAACTAAAGCATGGAGAAAACAAAATCTCTACAAGTGTTTACAGTTTTAGATATTTTGATAAGAAGATGACACACTGCAAGGATATCTGGAGTGCAGTTTGAGTTTTTAAGTCACCCTTATCCTGGTGTAGCTGGATCAGAAATAGCTGTCAGGTTTCAGCTAAGCTCACATCATTGTATAAGGCACCATTTAAATCCCATGCATGATTTTGGGCTGGTATGTGATTTCAGAGCAGGAATCCAAACTACTGCCTGGCAATTATGCCAGCAGAATGGAAACCACGTGCAAGTGTTTCTCTCAGTGACGAATGTGGGTTTGTTTTCATAGCAACATTACTAAGCTGAGGTGGGCAGCACACTCTTCGACATTTGTGGCTTTGTCTACTTTGCTTTATACAAAAACTGAAATGTCATCTGTCTTCCTTACTGTATAGTACAGTTCACAGGACACAGAATTTTTGCCATGTCAACAGCACTCTGCTATTTGTGTTTGATAGGTGCAAGCCTTAGTTTTGTGGTTTACTACACCACTTCTTTTACAAGGCAACTTTTGAGACTTCACTTACGCTCCATTTTCCAAACCTTGTTCATAATAGAGACCCACTTTCTAATCCCTGAAGCAGAGTACCAAACAGTGTATTATGAAATTTGGATTTACATGTTGACAGGCTGAAAGCATGGACATAACAACACCGCCCAGGTACTACACAGAAAGACACCCAGATTTCCATAATGAGGTTTTGCCTATTGGTGCTCTGACAGCATCATGCACTTTCAACCTGTAGGAGCTGTTCTCCACTGTCTAGTATCTTGTATGAAACACCACCTCCCATTTTTAATGAAGTCTCAATGTGTTGTACAGATCATAAATACGGATTCCAGAGAGCACTTTCGTTATTCCACAAAGAATAATCCTTCAGTGACAGAGTGCAGTCTACACGTGCAAAAATTATATCTCACTCTAAGGACTCCAGTTCAGGGGACAAAGATGCCATTACTTAACAACAGAAACTGGAGACTTTTGATCATGTCAGTTTGCCTATGTGAGGGATCTGGTTACCTGATCACTGCAAGGTGGATATTTGTACCTGGATTTTACCAGGAAATGGGAAAAGGACTTTAAATTCTGAAAAGTCCACTCTAATCAGATTTGAATAGCACACTTAATCCTAAATTAATGCATCTCAGTGAGAATGAGTGGAATTAATTTCCTTTTAAAAAGCTGAATGCAGGGTGGAAAAAAAAAGAAAAAAAAAGGAATAAATGTTACTTAGCTTAGCCTTGATGGCTAATTGGGGTACTTTAACACACTATTATCAAAGGTGCCTAAATAAATTCAGTAAAGCTCTAAAATATATTACTGCAGAATACATAATTTCCACACAATATTCTTAAGAATAATGAATGCTATTTAGGCATCAAGCTACTGCTTTCACGTGAAGTTGTAACATTATTTCCACAAAGGTAGGTATAACATTCTGAGAAAATCAAAATATTGCAGGTAATATAACTATTTAAAAATCATTATGATTACAACTTGGTGTATTTGGGAGAGTATCATTACCGTATATTTGTTAAACCTTATAATTTACCTCAAAGTGCCCGAGATTTGGAGAAGCTTGCTGCTATTTTTTTAATGTATTAGGACGATTTTTTTCTGAGAAGCGCCAGGCTGACACATGAACAGAAGTGGCAGGAAAAGAAATCCTGTTCTTCCCATAGCAAGCACACTAATGTAAAGCTTAAAAATTAAGCAGCTGCAGCACATTTTTGCTTAGACCTTTGAACTGCACCATATGGTTGACGTTCAATTAAGCAAAGATTTATCAGTCCCTGACTGGAACATGTCCAGAACTTGCTATTTTCTTAAATCTTTGAACCAGAGGACTAGAACAGAACATACTATTTTTTACTGACTCACAAAATACTCCACACTTTCAAATCTTTGAATGAAATGAGGAAAATTTAATGTATATTTTCTTGCATTTCTAGATTTCAGAATTAAAATACACCAATGCTACAAAAGCTACAAGATGGCAGTTTGATGTTACAACTTTAGCCAAGTTAAGATCTCACCACCATCAAAAAGGTGAGGTCCAAACCACTACCAGTTCTCCTCAAGCTGTCCCATCACTTGCCTTACATCTGCTTTAGCAGCCACCAAACTGCACAGCAAAGAATATTACATTCCCTAAAAGGACAGAGCACCTACCCGGTTAAAGTGTGTTTTCTTGCCACGTCAGCAAACTGAATGGGTTCACCAGGCAAGGCAAGTGGCACAAGATCTGGTATGACAGATAGGTGATCCCATGACTGAGAAGAGATGGCAAGGGAGAAGGGAATGGGACAACTTTTGTTTGAAAGCACAACGTTGATATTTTGACTTCTAATCGAAACATTGACTGTTTTTGACTCCCCAGACACTTTGCTTCCTTTTTTAGTTGTATGCCTTGTAAGTACATTTTCATCACACTCAAGTGCAGCACTAAGTTCCTGAACAACAGACAAGTCCATGACTTCAAGTCTAAAAGTGCTAAGAGTGGATTAAGAAAAAGGAACTGCTGAATGAATTCAGTTGGAATGTTATCCAAGTGAGTACTGCAGAAAGAATATCAAGATCCAGAACATAAAATGTTGTGACTGCACAGGAAAAGATGTCACTTTTTCATTCAAGACTGTAAATTTCATTTATTTGACAATGGACTGAAACACAGATACAATATTAGACAGAAGTAGGTCATGATTTTTTTTCCCATCAGACTATTTGAGGCAACACAAATGTCACAAGAAAGTTGTTTACAGTGAAAATCCTAACCCAAAATTTGGCAATAATTAAGTCAGTCAAACATAAAGCTTTTATGATAAATTGTAAATGCTTAATTTTAAATTCCATGTAAGACTCTATGGTTAAATTCTGCTTTTATAGACAGATGGTAAGGTTTTTTCTTGCTTATTATAATATACTTGAGTGCATCTAGTCAGTTCACTGAAAAAAACCTGAAAATATAATTTGCAGTATTCTAATCCACAAGGCTTAACTCCTTTGCAATTGCCATTTCAGTGTAGCAGTGGATTTCACTGTCACTATTGCTACAAAGGGATTAACCTCTCCATGTTCATTTTTCATACTGGGGGGAAAATTTAATTGAAGGGTTCAATCACATTTGAAGGTTTTTGTTTATTTGTCTTTCCTTTTCATAAGTGTGACCTCATCATTGCAATTTTTCACAAATGTGGGAATATTTTTCTACGGTAATAACACTACAAAACATTTCTGTAGTCCTGCTTTTCATGGAATGGTTTGGGTTGGAAGGGACCTTAAAGATCACCTAGTTCCAACCCCCATGCCATTGGCAGGAACACCTTCCACTCGCCCCATCCAACCTGACCTTGGACACTTCTGGGGACGGGGCATCCACAACCTCTCTGGGCAACCTGTGCCAGTGCCTCACCAGCCTTACAGTAAGGATTTTTTTTCCTAGTACCCACTTTAAACCTCCTCTCTTTCAGTCTGAAGCCATTCCTCCTTGTCCTGTCACTACACACTCTTGTAGAACGTCTTTCTCCATCTTTCCTGGAAGTTCCCTTCAGGTACTGGAAGGCTGCAATTACATCACACCTGAAATTTCATGGAATACTAAATAGCTTCTAACATAGCAAGTGTAATATGGGAATGAAGAATACTGCTTAAAACCAGCTTCAATTGTAAATTTACTAGCAACAGTATATATATATAAAAAAGTATTTACTGGTGTTCACATAGATTACAGAATAATACTGGGGCATTACCAATTAGGGCTGCTCTACTTTCATGACTTTTCTTATGTGCTCCCCCAAACTCTTTGATCAAGAAGATGCTCTTTCTTGATTTGACAGATCAATGCAAACTTTATTACCTTAACAAAGGGGCTCAAGAGAAACTTGCCTGCTGCTCTGGCATTAAGTATTTTTATCATTATTATTTTACACATACAGTAGAGTTCAACAAAGAAGTTTCATTTACTTTCGCAAAACACAGCCTTGATGCACTGATAAGGCACTGTTGGAGATGGTTGGGATTCTTGCCTATGTATCAAGGGACAAATGAAGATATTAAGTGATTTAGCTGGAGTTACTCACAAAACAGCACCTTGGCTGGAAGTGCAGGATTCTGATATCAGACTCCCAGGGAGAATACTGCATTCTTTCTACAGTCTGGTTGCACTGTGGATGTTCACACCTTTCCTTTTTTTTTTGGAAAGTATTGGAAGGGATAAGGAGCTCATCTAGCTTTTTTACCTGCAATGCTTTACACTTGATGAGGCCACCACCTTCTGTTTAGGATATTATCAGGGTCTATGGACTATGAATTTACTTGTATAGGTCTGGGCCATCCTTCTGCCACAAAGTAGAATGAATTACAGTTTGTGAGATATTTTACTCAGGACATCAGAGCAAACGGTCAGAATATTGTCTTTGGCCACAAATTCTATAAAGAACAGTAATTAACTTGAAAAGGCACAGTGAGGTTACAACATATCATACACTTCTGGTGTACATAGTTATGAATTCTGATTATAAGATATTATGGACAAAAAAAATCTGTTCTTTTAAACTCAGCAACCAAGTGCTACAGACTTCTGTAAAAGTCAGCACTTCATTCAACCTAATTTTTCTATGATCCAGTAATTTTGACCATACAGCTAAGGATCTGTGCCCATTGCACCCTGCAGCCTATCAGCTACTGAAAGATATTCCAACTCTGGGATATTTTTTTAATGGTCTGACGCTGCCATGTTGAATGCAATTGTGCATTCTTCCTGTAATCAGGAAGAATTACAGGAAAATTTCCTGTAATCAGGAAAATTACAAACCTTTGTAAGTGTCAGGAAAAGCTCCTTACAAAGTCTCCAGTGCTACAGTACATATCTGTCTTTAAAAAAACAAACAAAAAACCAAAACAACAACAAAACCAAAAACCAAACCAAACAAACAACAACAACAAAAAAAACCAGGAGAAAAACGTTGAATTCCATATGATGTAAGCAGGCTTAGAAAGGCAAACGATAGCAGAAGGATTTTAATGTTCTCTTTAAATTAGGACTATTTATTCATCAATACCTTTTTTCATGAGTTGGAACCAGGACGTTGTCTGCAGTTTGATGTAGGGAGTTAAGAACACAAAATCTGTCAGCATTTAAGGAAACAAGGTCTGAAGGGAGAAACAGTATTTTACAAAGCAGTATTTAGGGCAATTGCATTTTAACATAATTACATAGTGCCCCATTGGAAGTAAAGAGAACCGTGCACTGCTTGTAAATGCAGTAAAGCCTTTTAATCAGAACATCACCTTTTCACAAGTACATCAACGAAAATGACAGCCAGTGGATAAAAATAAAACAATTAATAACAGAATATTGCTTAGATAGATCAAGTAACTTCAGGATGTTCAAAACAATAAGAAGAGTGATGTATTTGGCTGAACATATTAAGTTTTGAATATAAATTAAACCCTGCTACTCAGCATAACAAAATGTATTAGCTGCCAGTGCATCTGTTAACGATGCAAGTTGCTTTAAGAGAGAACAGATTCTCTGGTGTGGAACTGGTATTTTGCACCTCACTCTACTGAGCTCCACTAGACCCACAAGGACCCCCACGTAAAATGGATGCCAACAATGGAGGTTAATGCTCCTCCTCTTTTTTTCCTACTGCTGCCATAAATCAAGGCTCAAATCCCCCAGTCCCGTGGTTCAGTTCCCACAGGCCCACCACAAATTTGAAGCAGATAAATGACACTTTTCCTCCCACTGACAAATTAATGGTGTACAAGGTGGACACAAGAATTTGAGGTGAAAAAAGGCAAGCTGTATTCTCCTTCTGTGCACGCATGTGGTAATTTACAGCACATGTCAGCCTGCAACTCCCAGGATTTGGGCCACGCTCACCAAAGCTATGCAGCAGTCTCTGGTTATTCACATAAAAATAGGACAGCACTTCAAAGAGTGCAGAATGCAGGTTTAGTATATAATAAGGTAAAATCCCTCCCAGAAATACATGCTGGCTTTTGATTAAATTCGAAAGAAAATGTTCCTCTTAAGGACTGCATAAACAATTCCTGAAGTCAAACATAAAATGGTAATTAAAATTTAATGTATCTTGTGTGATGCCTTCACTTGCTGTGCATCTCTGGTTTAAATCTGAGGTTAGTTATCTTACTGCCTGATGGGGCTCTCCTGCTTTGCCATTCTCCTGTTCCGAAGGAGAAGTCATTCTTCCAGTAAACACAATAGTCATTTACCTCTTCTATCACGTCAGTGTCTTACCCTTAGAGACTCTTCAAAAATAGGCCAGCAGATACATTAAGCTTATGTGTCACTGGTGTTAAGGCAAGAGGCAAACCCTTACTCAGAATTAAATTCTGTAATATAAAAACCACTTCAATAGGATTTACAGCTTTCAATTTTTGAATTTAAAAATGGGAAAAAAAGTATTACTAAGAGCATTGCTATTGGTTTAACAACTGGAACTTGTGTTATTACTTACTCTGACTGGAGATTTTGAGCCATAACATATAGAAAGTCATAATATGGAAATCAATAAAAGCTATTATAAATCTTTTTGCATTCTTGCAATGTTTTTCTTAGATTAAAAATCAATGTATCCACTGCCAGTTCCTAAAACATGAGAAAAGACAGAACTCTATAAAGAACAGATTTTTCCTTCCATTTTCACAAAATGTATGCAATTGTTTCACACTGCTGAAGAAGGAATGTTACTGTTTGTAGGAGTACTAATGACAATCTGTTTAAAATGGATTCAAACACCTAGCAGAATCCACTATAATCTGCTTTCATGGAATATTTTTTCTCAGCAGGAGTGCAGGTCACTGTTCTATAATCTAAGTGCACCAAATGTTCCGGTATAATTTCATTTGATTCCAGTGAAAGAGCTGCAAATACTGACAACTGAAATAATGACAAACATTTCTGTCACTGCAGGACTTATTATTATGTTTGAGTCCTTTAGATTTCATTTAAACTTGTCATATGTCTTTAAATCTGTTGGAATTTACACATTAACTTATCACATACAATGACATTTTGATTACACTTTAATGCTGTATTCTTTTAGTTCAGTGCCTGAGAAGGGGGTACTTGTCTCTGAAAGGTAAAAACGAAAGAATGTCTAGTGCCACACTGGGTTTTTAAAGCCAAACCCCTGAAGATATGAAGCTGGTCTGATAAGCTGACATGAACTAATTAAGGTAGAAGCTGATTCCGCTCCCATATTTTGGAGTGAAAAGTGTCGTCATTATTTCTTGTGCTTCTACTTTCCTATTAATGGACACAGAAACTGAAAATGGTAAATCATTGCACTTACTGAAGTAAACCTGAGTGCCATTTTCATTTAAAGCAACAGGACTTTTATACACTCCTAAAGGAGCAGATGCCATCTCATATTTTGCAGACTTCTCAGAGAAGAGTTGGACAGCAAATTGACACAATTTCCAGATATCGATTGTCCCTTGGTCTAGCACTTTATAGTCTGTTTCCTGACTTCCAAAAGTGAGCGTTCTGATTCAGAATCAATATACCACTTAAACTGCCACCTTATCAGACCCTTCTTCGAGTGAATTAGTAGAATCCAGATAAAATGCCAATTTTTGTGCGTATGTTCAACACTTCTCATACATGCATTTACACACCAGAAATGTTCGCATTATCTACTGGAATATCCATTATGATGAAGTCTGAAAAGAATGTTATTTATTTTGTTCACAAAAATGTGCAGAAAAGACTGACATCCTCTGTTTTTTAGAGCATATGAACGTTCAGAGCCAGAACATCGTACATGATGCATACAGCATGTTAACTGTTTATTTACTGAAATTGTAAGACATTGAAAGGAAAACAAAAGCAGGAGAAACATGAGTCTCATTTTTGCAACATTTTAACCAGGGCCCTCCTAAGTCCTTACAAAGTAAAGACAGACTAGGGCTGCAGAACTTGTATTTATATTTCAAATGTTTCTGACAGTGTTCTGAGCTACAGTTACTGGTGTTTACTGTGAAGATAAACTACATGTGAGAATCAATGAGATCTGTATTTATACATATCCAAAGTTCAAGACTTCTTTTGTTTAAAGCTTTCAGTCTTGGCTCAACAGCACAGAGAAGAAGAGTCTTCTAGGAGAAAGCAGTAAGATAGAAAAGTACCTAGTAATTCAATAACTGTCAAGATTTAGTTACGTAATAACTTAGATACAAATTTATTACTATATTTTTTGCACATATGTATATACATATAATTATCTCTTTGCATGTTTCTTGTTAAAGACATTAGCCTTCATACAAAATCTGATGGGTTTATCCTAGTTTTTAAACTCATAATTTTCAGTATGACATCATTATTTGTCATTCTAAAGATCCCTCCTAGTATGAGACAAAGCTCTCAAACTGAAGAAATATTGTATTAGCTCACTACAAAAAAGTGGGAAGAGGGGAAAGGAATTGCAGATCAGAGGCAGGTAAGCACAGAGATAAAAACAAAACATTTTTCTTTCTCTTGTATTAAAAAATAAGGATATATATATATTACCATAACCATAAGGAGGAAAAATATATTACATAGAATACTTATAATGCTATATTATTATGTAAAATATCTAATATACTTAAAACTCTACAGCAGCTAATAACCCTAAGGGATGATCTTTGCATGACACTTCACTCAAAAGCTGGTCTCCAGCTTTCCCAAAGATCTAACATCTTGCTACAGAGAACAGGCAGATGCAAACAAACTGGGTAGCACAAAATGGAGACTTACAGCCCAAAAGCCATCACAGTGGCAGAAATACGGATAACCTGAATTCTCACTAAGTTTTGCAGACATAACAGTGTAGGAGAGTTTTAAGGATGGATCAAAGGACAGTGCTTTCAGCATATACACACTGATACCCTTCTCAGTGTGCAAGTGATGAGAATAAATTAAAAACCCACATATGTGTTTGTACAAGTATGTTGGAGTCAGGCAACATGGGCCAAGCAAACTCAGAAGTCAATATGTCATTAATTATAAAAATAGCAGACAGGATAAAGAAAAAGCTCAAAGGGTTCTGAAGAAATGTTCCGCTTAAATTTCTACAACTTGTATCTGGTGCAATAAAAAAAGGGCAAATTAGAAGAACGGGATAAACTAATTGAAGTGACGTTCAGAGAAAGCAGAGTTACAGCAGCAATAGAACAGAGCTGAGGATCTTACTCCTACAAATTACCTTCCTTTGCAGAGTGCCAGCCCGGATGGACAAACTGATCCGATTTAGCAGATTTGATTTATCCCACCTCTCAATTCAAACTTGCAAGTTCCACCTACTGCTGCAGCAATCTTTCATACTATCTAAGGAATCCAAAATATGAGATACTTGTGCTAGTGCTTGCTCTCTAATTTACCCTCATACCAAAACATTCTGCATAAGCAAGTAATTTACTGAGATGAAAAGAATTCTAAAGACAAGCACTGCAGAAGTGCTGGCAGCTCAGACTACACCTTGAACAAAGACTTCAGTTCTACCTCAAAACAGCAGAAGGAATTCAAGAAAGATCAATGAAACTGAAGGAAAGTACTGTACATGTGCTGGAATAAAACTTTGTTAACTAATGACACTTGTAGCACTTAATTATCTACAAATACATGGCAAATCTAAGCAGAAATTAAAAGAAGTTATCAGAACAGCAAAAGGCTATAACTAAAAAAAACATCATTACAAGAAAGGAAAATGTAGCAGAACTTTAAGCAGTGAGCTATACTGGGATATGGAAAAACTTCCCAAGGAAAAGCCCGTTCCCCTAAAAATTTTAAACCAGACTAAAAATGTAATTAGAGACGGTACCAAAAATATTCTTTGAGCCATATAAAAACATTATATGAATTATCTGATTTTTATATGTAAAATATATATAATTTACGTGAAAGCTTTCCTAAGACGTGTGGGGTGCTGTGCACGTCGCACAAAGCACAGGTGCTTTAGTAAGAAGCAGAAGTACAGCTGTGTTCTTAACTACACACCAAAATATTCTGTCACCATTTAGCTTGCAAACCTGTACAGCAGCGATAATTCCACCACATACCTATGTAGGTGGCAAAGCTTAGAGGAAATGATGCTGATTTGAGGAAAAAAGTAGGTGGGCTGTCATCATAACGCACCTGCCCGCCCCATCTCCTATCGCCGCATAAACGACATTAAAAGCATTACTATTTTGGCTTATCTCGAAGACTCCTGTGAAACTCTTGGGCAGAATATTTGGAGCAGAAAAGAACATCTAATTGTTTAACTTCAGCTTTCAATGCTCATTTCTTTGATCACTGTCACTTTAAAAGTTTCCCATGGAAAACGTGCTACAGATAGTTTGACGAATGTTTTACTCCTATTTTTTTTTAATATGAAGTCACTCTTACCAAACTATACACCAGCTTCTAAAAGTAAAATAAAGAATGTGAACAAAAAGCTCAGATCAAGCAGTTTTCTTAATTCAAACTAAATTAAGAATAGCATTTGATCTGTTTGTTTCAAAATTTATAAGGTGCTTTCAGAATTAGTTATCTTTCTGTCAAATACCATTACCCTACCTCGGCTCATAGAAGGATGTCTGAAATACAGTTTCCATTTGACCTACATATCAGCTGCTCTTTTATGTTCTCACTTCCTATACATATTATTCTACTGCATAAACTAGGCACCCCTACATTGTTGTATGAATATCCTCTGATTAAAGAACAGCCTAAAGACAACACCAGTAGTTATCAAGGAACTATACAATAAAAACAATGATATTTTTAATATTCAGTGTTATTTATGCATCCATTCCTGAGGTGAGAAACTTAAAGAGTTACTTAATTTATCGTTTTAATCTCTTTCCCAAGTGATCTTTATATTCCCTCACATCCTACGTTTCTTCACAAGCCTCCTAGCAACATCCCCCAGGAAAAGGCTTCCTGGAGCAAATTCTCAAGTGGAGCAATGACATCCTTACATCAGCTGAGGATCTTTTTATTACATACACAGCACAGAACAAATGCAGCATTGCCCTGCCTGCAGTGTCACTCTCTTTGCTGAGAGGAGCTCCAAACCTTCCTCCAAAATGAAACAGTCTTGCCAAAAGATCCTTAAATCAAAATAATTATAATCATCAGTAAAATGCAAAAAATTTCAGCATTAATGGGGAGCCACCAGCTGCAGTTGCACAAATTATAAAATGCACAGTCACCACATTTAGAAGTTCCAATAAATATCATTCCTCTCTGCTGCCATCTACAGAGAGATTTCAAATTTTTCAAAAAATCTACTCTTTTACTTCCAGATATGTATTTAATAATAGCCTCTCAACATGCCCTACAAACCAGTTCACTCCAAACACATATCAACAGTATTACCTCAACATATCAGAAGCTTCAGGAAAAACTGGGCCCAAGAGATGGGTTGTTAAAAGGCACTTTGATGTTGTCACACTGCATGACAGTGATGCCTGATCTTGAGCAAACCCCTGAGCTGGGAATGAGCCGCTCACGGTCCCTGTCCAATGGATGGGAAGAGTTGAGTCATACACAGAGGTCCCTCAGGAGCCAGATGAGCTGCAAAGGAGATTCTATCTCTAGTATGGACACCTTAAACACCTTTGCTTGAGTGCCCTGAACATCTAATGCCTAATGTTGTAGCATAATTATTTGCTGCCTGCTTCAGACTGCATTTCCAGGTTCACAGCTGGATGTTCTAACCAGGAGGCTACAGAGTGAGTTTCCTTCTCTGCATAAAAATGAAACTAAGTAACCAAAGGGGTACATTTTTAAAAGACCAACCCCTCGGATGCACAGTGGAGACAGTGTAACTCAGTAAAATTGCTGATCTGCCTTAAATCACCGCCAGCCCCTTACGTATAAAATACCACACTTGCTTAAGGCCCGAAGTGAACTTATGATAGAGCCATAGAATGGTTTGGGTCGAAGGGACATCAAAGATCACCTATTTCCAATCCCCCTGCTATGGGGGGAGACACCTTCCACTAGACCAGGTTGTTCAGACCTCCATTCAGCCCGGCCTTGAACACTTCCATGGATGGGGCATCCACAGCTTCTCTGGGTAGCCTGTGCCAGGGCCTCACCTGCCTCACAGTGAAGTTTTCTTCCTAATATTCAATCCAAAACCGCTCTCTTTCAGTTTGAAGCCAATCCCCCTTGTCTCCCCTGCCCCCTTGCATATCATGGGAGCAGGGGAGTGATCCTTCCCCTGTACTCTGTGTTGGTGAGGCCACACCTTAAGTATTGTGTTCAGCTCTAGGCCCCTCAGTTCAGGAAGGATAGAACGTTCTTTGATGTTTGATCTTTGTATACTTTCAAGCCTAATCAACAAGAAGGGAGATTTAATCCCTGAAGCAGACAACGGCCGGCAAGCAAGATCTAAGTGATGTCCAGGCGTCAGACAAACTACTTGTGGGTAGAATTGCCTTGTTAAGGTTTAGGGCTCAACATGTTTCAGTGATCTCAGATCTAGCATGAGGTTAAAGTTCATGTACCAATGATAGTGGACACAAAGAATGCAGAATTTGCAGGCCACAAGGACCTTTGTCAGAACCCCCAAGATAAGGAAGAAACTGATGAAGCCACCTCAGCAAGTGTGCTGAATCAGATCCAACCGGGTAACAGGTAATTCTGGCAGTGGGAGATGGCAACCACCAACTCCGGACCACTGACCCCAAAGAAGAGAAAGACTGAGCGTGAGGACTAATTAGCATGAGAAGCAAGAGAATCATTAACCAATAGAAGATAGAATACTAATTAATAAGAGAACTAGGTAACTTGTAGCCAATGAACACTGATGTTTTTGTTTGCTAAAATGTATAAACAGTGAAAAGTTTTGGTAGTCATCATGCTGGCTTTGTGGATTTGCCACCCAGCACCCCTTTCTGCCCAGAACTGTAAATAAATCAAATACCTCAACTCTGTGTGTGGATTTGCCTCTTGCACACTGGGTGAGAGAACCTATTTTGGGACAAGAATGGAGCTCCCAGGTGAGGATGAGATGGTGGAAAAGGTAACCAGCACGCTGCTGTGAGACCTAGAGGCACTTGGCGTCAATGGGCAGAGGTAGGGAGAAAGCAGGGTAGCTTTTTCTTCTTGGAGAGCTCATACTTTTCTTGATTTTCCTCATCTTTTTCTTCTTTGCATCCATATGCCATGCTTTGCTCTTCTCTCCAGGTGGCAGCTGTACTGGCAGAGTCAGCAAGAACAGTCTACAGCAACTTAGGGTCACAAGGAACCTTCCAGCTCTATGAAATGCAATTTCTGTTCTAACTGCATCTGTAATGCATCTGTGCACTGTCAGGTAGGTCTGTATACACAGAGCAGGTCACTCTTTCCTCCTTTTCAGCCTCAGCCACTTCACAGGATCACAGAATTGCTAGGGTTGGAAGGGAACTCTGGAGATCATTTAGTCCAACTCCCTCCCCCACCTGGACCAAGGCAACTTCACCTAGAGCAAGTTAAACAGGATTTCCAGTCAGAGGCCTCAGAAACACCTGCTAGTTAACCATCCATTATCCCTGTGGAGGCCAGGGTACCATTTGTGGGAGAAAATACACTGTGAACAAACTGTAAAACACTGGTGAACTGAACATGCCAGTAGAGTGTTGTACAGACACTGAAATTTAACATCTTTCAGCTGCAGACAGAAAAAGACCCAAATCCAAAGAATGTAGGTAGTAAAAAATAGAGGTTTTCTACCACTTTGCTCTTCGCTGTCCCTCCATATACTTTTTCTGTCAAAGTTTTATGCCTTCTCCTTTTGGGAGCCTGCTCGGAGGAGCACCTGAATGCAATTCATGAGGAGCATTTGCAAGAACTGAAGGTTGTACAGCAAGCAGCACTGAAGTTGCACTGACACCAGAGTGCACCAAAGTGATATAAAGAGGCTGAAGAAAAGCAAGAGAAGTTCAGAGACTGAGTACTGCTCTGGAGATTTCAACTGCATCCAAGGTACGAAAGATTATAATCTTATCATAGTTTCAAGTATTAACATACTTGTTTTTAAGTATGTTCATAGTTAAACAGAAAGTATACTCAGCTGGAAAAAGGAATCTGTGATACATTGCTGTCAGCAAGAGCAAACACACTTAATAATCAGAATTTGTGCTTCCATCCACTGAACAAAAAATTACTTAGGGAATCAAGAATAAAAATATTTGAGATTTGTAATTCTCTTACCTTCACTACTTAAGTGCATCCTAGCTTTCATATGTAGAGTTCTCAATACCTTTTCAGTTTTTCAGGAATTTAGATTTTTCTGGTATTTCCACGGTTGCAGAAGAGCTCTCTGAAACAGGAGAGCCTCATACCTCATCCCTATGCAGTGCTGAGGTTCTGTGCACTCCACGCATTGTGACTGTGGAAATCTTGAAGTGTTACAATTAGAGCTGGATTTTCTTGTTTGTAGCTGGAAATGGCTTCAATGGAATTCACTTTGCAAACACTAGTGGAAGAGAACAAGAGGCTATTGCACTGCTTGCATGCATTTGTACATGAGCAGGTAAACCACTAATGAAGCAGATAACTGATGACCTGGCTGCTGACTAACTGTAGCAGGAATCAAGGTGCTTCTTCAAGAATCTGTCTTTCATGCAAAGTGACTGGTGAAAGCAAGGAAAAAAACCCCAAAGAATTAGATATTGCAAATGCTACTCCATCTGTTTAGATGTCTCTGTGGGATGAGCTTAGAGGGCTGTATAGAACTTGAGGTACTACACATTCTGGTATGTCATTATAACCCCTGACTCCATTCCATTTTCTAGTACAGGGACACAGCTTGTATATCTGTACATACATATACAGCTTATGTGCATAAGGTATCAACAACAGTTTTATGCCTTTTCTGGACAACACTGCACTTGGGACCTCATTCCCAATTTTAACTTTTTCCCAGTCTGTTATTTCACACTTGTCTCAGTCACCTGGATCAGGATACTTGACTGGTTCCAGAAAAGTTCAGTAAAAGCTTTGTAATACTGCACTACCAGTGCGGGCTTTTTTTTTGGTTTTGGGTTTTTTTCACAGTTTTGGATGTAATGACCAGTTTCATACACTGGAGATCCTAAGAAACACTTAGCTGCTGATAAGGTCCTAACATGATGCTAAAGAAGAATTAACTGGAACACCTTTTGATGTGTTATTTGATAATCAAAGTAACATTTCTTCAGTAGTCAGGCTGTAACATACCAAAACCTTTTTTTTTGTCTGACACGGAACTCCTTTGTCATATTCCTTCAGCTATATTCATCAATAGAACATTCAGAACATTAAAGAGTTGTGCTTTTTTGTATTTTTTACTGTTACTGCAATTCTCTCCATGCCTTCTTATTCTTCTAGTTATTTTTTGCTTCTCTGTTCCCTGTTGTCAAAGGCTTCTTTCAGCTCTCTATTTCTGCTGGCTGTGCCTTTAGGACAGTGTCCTTCTTATGGCCATCTGGACAATTTTACTAATTTGAGCACCTGCTCCTAGAAATTAACTGTCTTGGATGAATTTATGCCATTTGGATATTTTGGGTTTTTTAATCTGTTTTGGTTTTTCACCTAAATGAAAATTTGTACCTGAAGCAACAGAAGAAAGTTAAAATACTCAGGTAGAAAGAGGACATTGAACACCTTTTTTTGTTGCCTTTTTTTTTTTTTCCTGTCAGGTGGTGGTATCTGCTACTTTTTCCTCAGTGTGCTCAGCAGCAGGTGCAACAGGTGATGGCAGAGCTGACTGACTGCAAGAATAAGCTGTTCTGTGACAAAGGAAAACTCCAGTTATCCCTCTGCAGCTCAAAAAGGAAACTTCTTTTTTATGTTCATCTAAGGTAAGGTTGTTTAACCTGAGCTCTTCTTTACTTTTTTTGGAGGGAAGTGCTTATTTATCTTCTCTACTTAGTTTGTGTAGTGTCGAGCACATATATTAAGAGAGTTGTGTATCAAAATCATCTTTGATTCTGCTCATAGTGCCATTAGGTGACAAGATGCTGTTGATGCAGCACCTCTAGCGTTTGGGATAGTTGCTTAATGTGTGAAAAGAGTAGAATGCCTTAAGAACCACCAGGGGGCATTAAAACAAAAGAGATGGGTAGAAACTCTTGAAAGATTAGAAACTTGAAAACTTTATAAGATCAGATTAATAAGGAGGGAGGCAAACCGAGATGGTAATGAAAAATAAGATGAAAGTAAAGCTTTACTTCACTGTGACTTGTGTCATAGAATTTGGGACAGCAGTGGCAGATTCCCAACTTTCCTTTAAAAACAGCACTGAATGTTAGTGTGATTATTAGAGAGCAAGAAAGCTAAATTTATGTAATAGTCCTAAGTCTGATGCAGTGACAGAAGGAAGTGACCAAAACATTGTACCAAGATTAAAACTAAGTGAATTGTAATCTTGGAATTATTTCTATGGAAGGATAAGTTAGAAGTCATTCCTTTGTTGCTTCTCCTGCTATGAGACTCAGAGAAAAGAAAACAGTTGCGCTGGGCAAAGAGGCATTGTCACTCTGCTTCTCTGTTCCACTTAAAGTAATGCTTTGCTGTTTCTGCACTATAAGAAAGCTGAGCTATTTTGTCATATCTCTTTTCTCTAAGACTGAAGTGCAAAAGCTGGAGAAAGAGCTGTGGATGCGGGTTTAGAGAATGCTGAGCTTGGCAAATGCATCGTATAGAGACCAAACACACTTGGGTGAAAGAGAATTTCAACTCATACCCCTTAGACATACTAATGTGTTTTCCTAAAGAACAGAGCATATGTTTAATGTTATCTGTAGCACTCTAGTCTGCAGAACTAGTCAGAACCTGTTTTCAGCAAATCCACCACAAAAACTACGGAAGCTCAGCTGAACACAGCTGGTTTCCATTCAAACTGATTGCATATATTCAGACTAGAAAACACACACTCTACACGACTATAAAGACAGTCCCCAGGATTTACTAGTATTATGTTCCAGTAGAGAATAATTGCAGATAATATTTATCTAGCTACATTGCTGGGAGGCAGACAGTTATTCTGTTTCAGTCTGTTCACTCAGTCTTACTAAACAGAAGTACAGAGAAAGGATGTGTTATTCTGGGCAGGGAAACCAAGCTTGTAGGTGTAAGACTGAAGTGGACTCTGCTCTGTCACAAGTTTGCTAATCAAAGCTGTAAGTCCAAGTAACTGCATGGAGACTTCTGTTTACAAGCAAGAATGAATTTGTAACAGTAAATACTCTTTAGAGACTCCCCTTGCTCCTCAGATACCAAAGCCATCTTGTAATGCTTTTAAGCAAGCTGATCCAGACTCAGTATCAGCTGATAGGAAACTGAGCATCAACAGCTCATGGTCTGCAGGTAAGACAGATCCATGACATGACGGTTGAGGAGAAACATGCCTTTGCACTAATATCAGAGCTTTATGGCTTTACTTATCTATGAGTATCACTTCTGATTGTATGCTGAGCCAGCAGCATGATAGATTCGTGCAGAGGCATGGAAATGGGCTCTTTCACTCATTCCCATAATAACTCCTCCACCTACTCCACAGCAGCGAGGAACTGTGTAAACTAAGATATTCAGGTATCCCCAGAAATGCCACGGCAGTGGAAAGACTTGAGAAAGTTGATTAAGAAGGCCAGAACATGAGAAACCTACAAAATACCGAACAGAGTGGTTTACTCACCAGGCCAGGGGGAAAAAGGCGAGTTCTCGCTCTCTCGGGGCCTCTTTATCCTCTCTGTTTCTCCCCCGACTTCCCAAGGCCTCCGTACGTGTCTATTAAGCTATTCCTCTCTGGCATAGGAGTGAGAGAGAAAACACAAATCTCTCTGCAACCCCCCTCTGAACTGCAGAAGGGGAAAAAAACCATGTAACCCCCTTGAGAAGGCACTTTGCAGGCCTCCTAAGCGAAACCAAGGATTTCTATCTTTCCCGTTACAAAATCTTCTGAAAGCAAACTACCTCTACCAACTGCTTACCCAGGGTCATCGCACTACTGTTACAAACAGCTTTTTCATGAGGATAGCAAATGCCACTTCTACTCTGAAGTGGCCTGCAGCAGCTAGAGCAAGGAGGCACGGGATAGTTGTTTAAATTCCCCACCCAAAACTGAACACTAGAAAGTAAAATCTCAAGTGTAGGTGTGGTCCGAATCTCCTGTCTAAGCAGGCTCAGCTATTTAATTTCCTGAAGGAAATCAAGTTGTCCCAAAGTGATTTTTCCAAAATGTAACTATTTTGAACCACCTTTTAAATAAATGAAATATAAAATATCAGAAAACACATTCCAATCTTTAAATAGTAATGATGTAGAGAGTATATCCAAGACAAAAGTATTTACAATAGAACTAGCTTTCCTATTCTTGTGCTTAAGAAATAAAGCATGTTGAACAGAAATGTGAGTAACTGAATTTGGTTATTCTCTTTAAAGGGAACAGTTAATGGAAAAAGAAAGACTGAGGTAAAGGTATATTCTGAACACTTAAGAGTCTCTGAAGAAGCAGTTTCAAACTGAGCAAGAAGCTTCCAGGAAAGCTGCCTGTCAAGAATCTGCTGTGGTGAGAAGGGATATAATTAACAGATTTCAGTGAATGACTTCCAGAGAAAGGGGTCCGCTTTACACTTTTACAGCATAACAAGAGCAGCTCACAACCAGTATTTGTCTTCTTTTCCATTCATCATGGAGTTGTCCCTCACTTATATACAACAAATAGAACTTTGTTGTGTTGTGGACAGACTTTTCCAAGTACCATTCTGTATTCCCCAACACTACAGACCTCTCTGTAGCTAAGATTTAGACTTTGGTATCTGTCCTTCCAGTGACTTCAAAAGGATAATCAGGTAGTGCAGCAGTCTCCAGGGATAAAATCCCAGTTTGGAAGTTTGTTTTGTTTCTTGGGGAATGGACCATAAAGCTCAGCATAACCCTAGTATTACTCAGATCTCAGCATTCGCTTTTTTCCCTTTGTTAGAAGGGGATTAAAGAAAGTCTGAACACCAGGTGCTGTAGCCTACTCCAGATACAGCAGATCAGCTGGGAGTGCTGCTTTTTACTTGCTGCATAGGATGAACTAATTCTTACAGTTAATGTGAACTCAGTTTTTCCCCTGGGTAAAGAAATCCCTTGAAGGATCCTCCTGCAAACTGGCTGAAGTTTCTTTTGCTAACAGGGTGCTGCAGCAGAAAGCAGAAGAACTGCAGAAGTCTTTGATCAGTCACAAAGAAAAGCTGGAAAGCCAATGAGCTCAAGTCAGACAGTGCCTGGCCCGTAAAGCGAATGCAGTAAGGGTAAAGGTACTCACATTTTTCAGTAAAGAGGAACTCCTTGCTCAAGTTCTCAACAGAAGATGAATAGATGGACAGTAATTGTGTGGCTTCCCCTGTTGTCCCTCCCTCCCATTATACTACACTCCAAGTACAGTCATCTGTAGAAATAATTCCCATGTAACAGCCAGGGAGCCTGAAAAATTCCAGTTTTGTTTCTCTCAACAATTTCCAGGAGATAAAATATGAACTGAGGAAAATGGAGGCAATAAAAGAGTATCAGAAGAGCAGTTATGAACAAGTGAGTTTTCTTGACCATTTTCCTGGAGAGACTGATCTGTTAAAATGTTACTGGAATTTCATTACTGTATTGTCTTTAGTCACCAGACATCCAGAAATTTGTGTCAGAGCTGAAAAGTGTGCAGAACAAGATGCAATGTGAGGTGCAAGTGCACAACAGCTTCCAAATGGAAGTGGAGAGAAGGCAAAGGCAGCAGCTGGAAAATTAATCCCAGGTAAAGCAAGGACAGCATGAAAAGGTGGTGAGATACCCATGGAAGTGTTTTGGGGCAAAATCTATGATGTTGTAGAGAGATAGCAAAAAGACTTTATGAACTCAGTCAAAAGACACTCTTATATATCTTAATGTGTCTGCCCCAGAAAGCCCAAATGACAACTGAACATACATTCACTATATATATCAGGTGAGACTGCTGAGACTAATGTTAATGGTTTGCATTAACATAGTAATTCATTGAAAGCAACAAGATATAAATTCAGCATATGCACAAAGTAACCCCTTCAATCCCAGCTATAACCCTCTGGTGAACAGTCAGGTGCATACGTGGCCTTTTCAACCAAGTGGCATTTATCATACTTTAAACAAGGTTTCATCTTTTCTGTGAATCACTTCAATTTAGTGGGGTTTGCAAAAAAAGCTTTTGTCCCCCACAGCCTATTGTTTTATCAGGCTCAGGATATCTGTGTTAGCCAACCAAACAAAAGTGTTGTGGCCAAGTAAATTGCCCACCTGAGCTGCTCTTGTGTCACTGTGTGTGACATCATGCAAAACCATCCACCCCACCCCTCGCCCCGAGAATTATTTTTCTTTGCATCACCTCATTCTTGCACTACTGTTCCACAATATCCAAATTATTACAGTGTGTGTGGATTAGTATAGTATTTTGGTGTGAAAATCTAGGGGTTTCAATGTTTATAAGGTATTAACCAGCATAAAGTAAATTAAAAGAAAAAAAGTAATAAAGGTGCCCCAGCCTCAGGCCTTACATATTCCTTATCAGTCCAAGTATTGTTCTATGATTAGAAAGAGACCCTAAACAGCAAGAGAGTATTTCCACAGCATTCATCAGGCAAAATTAGTCTTCCCTCACCTTTCTCAGGAAAGCACTCAGCACCCATATTTATCCACCTTCTTCCCAATGCCTCTGTATTTTATGCTGTGTTAGAGACCTGTGTTGACTTCACTATCCCTGTAAGAAAGGGGTAACTCCTCTTCACAGCAATGCAGGAGGGCATCACAGAGAGCTCCTACCCCTGCACACAGGAGAAAGATGTGAAGGGTCTGCTGTTCTCACCCCTCTTGCACAGAACTCAAATGCTGGAACGCAGTGTGCAATCACTGTTCTCTCTGCAGTTCTAATTACACTGTCCTGTCTAGATCTCAGCTGGCCTAGAAGCCGCAAGTCACCAGAGGGTCACATCTAAGTTTGACAGCCTACAGCTACAAGTTGTGAAAAACCCTCAGCAAAAGAGCCCTGAAGAGAGCAGCTCCAAAAAAGGAGGTAAAGAAAGCAAGAACATTCATTTCAAATGGGGAAGCAAAGAAAATAGAGCAGAGTAGTACTCAGTAGCTTATCAGTTAGGATTTCAGTTTAGATTCTAGACTTACTTTCGTAGTTCCTTTCACAAGGGTGGAAAACAGACTCCCTCTTCTGGTTTAGTTTGTTTCTACCTCTTTTGCCAAAGGACACACTGAAGCAGCAAAGAGTACTACAGGTACAAGATAGCTTCAAGGTACCCTTTCTGTTCTTAGAAAAGGTGTATTGTACATACTTCATGCTTGGTTGCTGTTCATTAACCAAATACACATCTGAAATCAGCTAGCCTATTTTCCTCTGCTTTTACTCCCCTGTCAGTGGCTTACCTTCCCCTTGTCCATGCCCTTTAGAGATACCCTTCCCAGAGCTGTGCTTACCTTCTCTGTGTAGGTTCGTCAGCCTTCTCCATAATTAGTTCTCGTACAGCCGTGTAATTCGCTCTTTAGAGATGTCGGTATTAAACTGCCAAAACTTCAATGTCTTCTTCAGTAATGCCAAAGATTCCCCAAAGGGTCATCAGTTTCGTGGAACACTTCATCTTCTCCCAGGAGAAAAAGCAAGAGGAGCTTCCCACTCACACCTCCCTGGACACACAGGGCAAAGACCAGGCCTACAGCTCACCACTGGAGAGGCTCATGTGAGCTGTGCAGGAAATGAGCTCACTGGACTGGTGATTCCCAGCCCAGGGAGAGCATCACCTACTGTCAGGAGACTCCCTGCTAGCATCCAGGTGCAGGAAGAGACTGGAACTTTACTTGATCTGACAATTAGATAGGTGGGAATTGCTGAGGTCACCTGCAGATAAAAGGTGCTCGCAGGTCACCTAGGAATACTTGTTTAAATACTAACCTCTCACTTGAATTACCTCACCTCTCACCTTGTCTTTTTGAGTTGGGTTCTTTGCATTGAGAGGCTGATAATAAAGCTACTATTTATAACAAAACAATTATTCTCTTCTTTTAATCTCTATAAACTGTATACTGTTGATATGTTACATGTTTGCTTTTATCACTTTTCTTTTACCAGCTTTAGACTAAGGCCTGGCAGGTGCTATCAAAACAAAGGCTGGTTTGCAGAGGGTTCAGGTGAATTACTGAATACCAAGTCATGTGCCTGTGGCTGGATGCTGACGTGAGGGGCAGGGAGGAACTGGCAGGACTGGCTGCTTATTATGGTAGATGATATCTGGGTCATGAGAGAACATAGGCCTTGGGCTATTTTAGAAGCATAGAAGGAATTCATTAGGTGTGACATCACACCACACATTATTTTACCTTCATAAGAATTAGAGGAATTTGTTCAACCTATCCTACTGTGGAACAACAAACTGGTGAAACAGTAGTCAGAGCAGAAGACTATGTCATAATATGCTGAAAATCACTATAACATGGACAAGTTTTCAAGACCAAAGATCATCTCATATTCATCATGGCCTGTTCTTCCACGTGGTGCCAACACAACCTGGCTGCAGGACATGTGGTGTTGCCCTCCATCTACTTCAACAGAGCTGTTCACCACCTCATCTGTAACCCATGGCACTACTGTTTCTGGGGGACTTATGGAAATTATTTACAGTTATGTTCATTTTAGTAAAGAGAAAAGGCTTGCACACCTCTGGAACCTAGCCCAAGAACACACTGGAAGTAACTCATTCTGCTCCTCCAGAAGAGGCTCACACCCCTTGAAGGCTGTTCCAAGGAACAAGGGGTGGCTGAGCACACTAGTAAAGTTAAACACACCTGAGCTTAATGAATTGTGCTGCTTAAAAGTAGATCTATGCCATATGGCTTTAGGTTTGTCCCAGTTAAGCTGGTTCTGTCAGAAATAAATTGGCATCTATCTGCTCTGTAAAGCTGATTCATTTTTAAGAAAATCAGCTGTTTGATTGAAACTGTTACTAATTATTTTAGTGGGGCTTGAGGAAGATTCCCAACATGATGACAGGTGAGGTTGGCAATGATTTAAGTAGTCTCTTGTTCTTAGTGATTTATGAAAGCTTTCCCTAAATTGTAATGGCTGTGTTCAAGCTTTTCCTGCTTTGCTATTTGTTCCCACACACTCAAGGTCAGGCTGTACTGGGCTCTGAGCAAACCTCACCTAGTTGAAGATATCCCTGCTCACTGCAGTGGGTTTGGGCTAAAGACCTTTAAAGGTCCCTTCCAAGACAAACTATTCTATGATCTGCTTTTTGTTAAGCAGTCAGTTCACATGGGCTGTGCCCATTTAAAATACTCTTTACTGGGGAGCCCACATTCCTACAGCATCTATTTTATCCCTTGCTTTATCTGAAGTCTTGTCTAGTCTAATCTGTTACTGCTGCACCACTAATACAGGCAATTCCACAACACTTGTTTCTTAATCATTGATTGCAGTTGTGTGAAATGATTGCAGAACACAAATATGGGTAAAAGTGGGCTGAAAGCAAACACCAGGTAGCTGTGATACTTCAAGTAACAAGAGTGCCTGGCAGGCAATAGCACAGTTTGTTTTCTATTCAGCAAAGTACCATGCTGAGAAATATTTTTCAATCTTATTTTGCTGTAGGGCATACATATATCCATATCTATATATACATATAACTATATACTCCTTTAATTTAGGATAAAGCACTGCATCTGGCTTCTCTGCCACTGTTAAACTGTCAGAAAGAATGAAAACCCCAGATCATTTCCAGTGAATGTGAATTAATAAGCTGTATATTATTTTTGCTATATGCTATTCAGTAGGATATATGTTTGCTGAGAATAAATAAACATCAATAACATCACAATTTTTATTAACAAGTCCAAAAGAAGAACAAAGGTCACACTGATTTCAGTAAAACAAAAATCAATCCCTTTCAAATATAACAACTGCTAGAAATATGAACTCCTAGAAAATTCTGAATAATTTAAAGATCTTGAAATACTGAGTTCTTCATCCTCTAGGGATTAGTATGAGCCCATTGCTCCTATATTACAGTAATTTAATGCTGCACATTAAAAAACCTTCATCACCAGTGAATGTGGCTTCTTCAACAACCTCACTGGTAATTAGTTGTAATACTGCACATTGTACATTTTCCCCCACCAAAAACCCAGCAAACTTCACTGGGCCTCAGTTTTTGCTGTTTGATTCTATATACAAGACTGAGTATCAGATTACAGAGCAGTGCACCTAAGGAGAAGACAGCTGAGCATGTCAGCGCTGTGTTCAAACGGACAGTTCCCATCCACACGTGATTCAGTTCATGTCAGAAGCACAAAAAGTCCACAAAGCCATACACAGCACGAGCCAGGGCTCTGACCATCTACAGAAAAACCTGTACATAAAACCAGTTTCCCCAGCACTGCATAACTGTCAATACAAAGGGTATCAGCTCCACCTGCCACAAACCTCGTCACACAACCACGTAGGTGTACAACATTTTCTGAGCCATTCTGGTATTGCCACTGCTCTGGTAAATAAGTGACAAGTTAAAGGCAGTGTCTCTTCTCAAGTCTGTCTGATCAGTTTCTATTCCCTGTAAAAATAATGATTAAAAAAAGTTATTCATATACATAGATAGTATACTTGAAATATGAGCAGCAATTACAGTGGAATCAAATTACATATCTGTGGTTTGTACAGGCTTTCAGATGTATGGAAACAAAAGAAGTATTTCTTGTGCCCTCCCTCTTTAACAAGTTTCCACATCATGTTGTTGATCACCAAAGAGTTACAAAATTACACACTCAAAACATCAGCTGTAAGTTAGATAGCCAGATCATAAACCAGGAAAGTACTATCTTGATTTCTCTTGGTATGAAAAGTATTTGTTCCTCCAACCAGAATGTGAATATTGCCTGTGCCTTTCACCTGGTCACAAGACTGTTGCTTTGAACTCCCAGGGCTGACTAAGAGCCACAGGTCTTACTTTACCAACTCTGCCTGTTTTCTAAATACACTTGTAATGTTTCTACCCACCCAAACCATGGCTAGGCAAAAACTTTCTCTCAGACCAGACTTGTAAATGTATGACATGGCACTTGGGATCTAATACAGATCAATAGAGCTAGAACACAGCTCAGATGCACTTAGGCATTCTGAATACTGGTTCATCTTGCTCCACCATGCTGTTCTATTGCATGAGTGATTATACAGAACTTCCTGGTCAGCTACTTCAGGTAAAGTTGTTTAGCAACACTTTTTGATGCTACTTCAGCTTACGAGTAAATCCTTCAAAATTCAAAAATCTTTGAGGTTAAAACATGCTTAAATATATTACAAGGTGACAATCAGATTTGGGCTTCCAACGGCAAGGAATCACAATACAAACTGAAGGAAACCCGACTACACAGACTTCATGTATCAATTTTAACTATAAGAAATTCTTGACGTTTAACCTGACTTTAATCTCTGTACATAACTTACGAAGTTACAGTACCTCTAAGGTGAGAGGAGGAAGTTCAAGTACTCTTTGGTAGTAGTGGATTGCCAGGTGCAGTAATCCCAGCTGGTGAAGGCCACGGCCAAGGTTGTAGAAAGACTCTTGACAAGGACCACGCAGGTCCAAGTAGCGGTGAAGGAAGGAGAATCCCTGTACACATATTACACACGTTTGTGACTGTTTCATTTAAGAAGATGGCAATAAAATATGCTGTAGAACAGGTGTTTAAATGTATCCATTTAAACTTTTGATCTTTGCTTCCCCAGGAAACCACTTTGCAAGTTGAAGACAAAAAGTGAGTCACATTTGATGGATGATACCATAAAACCTGTCATGCTCTGTCAGTCTCACTGGCACTGATAACAATTAGTAGATCTTTTTCAACAAATTGAACACACAGTTATTTAGTATAGTGACTTATGGAACTGGCTTGCTAAACATCAAAGTATGTGTGTATGTGTTTATATAGTATATAAACAAGAGCTGATCCCCTTAGAAAACACACAGGCAAATGACAGGCTATAGTAAGACCTTTTTTGCTTTAAAAAAAAGGAAAAAATCTTTGAAAGATAATCCTTCCCCTCTTTCTTTTTTAATGGAGGAAAAAAAAAACCAAAACAAACCTTCCTTCACTCAATGCCTTGGATAGCATCAAGAAATGGTTTAATTCTACAACTTCTCAGAATTTCAGAAAATTCTGAAGTCCATGAAAAGTATTATCAAAGTATTATTTCAGCAATGCAAGCAGATTCTTTTACTGATCTAGCCTTCCATGTAAATGTTTACTCTAATACCAGTTGCCAGGGAAATTAGCAGTATCTATAAAGCGACCAAAAATAAACATCACTGAACAAGGATATGAAAAATCAGTATATCCTAAGCAATAGGAGAGAGTTCACATACCCTCCTGAAGCCAGCAGATGTTTTACCGTCAACTCTCCAGCAAAATTTGAAAGGAAACTCATACCCAGCAATTTCACTGCTATGCTTTAGCATATTTAAAGTCAAAGCACTCTGCACGTTTCTTATTTCTTTCTTGTTTTGCTTTTAGTTTACAATTAAAATATACCCTCATATATTAAAGGTATATCAGCAGCAGAATCTTGGGAGTACATAATTTTGTTGCCAGCCTTACTCTGAACACCCACTCCTCCTATGCAGTGGTTCAGAGGAGCAGGACCCAACAGTTTCTCCGTGCCTATTCCGGTGCTCATGTCCCAGAAGATGTAAAACAGGGCAGTGCATAAAAGGATGGTGACCAGGGACCGGTGGAACAATCACTCCCATTTACACACTGACATGCTGTGAAGCGAGAGAAGCAGTTTGTTTCTCGTCTGTAGGATGTCACTGCCTACAGCTTGGTGTGTTACGACAATCCTGACTCAGGGCTGGTAAGAAGATGCTAAAAAGATGAGTGGCATTAGACCAGAGTCACCTCTCAAACACAGCAAAGACAGGGAGGCAAACAGCATTTTCTGACATTAAAATGCAGTGCTTCCTTTGACACTGAAGGAGCCGTGGCGGAAACTTAGAAGGGACAAGTAGATGAGGCGAATTCAGAAAGGAGAAATTGAGCACACAATCTTCTCATCCTCTCCCATGCATTTTGTTTTGTTACCACTTTGGAATGTGATGATTCTGTTGTAAATAGAGGACCTTCTTTCTAGGGACCATGTTGGTAATCAGACCTCCTTCAACATAAGGAATTAGTTCAGACACAAGCAGCTAATGATCTTAATTTAGGTCACCAGGGGGTCACTGTGGTTGAATTATTAATTAACTACAATAGCAACAAGAAGTGATGTAAAAATACTGAGTATAGTAAGCAAGAAATGAGAAGAGAGAGAGAGCAAGGAACTGTATTGCCTGGGGGTAACATAAATAGGATGTCGTTCAAGTACATTATAAAAGGAGAACAGAGCAGCCCATCTAAGAAAGGCAGGCTGATTACAGAAAAAAAGTGAATAAAAATGTTAAAATTAGGCCAAAGTTTGTAAGTTTGAAATGTCTTAAGTTGGCCACTGTCATAACTGGTTTAGTATTAGAGTAATTGAGGACCTGTAGCTTTTGTCAAAAAACCCCTGTGTTCAGGAACTTTGTAAGTCCCAAGAGCTCAGGACCCTCATCGTATATTGTGCTGACTCTGAGCTCAGCAGCCACAGGAATTAAAAGGCATTTCAAGTTAATGAAAATAGTTGGTGGAAAGTAGAGGAAATTACTTCCAAGATTCTGTTTGGGAATACTCAGTCTATGGTTTGTAACTGGTTCTGGCAGATGAAAGAAAAATGTGTATAAGGAAGATGAGAAATTGAGGGTAGCCTAAACTGAAGCTCACATGATCTTTACAAAGAGAGCTATAAGAGGCACCTAAAAGGGAAAAAGAAAATTAAGATGGGGGAAAAAAACCACTTTCTAAGTCTGTAAAATTTGCTCCAACAATGCAGTTTATGAGACGTGTCTATGAAGGGCATGTGGCATAGATTCAACTCTACAGAACTTCTTCAGAGCATGGCAGGGCAAGAAAAATTTCAAAGAAAATCCAGATTACAGCCATCAAGAAACCAGTAATATTTTCAAACAGCTGGCAGCTGCTAACATAGATGTGAGTCTCCCATAAGGAGAGGAGATTCAGATGGGTGCAACTACAGTTCAAAAGCATATTCATCTGCGTTCATGTTTCGCCACTTCCCTCTTTTGAAATGCCATGTTAATTATGAAAAGTTTTTTAAATAAAGTATGTTGCAGCCAGAAACATCTGCAAGATACAAAGCACGACACACCAGGGGTAAAAATAATCACACTAACTCACCTGTACTATAAGAGCATGTCTTTTCAGCACGTATTTCTGAGAGGCCATGTGGATGAAGGTCAAGCCAATACAAAGACTGTACAGAGGTTCATCTGGGTTTGATCGAAAGGCTTGCACATACTGTCCTAAAAGCAAATAACTGAATCAAGACGTTTGCTGTGAAGGGTATTCCTTAAGAATTTAAGGGCAAAAAAGAAAATCTTTGAGAATTAGAAGTGTGAACTAAGGAAATCAAAATACACAGGAAGAAAACATGAAAGAAAATTCTATATTTTCAGCAGTCCTTGGATTCTGAAGGAAAAACGCAGACTGTGATGTAGAAATGGAAGCAGAAATCAATCAGACACAGAAGACAAACACGGTCCTTGCTGGAATTTATATCCTGGAGGCCACACATCTTAAATGTGACATTTGGAGGGCCTGACTGAAAGCAGTAGGTTTACTTCAAAGGCCTGCTTAAAATGTGCAACCAGCTGTATTTGCTGTTTAAACTGGGCTGGTTCTATCCTTCTTATAATTATCATTAGCCTTCAATTATCTTTGCAAGTTAGTTATATTTGCAATGTGTGCTAGACTTGAAACGTGCCAGCCTAATTTTTACTGGCAAAACTCTTTAGCAGTGCGCTGATTTGGGTGCGAAATAATTAAAGCACCAGACTAACACTGTAAACCTGTAATTTGCTGATGAAAAAAAAAAATTTTTGATAAATCTTTCTCCTGTTATAAACTTGTTGTTTTTGTCGATATTAGAACACGAGAGGCATTACCAAGAGCATGCTTGAAACTGCCAGATACAAAGGCGTTATGCCCGTTGAGGACACACAGAGCGTGGTTATCGGGATTTTTCAGCATCAAGCGGAGACAAAAGCGATGGTGACGGACATCCTGAGACTGCATAGTCACTTGGTTGAAGATGTTCCACAGCTGAGGTTTATTGACATTTTCCATTACCATGATTCTACAGAACGAAAAGTATTCAAGAAATTAGTAAATGCTATACAGTAAGTACTGCAGTACTGTCGCTGGAGTAAAACCTCAATGGTTTAGGGAAAATAAAGAGACCCTCAAAGAGCAGGTCAGTGACCAAGGCAAAGATGAAAGATAGAACCAATAATTCTGCCCAAATTCAACCAAACTACTGCATTGTGTATTCTTTGGAATCAGAGGCTATTGGAAAGCTCCTTTATTTTCCATAGCCTTATCTGTTTCAGCAAAGGCCGAAGAGCATCAACCTGCCTCCCTCAGCAGTATTGTCAGCAGTATGACTAGAGCCTCAGTGGGGGCAACCACAAAAGAGATTGCTCTACCTTCTCAGTAGCTCACCTGATATAGTTGTAAGCTTTTCTGAAGTTCTTGTCCAGAATTGCAGCAGAGAGCCCAAAGTATTCCAGCTCCTTGCGCTTTTGTCTATCATCATAAAATGAGTAATATTCCAATGAGGAATCCACTAGTAGTTCTGCCTCCTTGTAGCGGGAGAGGTCACACAAGGAATATATAGCCTTCAGGAGCAGGTTCCACCAGTCATCTTTAGTCAGAACACTTGTGAGGACAGCAAAAATTGCTAAAAATATTGGAGCCAGAAAGTCGAGAAAAATTAGAACAAGAAAGATAAACTCTTACATCAAACTCATCTTTTCAAAGACATTGTAGCATTAACAGCCTATATAAAGTATTTACTTTTTCTCAGTTTAAGTGCAGTTTGTAAAACACCAGCAAAAAAGAAAAAGTCAAAATGCGTTAACAAATAGCAAACAATACACACAGTTCAGGCTGTAAACATACTACGTGAATACAATAAAGTTACTCTTCCTAATTTACCAAACAGTGTTTAAGAATGTGCCAGGCAAAAAAATCACATCACTTTTAAAACATTTTTCTAGTATGCTCTACATTTTTGTGTATTATATTTGCATGGAGGAAAATGTTGGCCCACATGATCTCTAAAAGGCCCTTCTTAATCTGATTTATTTTGTAATCTTACTATTTTTCTCTGAATGGGGATTGTTCCCTAAAGATACATTATCTTCATTTTTCCTGCCTTCTTTGCCCTAGAAAAAAAGCAATGTTAACACTGGCTGCTAGGATTTAGCATGCAAAATAGTAACATCTGTATCATTTTTCAGAACTATGCAGTTCACCTTGTCGCTTTGCTTTTAATAAACAATCTGTGAGTCGTTACCTTTCGCATCGCAATTTGCTGTCTCTTGGTCATCATTGTCAGAAATTTTATCCCTCGACACCTTAATAAGATACAGGTGTCTCTCTCCAGATTTGGAACTAGATATCAAACACACCTGAGCTCTGCTCATTGCTACCTAGAAACAAATTTAAGGGCAGCATTTCAGATGACATTATAACATCCTGTGACAAAGGCAGCTTTATGGCCAATCCATCTTGCTCATGCCAAAACAGTCTGCAACTTAGAAACACCACAATACAGCAAGAACATGAGAGAGAACACTCCCAAGAGGAATATTATCTCTGCACTGTCTCGTGCTCCAGCGCCAACTGGGCTATGCAAGAGCAAGATACAAACTCTTTAAATTATTTAAAAATATTTCTCCTGGCATTGGAGTATCCCTGTATATACTGAAATCAAAACTATTTGCACAGAGGTATAACAAGAACACTGCCCTTCTGCCAGCTATTCAACCATACAGTGTCATACAACAGTAATGGCAATGACCAGATGGATAAAACAGAGGTCTAAATATTCCCCTCCTTCACTCTCTATTTAAAAATAAACAAAACAACAATTAACAAAAACCACCACTGTATTTACTGGCTAAACGAATTCTTATTTTGTCATTTGTCACAAGAAAAAAAAAAAGGGAAATTAAAAAGAAAATAGTTGAAACAGAAGTGATATCAACACTTCAAGAAAGCTCTATGCTGTCTGCCAAGAAGGCAAGAAACAGCTTTAGTGTTCAGTGTGTTGTATGTACACTGAGAACAGGGAGTTGAAGTCACTGTATCAATAATTATACACACAGTCCTCCGTTCTGAACACTACAGGCAGGAACAGCAATATTGCAGGACCCCTGAAAGATTATTACATAACAAAATTATGAAACCATTTGTGTACAGAAACTACTAGCTTTCCCCCTGAGTTCATTTGTTGCTTGTCTTGACCCAGCTAATAGCTGTCTAATTTCTTACAGTGTGGCTGGAAAGACTGGCTTACCTTCAAGAGCATTGACAGCATTGTGAGTAACGTGTCAATGTAACCATACATTTTGCCTTGGGAATACAACAGTGTCGAACGATGGAGGAGCAGCTTCAATTCCTAGACAATATTGAACATTATTATTCAACCTCTTGCACAGAGGGTGAGTTTATAAAACAAACAATTTTGACTGAATACAGTACTATTGTAAAAGCTTCCAGAAAGCTGTATGAATCTGCTGCAGCAGGTAACCTCTCTCTGAACTGCCTTGCAGTAGTTACTGTTTCAAATTCTCCCATTTCAGACAAATTTGGCATGACTCCTACCTATGGTGGAGGTGCTGCTGGCGAGGGGATACAGAACCTCTGCTTGCAATCAAGAGAGGTCAAACCATGCAGCTCATATGCAGCAACTGCTGATCAACTTGATGTAAAGTGACTGGTGTCACAACTGGGTCTTGGTGGTCAAGAGCTTGTACCTCACAAAAAAAGTAATCAAGTGGGACAGGAGAAATACTGATAAAATGGTCAGGGAGAAGGAGCTAATGAGGATGTCCCTGACACTGTAATGAATCCCTCGCTGTGCTCTGAAGGCTCACCACGGTGAGATAAGTAAGTCTCAATCCCTGGTCCTATGCAGTTGACATCTCTGACCACTACCGCAATTTGGCAGAGTAATACATCCTCAACTGGAAGCACAGAACACTTTACCCACCTGCTGAGCAGCATTGGCATCCTGAGCCAGTGTATCCGGATCATACATTGGTTCCAGAGCCTCCAGAGCTTTCTCAGGTCGGCCCAGCTGCTGCTGAAGTGTTGAAAGTGAGATTCTTGCATCCAGATGCAATGGAGCAAGATCAACAACTTTGGCATAACTCTCTGCAGCACGTTCCATGTGTCCCAAAGCCTTCAAACACTCTAGAAATACCATGAACAACACAAAACACTGAAGTGGCAGAAAAAAAGAAGATTTCAAAGTTTGCAAAATAGTTAACGTGCTTTTCAAATACCTTTGTTAGTAAAACCACCCAAGTGGTTTTATTAAGTGAATTATTAAGTGAATTTATTAAGTGTATTATTAAGTGAAAATATTCAGAAATATGTACTGATGCATGCATAGTTTTGCTTAAAACATCATTACATGACAAAGGAGGGAATGTGAAAGCGATGCTGCTTTACTTACATGAAGTATTTTTAGCTGAGGTAAATTTCAGTGTATGTGAAGAACAAGAAAATGCTCCCTGATAGAGTTGTCATAATAAACTTCAACTATAGTTCTGCAAATACCAATTACCAATCAACCAGTGAATCCAAAACTCCTGTGATCTTAGATAAAGGTCCCTGGAAATGCTCAGCATTGTGTTATCATCTCTCAGTACCACATGCTCAGTAATCCTGCTTTTTCTCACCTGCATGTCGAAGCCAGACAACAGCCAGGTTGTATCGCTCTGAGCAGACGAGGGAGCTCAAGAGAGGCAGTGCTGAGTTGTATTCTCCAACATCCAGAAATGCCTCGGCCACATCCAAATACAAGTCACCCATTTCTTCTGGATTTTGTTCCACCAGCGTGGTCAAAAGAGGCTTTAGGAAAAAAACCCACCACAAAATACTAAAAGCACAAACAACCGATGAGAACATTTCTTTAAGATACGGTTATTGGAAGCTTACATTTTTATGCTACGATTTTTATTCTATTTATATTCTGAACTACACTTCCTTTATCTAAATATCTTTTTAAAGTGAAAAATGAAAGATCTGCATTTCAGAATTCCTGAAAAAGCCACATTTTTCTATTCTAGACATTTCACGTATCCAGTGGGTTAAAGTGTTCATCAGTGAGGAGTGCCCTTTATGAAAGAAGAGTCTTCAGATTTAGTACTGCTGTGAAACAAAGTAAAAAAGTGTTCAACAACTTTGCAATGTGGTCCTGGGCCTGTCACAGCAAACAGACTGTGACTTAACTGTGCTTTAGTAATGCTTCCACTGGAGGCACAATTTCTAAGGACAAAGATAGTATTTCTGCTATTATGGGTCTGTCAGTTTTCTCTCTTGGAGTGGGAGAGAAGCAAAAAGAATCTCTGCAGCTCCCTCGACAACCTCCGTCGTATGAGAACAGGAACAATTACTTGCCTCGGTAATTTCTTAGAACGTTCCCCATCTCCTGAGTTGGTTTCTACTTACACTGAGTGGCTCTAGGATGTTCAAGTGAACCAAGCACACCATCAGTTTGACCGTGATGTCTATGGGAACGCCCTCAGGTATGCAGCAGCTGACCTTCTCCACAGCTGTGACAAGATAAAGAATTGCTTTCTGAATCCGTAAGCTTAAACAAGCAGTTCATGAGCTGCACAACCCCTGCAGGCCACATTCAGTTCCACTGAAGAAAATACTCTTATAAGCTCTTGCAAATGCTTTTGTAGGCCTGGCCTCTCCCCTTGTTTTATATCTTTCCCCAAAGTTGGAACAACTTCTCGCTACTGCCTCTTATCCTAATAATTCCATGTGAAGTATCAAGTGCTGTTGATTTCAAGAGCGGGACTCCATGGAATGTGTTTAGAGCCTTTGCCTACTTAAGATGTGCTCTCTTAATAAAGCTTTCCTTTACCAATTATGCACCCGTACCCTCTTCTCCTTGTTTTCTGAAGGAAATACCCTGCATTAAGATATTTGTTCTTACTAAGTTAAGTCCTGTGTCCCAGGGATCAGGCTGAACACATTGTTAAACACCGCTAACTAGAGAACTTCACACCACTTGTAGAGGGAACACAATCTGATGAGAATGCAAACATGAGGCAAGGTAGTTACCCATGGCAATGCTGGCCACACAGTAAAATTAAAGGTCACACAGTAAAACTCCGTGATCTTATGCCCTTAACATGCAATCATGACACCTCCTCAACTAGCCCGTTTAAGTTCTATTTCACCACAATGCTTACACCAGACATTCAAAGAGCGATTGCCATAACCTGAGAAAACTGTGATTTCCAACATAAGGTTTCCCTGTTACCTCCTACAACCACATTCCTTTACTGCAAATCACAACAAACAAATTAGTTCATCATTCTCTGAACATTGTAATACCCAGCACAAGAATAGCTATTCACCTACTGGTAAATTCTTACAAAATCAAAAATTTTCTTTTCTAAGCAAGTAAGCCCTGGAATGCTTTTGGCTTTGGTGGCTGGCTGGGTTAGAAGGGAGTTCTGAATAAGGAAGACAGTACAAAAGAAATCTTTTCTGGGTAAAACCCTATTTCTGTGCTGTTAAAAGTCTCCCAATAGACTGCAAGCTGATTCCTGAGCATATGATCAGTTCACAGACTTGTACAAAATTAAAAAAATAGATTACTTACCTGGAGCACTGGATTCAGCATCTGGATGACTCTGGTCGTCAGTCACTGCCTCCTGGCCTTCCTGAGTTTCTACCACTGCACCTGGATCTTTTTTAAAAGATTAGCAGATTAACCAGTAGCACCAGCTAAGCCAAAAGTTACTTGCTTGTGAATCCATAATCAGTTGGTAGCTTACTCTGAAAAGTGGACTGGTTTTTTTGTTTTATTTTGGGAGGTTGGCTTTTTTGTTTGTTTGTTTTGTTTTGAGGGTTTTTTTTCTTTGTTTTTGTGGCTTTTTTAAGGACAGCAGAACAGGAAGCAATCAAAAAAGTTAAAGAAATTACAAAGCAAAAGAAGGTGGAGAACCAAGCTCTTGGGCAGTTTAGAAGCTTTGTCTTAAGCAATTGTTACACACACCAGGTAACCTGCAAACACTGACCTCATTCCAAGACTCGTAATAGTTTTGCTTGTTATGAATTATCTGTTAAAACTCTCCATCAGGACAGTTATTCATAAATCAGGTGTACTTTTACCTGGTCCATCACAGCAAAAAGCCACATGAAGGACTGTAAACCTTCATAACAGAAGCAGAGTTTATAGAGAATATTAATCTCAGTCAAAGGTTGATATTCTTGAGTATAGATGCCACTAAACTTATCTTTTTTTCTTTTTACAGAAGCTATTTAGATGGCAGTAATAATTGGTCTAATGTAAACATTCAGAGGAATGTTTAGAACTTTAAAAGGCTTCCAGTTGCCTGGAGAGCAGTCCTTGTCTGTAACGAGTAGCAGGACTAACTGGACACCAGAGTAACTTCTTAACAGAAAGCTGAGGTCATGCCATGTAATTCATTAAGAGCACTCTCAAATTTTAAAAGACAAAAGCCTGTCAACATGCATCAAAATAAGTTGAAAAGGTATGGAAAGATGTCATATGAGGACAGCAGGGTCATACCAACCACTTGATAGCTACTTACCCTTCTTCTCCTCAGTTGGACCTTTTTCTAGTACCTTTTTTTCAAGTACAATTCCTGTAAAATCAGTAATAACCTAAAACAGATAAATAACTTGGATCAGTTTGAGGATTTGAAGAACTAATGCAGTAACCAGCCTACATGGCAGCTGTTTTAGACATCACAAAAGTTATCAGAAGAAAAGCTGCATTCATTTTATATGGGGTTAGTTGACTAGTACTGAGTTTGATCATGTTATGCCTTTGTTCACTATTTTTGAACTACACAAATGATCCAATCAGCAGCTCTTTAGCAAATACAACAGTCTGCAACTACAGTTCTACTGAATTAATGAATCTCGTAGCTAAATAGTGTGTACATAAAATTGACTGATTTTTAGAAAGGGAAGAAGTACAAAGAAAGGTCAGAGGAATTGTTTTCAGGCTCACAGAGCTTTTTACTGACAAAGAGTAAGCTACATAAAATCTCAAGGAGGAAAAAAACACAAGGTAATTTAATATAAGAATTATAGGAACAAATAAGAATGATTACTAGAAAAAAGCCCCAACTAATAGAGTGTCTTCATTCTATCTTGGAATGGCAGATACTACAGTCTTTCCTCTCAAAGCCAGACCAAATCAAGTTGGAAATATGCCTCAAATGTGAGGGTTAAAAACCATTAGAACAAATTTAGAACAGATAAGCAATCTTCTCCAATTCCTGATGCCTTAGAGTCAGGATGTATTGTCTTTCTGGAGTGTATGTTTGGTGCTTAATGCATAAATTATTAGTCGTAACACAAGTACACCAGATAAAACACAACAGCCTGCATTTGAACCAGCAGACCACCCTTTTAACCTTCCACTTAAGAGAATGACCTTTGCTGGTATTACGCACAAAACCAGCTTGAAGGTCTTCTCTGGCTACTAAGATTATGGCCACTACAGAGAAGGAGAAGAAGGCTCCCAAAATTTTAATCCTGGAGCAACACACAAATCTATCAGCCTCCAACTTATTAAATCAAGCCGTTAGCTTAAATGCTAATTACTACAGAACTAACAGCAAGCAATCTGTATCCAATCAGCCCTATCATTATAGAAACATGACCCTATTTAAGCACTACAGGAACATAAACTGTCTGTTCTGACTGGCAAAGAGGTGCTGAACGTGACACACAAATGCATTTAACTGTCCCGTACCGCCAAAGCTTTGTCGTACTGCTTGGAGGAAATGTACAGTTCAGCTGCAATGTTGACATCTTCCATGGAGACAAGGCTCTGGTGTTTAGTAAAGGCCTCTTCTACTATCTCAATAGCAGAGGTCACATCATTGGCTTCATAATAACTCCTATAAAACACAGAGATGAGATACTAAGTATGTGAGATAACTGACAACATGTACACTTTGAACAGTAGCAAAAGGATTTTCACACCTCTTTTATTTTTGCCTGTTAGACAATATTTTCATTAGCAAGAATAAGTTTAAAAAGACTGAGAAAACAGGTGTTTTTCCTTTCCTTACAACTCTTGGCAATTTTTCAAATTTTCAAATAATTACCATTTTTTTCTCCTGTATATATTATGACATTACAGGACTTTTCATCACAACCTCTCCCACCTCAAAAACATCAACTGAAGTATTGATTACATCAATGATGTACCACATTAACCTGGTTTCAGAAAAAACCTTCAATAATATTCTTATAGCACACATCCTTGCATTTTTTGGTGCATTTCACAACCATGAAGATCAAAAGACCTAAACAGTTTTGAAACAGGCCAATTACAGCTTTCTACAAGTTATGCATGAGGAAGCTGAGATACAAAGCAGAATATAACTTAGTAAAAAAAACTCCTTTAAGAGAGCCACACACTTTAACCACAAGCTTTCTCTGTCTCAGGCACGCTTCTATGACTTGCTCAGCTCTCATTATTAGAAAAAGGGAGGGGACATATTTCTACTTGCTTCAGAAACAAATCACAAACGACACATAAACCATATTCTGTTGCAGATGGTTTGTATTTCACACTGACTAGTTTGTCTCATTCAAATTCCAGAGTTTCCAGCTCTCTAGTGTTTTTATCTAGATTCAAATGTACTGCATTTGTATATAATTGTACACTATTGGCATTTATCTGGTAATCAGTATTTGCATTTTATTCTCCTACTCTAAGAGACTGCAATGCTTCTAAGCTCGAATCAGCTGCAGAGCTTATCAATACCAGCTTCTGAGAAAGTCTGGAAAACCAGACCACAGCATTTGTACATCCAACTCACTTTGCCATGTCTCTAGCCAACTGCATGAATCGCTCCCCATCAGAGGGAGACAGGAGATTCAGAATGCGCCTGTAGCCGTCCATGGCCATCTTGTGCTCCCCCAGCTGTTCGTACAGGCTGGATCTCTCCCACAGGTAACGCACGTTGGTGGGGTCGTATTTCAGAGCTACAGGAAGAAGCAGCAGCATAATAGTAGCCTAGTTTAGGAAAAGGCAACAGTGGATTTCACATTCATTTCCCTGATGAAACGGACATGCACAGGTTTTTTGTTAAAAGAGGACATTCTGTATTATAGCTTTGCTAATCTTTTACCAAAGTCGGACAGAGGCACCAGAGTCTTAGCACCCTGAAGCAAACTAAATTAGAAAGCAGAAGAAAACAAATGACTGCCATTAGCATCTTGCATTAATTTAAAAGCTATTAAAATTGTTGCTACAATACCTTTTGTGTAGCAAAAAACAGCTTGTTTAATATTGTCCTGTTCCAGCGACATTTCTGCCAGTCTAACCCACTCCTCGGTATCGCTAGGATTTAAGTGAGCTGCAATCAGTTCAAACTGCAGTGACTTCTCCATATCACCCTGGTCTTCATAGATCATGGCGAGAGTGGAAAATGGCTCATGAGCAAGAGGAGCTGTGAAAAGACAAAGAAGAATTAAGATCTATTGTTTTAAAATCATCTTGGAAAAAAAATAACTTGCCTTTCTGCAAACAACAGATATCAGAATTACATGAAACATCCACACTGGTCTGTTTAAATTCAGGAAACACTTGCAGACAAGTTTCTGATTCTCTTCTATAGATTACTAAACAGTCTGACTGAATCTAACAACAACCATTTACAGAATTATTCTACACTAAGTCATGCTGATGTTTATCCCCTGCACCTACAAAGACAATAAAAACCAAGTGTAAAGCTAATCAAAGGCCTAGGCCTCTGCAGAACTGGGGTGCTGGTTTCTTTTCACAAGCAAAAGAATAAAAGAAAATGCACCACATATTCTTAATTCCAGAATACCGGAATTAAGACTGACACTGACTTTCCTTATACTGATTATTTTCATCTTCAGAGAAGCCACACTGAATTCCCTCATGCACATGATTTCAGCCCACCCTTAAAGCCCAACAGTTTTACCAGTGTGACACACCTTGCCGAATGATTTCCATGCACATCAGAATGGCCTCCTCGCGCTCTCCTCGAGCAAACCTGATGTTGGCCTCTCCCATCAGACCCCTCAAGGCACGAGGAAGTTTGCTGCGAGGTCTCTTCTCCTAAATGCAAAACGGATATTACTTCTGCCAGAGCTTAAGCTGTGCTCAAACTCAGGAGACATCAGTCACATTTGTGCTTAACAAAACCTAATAACAAGTTATTTAGGGGCTAGTGATATCAACTGACTGACCAAAAGATCTGCTTATTTCCATAGCTGACAGAGTAACTCTGATACCTACTGTAAACACTGGAATTCTGACAATGGAAAAACTGGTTTCATGATTTTTGAAAGTTTTCAAAAAGTAATAATCTACAGTAGTTTTTTCTAAAAAACAAAGACAGCATAACAAACACCAGCATAAGCAGAGGTATCCTACGAGGAACTACTTCCAGGCAAATTTCTTAGCAAGTAGCTAAAATCACACAAAACTGCCATTTATGCAGCATGGTCAGGAGATACAGGGGTTACATGAAACTTTAAATACTTGCTTTCATCATTTTCTTGGTCTCTCGATTAAGCACCATCTCCAAAACAAAAACATCTCCAGCCGTTGGCTGCTCAGTAGTTTGTTCCTCTTCTTCTTCTTCTTCTTCCTCTTCCTCCTCCTCTTCATTTTCCCCAATCATGGATGCAAAGACCCGATGAACAGATTTACTGACACCATCCGATGTTTCTCCTGGTTGAGGAAGAAGCAAGGAAGGTTTATGATATAATCAGGAGTACAAGCTGCTTATCAGGACAAGTGCAGAGAAAACAGCAGCCCACTTGGAGCCGCTATTCTATAAGAACGCTGCCTGCAGAACTGCAGGAAAACTATTAACAGCCTCTGTGGTTTTAAAACTCTGCATTATTCATCAGCAATGCTCAGTATAGCCCAGTCTCTAACATTTTTTGGATATTTGAAATGAAAGCACAGAGGAACACAAAGAATGAAGCAACAGTTTATTTGACATTTTTCTCAATCCATCCAAGAGAAGCATATTAATTTTCAAGTACCTAGATGGCTGGCTGGAATAAAGTTTTTCAGCTTAAGAGGCTATAAATGAACAGACAATTCCACTACACAAAAATGCAGCAACCAATTTTTAGAAGTGATTTAAAACAAGATCTTGTGACCATTCCATCCATGACAATAAGTACCTTTTAATATGTGTTAATGCAAAATCCAGATTATTCACATTTCTCTAGAAAAATAGCCAAATTCTTCAAATAAGTAAGAAAATGATGCAACATAATCCAAATAAATATGCTTAAAGCATACGGTTTTTAAAATTCTCTCATTTTCTATTTACAATTTCTCATAGGTAAGTTAACCCAGGGTTGTAACTGACCACAGACCTACATGCAAACCATCCAAATATGTGGGGTTCAAACGTTTCAGCTGGGGGACTGGGCACCTAAAGATTTGATGAAAGAATAATCACAGTATCAAGTTGGGACTGAAAAACAAATCTATCATGTATTGCCTATACAGAGGAGGGAATTGGGGACTACATCTGATTTTATGGTTGTTTTCTTCTTTTTTTTTTTTTTTCTTTTTTTCTGATTTGGATATGTTCAGTTATTTTTATTCTGACTTGGATATCAAGCATCTAAAAATCAAGACTTTTCTCCCTCCCCCCTCCATCTGAAAAAAACCACCAATTATTAATTTAATTTCCCTTTTATTTCAGTATCCTTGGCTGCAGGAATCATCTAAAGATTACAGCAGATTACAGCTGAAGATCTCTGTATCAAAAGTGACCTTAACAATGACCTCATCTAACATTTTTTTATCTAACATTTTTTATTCTTCTGAATATCTTAGGTCTGGTTCTAATACCAACTCCTTAAATAGTGATAAATATTATCAATGCTTCCTTGATTCTATCTGCTCTTGACATTTCTGTGTTCTCTGTAGTAAGAGCAGAAGTAACACTACCACATAAAACTATCAGGATATCTTTTTCTTAGACAAAGATGATGTGCATTAAAAACCCATGGGAATACAGAGATGGAATACAGAGCAGAACAGAGCAGCTGGGAAGTATTTCAGAGACATGAATCTGTGGCTAGGAATAGCCAGAAGAAAATAAGAAGAGAAGTAATCACTGGCACTCCAAACAGGCCAAAGCATAACTAAGCAAAAGAAAAAAAAAGAACTCCAAAGAAAGAGAAATAAATAAGCTCCTCCTTTACAGCTATTTTACTTCACTTTGGTTGACAACAGAAGAAGGCAACACTCACACAGAATACTCTGGAAAAATCAAATCTCAGCAGAAAACTAGCAAAGATAGGAACACAAAAAAAAGTCAATGCAAAACAGGAAAGACTTACTGAGATCAGCTAAAAAGTTCAATTTATTTGTAACTTTAGAGAGAGTAATTAATTGAGACCATACGGTTAAGAAGTCAGAAGGGGAAAAATGGAGCCAGGTTTTATAAAAAGTCAGTTACTGAAGAGCAAATGCTTTCAATGATTTTTTTTAAATAAAAATTATTATGTTAACATATACCATCAGCTTCATCCCGACTTTGGGATTTCAAAGATGATTTTTTGGATGAAGATGGAGCCTCCACATCCTCGTCATTTTCCTCAGCAGACGCATTTCCGCCACCCTACACACACCAACAATATTAGTTATCAGCTTTATCATATAACCTATTCTTATTTCCCCTAATATTTACAGTTATCATTTAGACCACGGTTTTCCATGCACTGCCAGTGAAACAGGTGGAATAAGTGCTGTATTTTTTAGTGCACAAAATCCAGCACTACCCGCTTTCAAGACATTTATGCTCTTATCAATGTTAAACGAATCAGATGGTGACTGATCACATTACTTTTGACTGAAGAGACTATCCACTGCTTATCTGGCATTACAGTGAGGTAAGATGACATGGCTGACTGTATTAAAAAAAAAACAACGACTTAGAAATCTGTGACAAATCCTTCCAAAATCCTGCCTTTTTAAACACAAAATGAAATATATCAAAATAGCGCTTGTTAACATGGCAAGAATGTTACCCTCGGATAACACCTGTCCTTCCCTAGGATAACACAGGTGAGTTCTGCTGAATTTGCTCTTAAAATACAGAAATTCAGATTCATTTCAACATAAAGATGGAGAAGTCAAAGTGAACTGCAACAATCCCATAAATCATACATATCTTCTCTTAATACCACCGTTTGCTTACTTTTACACGCAAAACTGTGCCTCCCTGCATGTGTCGCTGCCAAGAAGCTAAACGAGGAGCCAAACCGCATCTCTGCCTTAGATTTCGCACAGCAGATGGCGGGGGAGCTGCAGCAGCTGCACCGGACCATTTTATATCCCAGCCTGCTCCTGCTCAGCGCTCCGAAGCCCCGCGGGGCCGGACGGTGCTGCCCAAGCTGTGCCGGGGCCGGCGCCCCGACCCAGCCCGGCAGGGCCCGCCGCTCAGCGCTCAGTGCCCGGAGCTGTGCGCACCGGAGCTCGCAGCTCCGCGGCCACCCTCCGCGACTGAGCCGCGCCGGCCCCGCCGCACCCGCACAGCGCAGCGCCCCGCGCCCTGCCCGCGCCGCGGGGCGGCCAGGCGGGGCAGACTAACCTTCTCGCGGCTCTTGCGCTCCTCCCGGCGCTGCTCGAACTCCTCGAAGGAGATCTTCCCCTCCAGGTACTCGATCAGCTCCGGGCTGAAGCCCGACATGGCCCCGGCCCGGCGCGCCCCGGGGGAACGCTGCGCAGGCGGCACCGCGTCCCGCCCGCTATGGCGCCCGCCGCAGCCCGCACCCTCACGCTGGAGTTCCGGGCGGCGCCAGTGCCGGGGGCGGCTGCAGGGACTCCCGATCCCGGGGCGATCCCGATCCCGGGGCGATCCCGATCCCGAGGGGCTCCGGGAGCCGAGGAGGCTCCCGCCCCTGGGGGGCTCCGGGCGGTGCCGCTGCTGCGCTCGCTGCCTGGGAGGGAGAGGGCCCTGAGCTCACGGGGGTGAGGGCAAGTCCTCTGTCACCCACCTCGGTGCAGGTGGCAGGTTATTTCCTCCGAAATGCGGGACCGTTTCACACGAGAAGGGGTTTTGTAACTCCATCTGAAGATACAGTGATGGTGCAGGTGACTTATATGACTGGGGCAGGGTCAGAAACAGGTGTGCGGGGCTGAGGGGGAGGCACAAGCAACCCCTGGCCAGCGTTCGCTTCATCCACCCGAGAAACGAAAGGGCTTTCAGCAAAAGTGTATCTGAAAAATCGCCACAGAACACCCTATGATCTCCAGTTCTAATAAACTGAAAGCTACCCTTTATTTCCCGGTTCTGCACAAAGACACTCAGCAGTAGTCGAAAGCGCTCTGTTGCGCTCCTCGTTTATTCACACTCAAACACAACTCTGCTCAGCCGACTGCAGCAGCCAGCCAGCACACATTTGTCAAGAGACCGAGTATTTGCCATTTACAGCATGACACCACATTCCATAGGTAGGAACTGCGACAGTGAAGAACATTTCAAATTGTCAAGTAACAGTTAAAAAGTCAAAGCAGTAAAATTTTGCTGTGAAGGTTATCACTTCGCATGAAGTTCTACAGCCT
>JAYRBT010000181.1:29164151-29206861 GCA_036023395.1 Myiotriccus ornatus | reverse complement strand
CCTGAAAAACAAAAGCAAAAACAAACAAAAAACCCAAACAAAAATAGTGAGACAAATACAGAAATATCTATATGCAACCAAGATTTAATCCAAATCAAGACATGGTAGCGTTGGCTGAAACAGCCCAACTGAGCACAGCAGACCTCAGCTTCCAGAAAACAGTTCTGGACACGGAAAAGAACTGCTGTGACCATCCTGAATTATGCAGGACAAATTACTTCCACCAGACACTTTCTCATTGCTGCTGTGACTTACAGTAGAGCTACAGCATCCTTTCTGAAGTCCCTTTTCATTTATTTTTCATGCACAATATTCAATCCATGGTGCTTCCCCCCCCCCGACATAAAAGCTCAGGAAAAAGAGAACTCAGTATTAAAATCTGAGCGCAGTCTTCACTCTGATTCATGATAGTAAGAGTAGTGGAGCTTCACTTTTGATTATAAAGAGCAACGTGGTTAAGCAGGCAGAGAGCAGGACAGAGATGGAAATCCTAGGCTTTGTATTGATCACAAAATTAAGCTCTTTAAGATACTGAGTAAATCACCAAAGTGCTTAGATTTAAACCTTACTGAAATCCTCAACTATTTGTCAGAAGAAAACAATTAATTACCTTTCCTCAGAATTGCCAATATTCACTTTCAAAAGGCAATACAAAAAAAAGGATTTATTTGTCACCGAGTATGGTTATTCATACATAAAATAGCTGAGAAGTACCTCCTATAAATTGAGACTGGATTTATTAATAATGCAAGTTTAACCCACTGCAATTTTGTTTGTGCATAATATGTGCATAAGGTGCAATCCTTCTATCAATTTTCAATTTTAGTCATAGAAATAAGGAAAACAGCAGCAACAAAGATAAATAATGTATGCTTTGTTAGTACAATATCTTTTGTCTAAATTAATTTTCTTAATATACAATATCACAAGAAACCATTACTCTCAACTTTAAATTTACTGGTATCAATTACTTAAATAAAATCTTCATTCATTATTACCTGTACATTTTCAAAATGCTTCTCCACATGAAAGAGGAGAGAAAAAAAGAGGAAATAAAAAAGCATGGTCTATATAGGTGTGCACAAGAACCATGTGTTATTTTAGTAGTAAATACCTCATAAGTCTCTACCTCAAGAAGGTTAAGATCATTTCAAGCAAGAGTTAAGGTACTACATTTTTAGTTCCTTCTGAAAAAGTAGTTGTTTTTACACTTCAGTCAGATGCAAAAATCACTTGAATCCAAATGTTTCTCTTGGTTACATGTAACAACATCAGAGGACAAGGCCTCCTCTTTTACCTTGGTCAATGGCATCTTTCAGCCTTTGAAATAATCTGGAAAAGAATTTTTCCTTTCTTCGTAATCTGCAAATGCAGAAGCAATCGGATCTGCATAGAACATGAGAGGTCTTGGTCCTTCATCATTCACAGTGGCAGTAGCTGGGAACTTCCTGAGATCAAGCCCCCTGCCCGAAAAATAAGCCTGGAGCGTTCTGAAAAACTGAACATATTGCACATGTGAAGTAAAGTAGAGCATGACCGATGGAGATTAATCATTTCTACTGACACAAATTAGATGTAATATTTGTAATTAGATGTAATATTTGTTCCTCTGTGGAATGAAATCCTCTCTATTTTGATCATAAATTGATAGGCAACATAATTCAGACATGTTCACTCCATCCATGGCTTCTGCATCTTATGTGAAGTCAAAGACCACGAACTGTTTACTGCTCACTTTTGCTCCCACTGAATCACTGGGGATTCAGACTGTATCCCATCGTAAAACAGGCACAGCCTGAGAGCAAACAGGACAGTTCTGTTAAACATTTTTCTAGGAGTCAGCAACAGTGGGCAACTGATTTGAACTGTACCCTCACAAACAGTTAAAAGTAGAAACTGATGATTCTTAAAATAGTGAGGAAAAACTATAGGAAACTGTTTTTTTTTTTTTCCTTCGTAAATTCTTTTTAAGATTGTGCCAGTGTTCTCATAATGATATTTTCTTAGCAATAATTCACCTTCAGATCTTTAGCCACTGTTCATGACACGTTGGATGCAAATGGATTTGTACTTCCATTCAACGAAACAACATGCAATCAGAGTACACAACTGAAAGAAACACAGTAATCATTCCTCCTCTGTTTCATGAAACAAGTAGTTGTATAATCAAAATACATTTTTAAAAACTAAAACTGCTGTAAGGAGTTTTAGTTATAGCTTCCTTATAAGGAAGCTTTATGCACTGCTGCACACTGAGAATGCCTCCTCAGTTAAGGGGTTGAAAAATGACTTGACTGAAAAATGGTTATTGACTATACAAAGTGCACAGTTGCTAACATTTCATCTAATGGACCCCTATTACCTTTAAACTTAGAAGATAAAAAGTCTCTTGATGGCAAATAAAGAAAACACATAATACTTTCTTTCTTGAAGCATTTCCTTACCAGGTCTCTGTTTCTTGGGTTATCTAGAGGTTTCCATTTTTCTTCTGGTTGGAAAGGAGCACCCTTTGCCAATCCTCTCACAGCCAATACTGTGTATAGACCCAGCAGCACAACCTTCCACATGTTGGAGATGAACAGTCTGTAAGAAGGACAAACATCCATGCTCCCGAAGTCCTACAGAGCTGTCACTAGTAACATATACATCAACCACACTAAACCAAGGAAAACCTGCCTACTGCAGATTACATCCATGTAAAAAAGCTACCAGCTCTTTTTTGTTTTGTTTTTCTAGTACTAAGGGATTAGGAAGAGCAAATTATTTTCAGGAAGTGTTTCCCATACCAAAACTATTTTTAGACACTGGATTCTCTTTTGAGGGACTCGTAGAACATTTAACAGAAAATACTACATTTGTAAATTTACATTTGTTATTAGAGCCATTTTCAGTGGCTGATTAGCTACAGCATCAGAATTCTGTGTGCTCCAAGAATGCAAAAATATGGCTCAAGATCCAGATAGCCCAGTTTTTAAAATTGCATTAAATGAAGTTGCATTACATATATTAATAAGTGCAATAACAACACAGGCTGGTATAATATTCTAGGGACATATTTCACAACTTGACCCAAGGGGAGAAAAAAAATTCTCCCTTTCACATTCTTTAAAATAAAGCTTACCAGTGAATTTGGCTCTGGCTTGCCCCTTCTTGGTTGGTCTGCTTGTAATCTGCGAACAAACTGATCTCTGCACTTATATTTCTAGTGGACTGTAGGTGGGTGTCAATGACGTTAGCAGGAGTTCAAAAATACAGTAATGATTCCATTTCCATCCACGACATAAAGACCCTTGAGAATTTCATCCTTGATACTCTTCAGACCTGTTGCTATCGAACAGTTCAGTACAAATTCCTCCTAAGCCGTATTGCAGAAAATTGGTGGTAAGAACATTAGAAGTTTAAAACAATTCCCAGCAGAGATAGCAGAGCTGTATCAAAATATTATTTTTAATTAAAAGTAATTAGCCATATCTCTAGCATAGTGACTAATGGTTCTCAAGTAAATGAGATAAGGATCATTTTCTTAATGCTGGAAAAAGAGAGAGAAAAGTAAGGTCTGTTTCAAGATCCAAAATCATAACTTTTTAATGGAAGCATTGGTTTCCTACTCTGATTTCATCAGCAGTTAATATCCTCCTGTCAGACTAGAAACTAAGACAAGGACGACTGTGATAATTTACCCTGGCCTTATTTCATAGCATTCTTCGTATCCAAGATGCTCACATTTTTTGTTTGTAATTTCACTACACTCTTTCCTCCACTATATAGATGATACTTGATTTAATGTCACATAAAATATATCTCTAAATAGACATGTTAAAACTAAAGATTTTGGATCATCATCTTAATCCAGACTATAGATGTTTATTTCTGAATAGAAGCTTTACATCTTTGTTTTAAATTTTGAAAGCAAAACAAAAACCTATCACCACCCTTCCAGAAGACAAAGTTTTGGACATCCAAACATCATTAGCAAAACAGTAAACAAAATGCTAGTAGTATTATTTTCATGTCTGCAACAGCATATAAAAATGCAAAAGTGTTTATCCAGCTTGTGTATTATTCTGCAGATTTGGATTAAAAAAAATTCATGCCCTCAAAAAGACAATCCATCAAAACTCCATCAATTACTTTTTATAACAGCCAACTTCCAGATAGTGAACTCATCAAGAACTCAGCAGTAGCAACTGAATAACTTGTAAATAGGCAGGCCCCTATGGAAGGGAACTTTCTTTACTAGGTAGATTTTCTAGGTAGATACTTATTTCAGCCAGAAGTAGAAACATGCTCCTCTAGAGGAAATAACAGAAAGTGGAAAAATCATGGTTTACAGTTTGGGATTAGATTTTATTTCATTATTTAGCTTTGGGAAGAGGGGAGGGGCAAAAAAACCAACCAACGAACCAAACAAACAAAAACTAACACAGAACAGTCCCTTTCTTCCTGTCAATTAATTTATTCCTTTGATTTCTTTACAGAGAACAAACTGGGGGATACACAGTATATCCAGCTAGTAAAACATACCAAAGTAATCTGTAAATCTGAAATGAATTATCACTGCAGGAATTCAGGCAGTCTGGGTGACTGATGAAGTATGCAGATATGCAAGAGATTCAATTGGAACTTATTTTCTGTGAGCTGTCTTTAAAAAAAAAAGAAATTCTAACGCACTTGTATAGGTGCTTCCTCAGCTAAAAGATCTGAGAAACTATTGGAGCTAAAAGTCTGTTTAGACTTATGGCTCGTTTTAATGTGCAGGTTTTGGGGATTTTTTGAATTTCAGTTCTTTCCTTCAGAGAAAGTCAAAAATAAGCAGAACACATTCATATTAAAACACTTTTAGAATACTTACACTGATTGAACAAAATTGCATCCTCCTTTGAGAACAGTACCTAAGTTTAATAAATGCTTTCAAAGCCAGATGTCAGTGTGCTGCCTTTTAAATGCACCCCAGTTAAGGCATTAGGTTTTCTTGACACACATCTTCAGTAAATCAAATCTTTTCAAAGTGTCTATACTAATTATATTACCCTTATGGCACAGTAAGTAATGTTCAGGTATGTTTGAATTAAATTGCCCCGAAGCTGAAAACGCTCATAGTGTTGCTGGTTCAGATCCATGCAATTTACCTCAAAAAGGTAAAAATTTAAAATGCATTAGTTTAGGTGGGAAAAGTTTTACACATATGATGCCCTATGTAAACTGTATTATTCACCAAACATTTTTAATTTTATTGCATTTCCCATTCATGACAGCAAGCCCAAGATGTTCAAGTTAAGATACTCAGACAGGCTTCACCCAGTATGATCTTTATTGTGTTCTACTTGAGATGTGAAAAAAGCATCTGTTAAAGCACTGCTCCAACCACAAGGCTTTTGTTTGCTATTTTTATTTTCTGCTTAGAATTCCAAGTATTACAAGTTAGAAGGAAAAGCACCAGACTGCTCCACATGAGTACCTGAGCAAAGACTAAAGGCAAACGTTCATCACAACACTCATTAGCGTGTTTGTACGCCAGAAGTACAGGTAACACAACACTCTACAGACTAGGACTGGTAAGTGGCACTTTTTTGTGAATTACAACCATTTGTACTAATGCAACCACTTTAGGACAACATACAAAAATATACAAAACCGTTTATTTAGCAGGGGGTATGCTGTACAAGGTACTCTAAGTCATGCACGTTTAGGTAAAAAAAAAAGACAAATAAAAAGATTTGAAGTATACATTGCAGACTGGGAAAACGTCAAACAAAATGTGAATATCCCAGAGTAGTTCCCAATCAAGTTGCCCTCAACTACAACAAAACAGTACCAGTATCTAAAAGCACAGTTTTTAAAGACTATGAGATTTCAGTTTTCTGCAATTTCAACATTAGCTGAAAATACCTCTTCTCCAAGTTTTTCTGAGCATCTCACAAGACAAGGACTTTGCCAAAGCTTACGATGCATGGCACGATCTGTAACCACTTGGTTATAAACATTTTAATAAGCACAACAATTTACTATAGCATCATTCAAACATTTACAGATAAGACTCTGTCAGCATCTCCGGAAACCTGTAATTATTAAGAATTAGTTCCATGTACAACACAACAGCAGGTTTATAGTAGCTATGTAAGAGCTGAAAACAGAGGAAGAGTTAAAAACATGTAAGAAAGGTTGCTTGTGATAGATTTTTCCAAAAATTATGTATGTGTTCTTCCAAGTTTGAAGTCCTCTTAAAACCAAACAAGCATCTCCCCTCTAATTACCCAAACCAGATATTTTTGCCAACATCCTTCTGTCGTTGTGCCTGGAAAAAACAATTAGAAGGTAGGTGGGGAATCAAGTTACAGAGTTTTTCTTGAGTTATCATCATATATAAAGGCCTTAAAGGCAGTTCTACCACCTCAATAATTCTTAATACTAGAACATTCCTGTAGCTAGGAAATCACCAATGAGTGGGAATACTGAAACATCATCACAAAAGAAAAATTTAGGTGACCCGAATGAGTTATAAGAGTCCTAAATAAACACACAAGAAGGAAGTAACAGGGAAGACACAAAAATTGCACGTTACCTGTTGGGCCACAGCATCAGCTGCATTGTGGCACCCAGATTCAATAAAAGTTCTCGACAAAAAAAGGTTAATAACTTTGATATGTATTGCTACAAACAACTACTGTGATCTGCTGCCATGCAGTCATTGTGTGTGCCTGTCTAAATACCCCCAGTACAACGATAAGCTTTGAGATGGCATCATTTTTCAAGATTCAGGGTTCCATGGTACCAACACAGGAAGGTGGTGAAGTCCCAATTCGTGGGTGTCTGTTCAAAACACACAACGAATCCTCTAGAGACATAAAAGGAAAGCCAGCAGTGGCTTTTCCTTAGCTCTTCATATCAAACAAATATGTGTAAGAAACCTTCTACTGTATTAAAACAAGATTTTAAGATCTTGACTATTTCTGGTTTTTTTTTTTTTTTTTTTTTTAATGAATTAGGAAGAACAATGTGTAAATTTCCCCCCCCAAAAAAGGGAATTTACACATGAATTTTCAGGGACTTACATGTGAATATTTTTCCTAAAACGTGAAATTTATTACTCATAACTTCTGGAGTCTTAACACAAACAATTAATCTCACCCCTTTCTCGTTTTCTTCTCATACCAGCATAGATTTTTGATACTCAGTGGTTTAAATACAGTATTTTGCATAAACTATAATTAGAGGATTTTCTTTCCTTTTGAAGAAGACAAAGAACAAAATGTTTCAAAATAATTTGACACACAGACTTCAAAGTTGAGACAAATCTCTGAGACTACTTTTCCTTATTTTTCTTTTTTACATAACAAAAAGATTTGAGAAATTAAGGTCAGCTAAAGCTTTCTAACTTTGGTTGGTGTGATTCCAAACCAAAACTATATTGTACTTGTCATAAATCTTCATTTCTCTAAGTGTAAAATGGGGTCAAAAGAATTAAGTATTTTCCCCAAATCAAGTTTCAGTATGATCCACACAAACATTTTTGGTCAACTTCAAAAATCAAATATAAGGCTACAGAAGTCCACAGGCTACAGTTAAGAGTGTATCCATTTACTGGTTTAAGGCACAGTATTTTTTTCTATTTTTTTATCTCTAGAAAGCTACAAGTTCAAAGTCACAGTGAGGAATTTCACATTTCAGTTTTGGTCTGGCACTCTAATTATATGTGTCCTGTCTACTACCTGTCTACTTCTGTAAAACATTTCAGTTGTCAGGTGCTGCAGTCTCAAATACTGTTTTCACACTCAGAGTGATGTAGGTGGAAAATACTGAAGCCTGCATTGATGCCAAAATAGTGCACTCAGCCTTTTATAAAACTAAACAACACACTTGCACATATGATGCTTAATTTGCGTATACCCTGAAATTATTTAAGTTGAAGGGAAAAAAAGAAAGAGTCTTGGCTGGTATTTCAAACAGGCAAAACTTCACTAGAACAGTCAACAGGACAGCTGCTGTGTGTCTTCACCAGACCTGATGTTCTGTGAACACTGTGGTTTGTACTACAGGGGAAGAACCCTGCAAACCAAACTGCATGTGGAAGGAGGAACTGGAATGATGTGCCACAAAAGAACAAGTTTCTGTGTGCCATTCCTGGTCTTTATAGATGCAAAATTAGCTCTGATACCACACAGATTCCTACAGAATCTAGACCACGACCTGCCAGTAACTGCAGAGAGGCCATGCTTACAAGGCTTGTTTATGACAGCATGAGTGGCAAAATCTCTCTACTTTCAAGAATGCAGAATGAAATCCTAAATCTTCAGCAAAATTAAAGTCAAAACATCCCACCTCAGGTTTTATCTAAGTTTGAGGATAGATGAGCTGATTAAAGCATTGAACACCTTCTTCCATAAATAAGAATATACATCAGAAAGTGTAATCTTCACAAAAGGTTTTCAAATAAATATTTAAAGATTTTACAGATTTTAATCTTCTAGCCTAAAGTTCTGGTTCTAAGAAAAAGGTAGAAAAACTATCTTACTTTAGCATAAAAAAATGGATTAGGTTTGAATTGTTGTTCATACACATTTCCTAGAGGCTCTATAACAGCAGCAAGGAGCTTTGGTGACATAAGTATGCCTTCCCTAAAGGAACAGTGAGGAAAATTTTACATTTCACAGTACCAAGCTAAGTGCTTATAAAAGCTAGCTTGATTATCTCCCAGAAAAAAAGAGATGCAAAATGTCAAAGCTATGTAAATTCAGTGAGAAACATTCACCATTAAATGAAAAACAAGCATTAAGATTTTAGTCTATTTTACAACAACAATCTTCCAGTATCTGAGTGACTTCAAACAGCAGTACAATTCTGTACAGACACTATAACAGCTTCCAAAATCATTTTCATAACTCAGAGTACTGAAGGTCAGCAAATGGCTGTTTTTTTCTCAGTACAAATAAAGTCTAAACACACTCGTCACTGTCTTGAAATAAACTTGATTCAAATGAAAGTTTCTCAAATGTTAACATTTATTGACAGGCACATAACTGGCTTTATTCTGTCCTGTCAAAGCTTAGAAGCAGATGTATCAGATTTCAGAAAAAAAGTCAAATAACAAGGTCATCACCCTGTTACTTGTAAACACATGGAAAATTAGCTGTCGTGTCGAATACCAAAATATGCAATGCTTTGGGGCTTTTTAAAGTGTCAATAGATTTTATTTTATTAATCACTGACTTTAAAGATAGTCCAATCAGGTTAACGAAAAATTCCCTTAGACATACAGGCAGTCTCTATGACTCCTGCAATATATTACTCCTGCACTGTTTAGGGTTTTGCTGTTATTCATCTGTTTAAAAAATTAGCCAATTAATGTTCAGGAGTGAATTGTTACATGAGTTAGCTCACTCAAAACCAAAATCAGGGCAGAACTCTAAATACTGGAAATAATATTAAATTAAATTCCATTTATTGCAAGTTCTTTGGAAATAAAACATGCCAAAAAAAAAACCCTTTCCCACCAAAACTCAAAAAACCCAACTCCCTTTTAACAGGATGCTGAAGTGTGACACACTGCAACAACCTTTAAATCAAAACTAAAAACACCACCTTTGGACAACGTTCATTCATTCAGTCAGTCTCAAGGTGCATTTGGTAACTCCAGTTAAGAGGTGAGTCCTCCCTTACCACTCACAGAGACTTCCTATGAACCGTTTGCTACACGTGTAGGCCCTGTGACTGCAGCAGGGGAACACTATGAGGAACCAGGTCTGATGACATCAACCAGAACAGATTAGAGACTTCATGAGTAATTTCAGGGTATGAAGATATTAATAAAAGCTTCTCATCTCAAAATCTACCCCTGCCAAAGAAAGATTCTGCTGTACATATATGCTGTACCAAAATACTTTAAGTTCTTACCCTGTTTTTTCATTCTGCTTCTGATAGCTTACCAAAAAAAAGTTACAATAAATCCACATAAATAGTACTTATTTTGAATGCATCCTGAGGTATAAACCTTCACAAGTTAATTTACAGAGTCAACATAATCTAAAATTTGAAGACTAAACCGGAATTTTAATTTAGCTAATAAGAGATATTATAATGTATTTGCCAAAAGCTGTTTTATAAATGCACCCTACTCATAATAAAGAATATTTCAGTAATACTTATACCTCCTCATATATGCAATTAAAAGGGTTTATATTGGGTTAGCCTACATTTCTGCTAAAATGTTAATTGTGATCAGTGGCAGAACTACAGATTCGCTTAACAGAACCTTCTTGTCCAAAAGTAACAAACAATCATTGCATTTTACCTGAAATATCATTTTAGACTGCTATAAAATCTAGTCCCTTCCAGAATGGCAAGTGGGATAATTCATCCTCTTAGAATGGGATGGGTTTTTCTCTGGACTTGTTCTAATCCTATTACCATCCATTGATTATACAGAAGATCTAATTGGGATTAGACTCCTAATCTGCCAAACAGCTGAAGGTGTCCAGTCTGTGATCACTGCAAAATCCAAATGCACATCTCTGACAACAATTCTAATCTATCAAATGGCACACAATGCACATAAATTCAAAGTAAGTAAGACTTTCCCTCTTTTCCCCACCAAAGGTAAACTATCTCTGAGAAAAGGTAGCATTGAGGGAGATGTGATAAACCCTTGTCCTCTGGGACCTCAGACTCAGGATTATATCTATTCCTACCTTCAACCTAAAAATCAAGCAGGAATATATACAAGATTCTGGAACTAATTTTATGAAGAGTGCTAATAATTATCAATAGAATTCCCAGCTTTAAAAAAACTAATTAAATTTTAAAAAATTGGTGTTATCCTATGCTGCTTTAATTCAGTAGGTTTCACATTGTGGCGTATTTTGGAAGCTATCAAAGCTACTACATGCAGAGACTTTGCTTTCCTTATTCTGATTATTACTTTCCACCAACAGTTCCAGCAAATGGATAAAGAGCCCATTAAGATGGCAATACAAAATCAGAAGTAAAATACAGCAGTAAGTCAAAAGGACCATGAAGGTCAAGGAAAATTATCTTCCGCAGAAATCAGGTCCTGCACGTTTCACAGACAGCCCTAATGCAGTTCTGCCACCATCTTTCATTCACAGCCATTTGCAAGTAGAAAAATTCTCTATTCTTCTATGATTGAACAGCAATTTTTTGTTAAACCAAGAGTTGGATTTAGCTACAAGTATATTTAGTCACACAATATATACATATACTGTAGCATACATTTGATTAGAAAATATCACGATATTATCAATTCAAATAACTTCTCTGATTTACAACACTATGTATAATTTAACCTTTTTTTAAAAAGGTCGAGACTAGAATACCAGCACACAGATTACTGATAACAGTGACAGTGGTTTGGCTGACTACAATAGCCTTACTCAGTTACAGCAGTTTTAACGACTTACTAATAACCTGAACTGCTGACTTGGATGTAAGCGAACAAAACACATCCTTACTTCACATTTGTCCTTCATTCTGGAAAGTCCCTGGGTGAGTTGAGTCATTCCAGCCAGCTCAGATGAATGGACCCTAAAAACATCTTAGAACTAACTGAGGCACTTTAGGCAAGATTAATGAGATACAATTAAATTAATGGGTCAGGCTGGCTGTACTACTATATCAAGAATATTCTTGATTGACTGTGAGCAGCAGATTTCCTCTCTTTATTCCTATAAGATGATTGAGCTGGTCTGGTATTTCCATATGAAGATAACAGGTAATCTCAGACACAGCAGAGACAGCTAACACAGAAGCAAGGAGCAGGCTCATCTCTACACAGAATTGACACATCATTTAAACCTAATGGCTACTGAGATTTCTTCTGTTGGCAAAACACATGCCCAGGGGACAGAATTCCTTACACAGAGCTATTTTAGGCTTTATTATAAATGGCAGTCACTGTAGCATCTAGGCACTAAGATAATAGTTTATACAGAGCTAATAATTACGGTCAGTATTTCCCACTATTACTAAGAGTTTGTCCACACGCAGAAGTTAGCACTGTATGGCAGGGCAGGAGTTTACAGTACTGGAACTATTCCATATTCATTTCATGTATGGGTATTTATTAGGAGATGACTGATTCTCTGTTTGCAATAGGGAAAAAGCCTTCCTTGTCTACTTGGAAACAGCGCAGTACAACACTAACTCACACCACGCCTCAAGGTTTGCTAGCTTCTACATATGGGCAAAGTCCAAGGATTAATTTCAAAATTCCAGAGAAAACTGAATGTTTTAAAACAACATCACAGCAAATTGTTTACGAATCTGCTGGTATCCTTCCTGAATAGAAAGCTACATAGAATACTGTTGTTTTCTCACTCTCACAAAAAGTAAAAAGTGTAAGACTTTTAATAATCTCACAAATGTTCAACTCACACTGATTGAACAAATGATTTGATAGAAATAACAGTTCTATATAAGCAGTACATTCTAGTTTGTCTAGACATAACTGTGGCAGCTTTTAAATGTACATAAAATAATTAAAAGTATACTTGGCTGTGTAGTTTTTGTGATAGTCACAGTGTGCTTGAAATGTATTGAGTTTTAACCAGCATACTTTAGACCTGCAAGAGATCCAAGTTCAGAGCATACACACTGTATGGCACAGTGAGTAAAAAAAGTCTGTTTCAACAAAGCAATACAGTGAAATATCCAAGTGTCTACAAGGCAGAGTACTGAGATGTTGCACTGATACGATTTATGTGCTTACACACAGTTAAATCACTTGATTTTAAGGGTCAGGAAATAAACACCATGAAAAGCTTTCTAAGCAACATGAACAGAACCAGGAACTTTTCATAAAGGATTCACAGTTCTATTCTCTTTCCCACATAACAGTAAACGACTGATGATATTCATTTAGGCATTTCTTTGCTGAAATTCGCCCCATCTCCAGTGTTAAGTTTCTTGAGTGCACTGTCCTTCCTATGTAGAATGAACACTACACAACACAGCACAGCACATGTAGGAGAAGAGAAAAGGTTACAAAGTGTGGCACTCTGTATAAATGCATTCGTCCAAAGGCCAGCATCGCAACAGACAAAGGGAGTGGAACTTTGGCTGCAATCTTCAAGAGTTTACTGTAAGAGTACAAAGACAAAAATCACCACTTTTGTAGCCCATCCATATTTCACTTTCCTTTGCAAAGCAATTCATATTTAAAGGCTTTTTTAATTTTTAAAACTGAAGTACTAGGTCTAGTGGGCAATACCAACTGATGCATAAGTAAGAGCAATTACTCAAAAAGGGTAGTAAAATGTCATTAAAGTATTCCTATATTAATTTAGAAATAAGTTCTCTGTAACAAAGGAAGATTTAATGGTTTAACTTGAGATAACAGATACTGGTCAAGAGCATAAATGACATCATTATTATTCATTGTCCTTCCTGAGGCATTGACTAATCTCATACCTGGACAAGAAATGCTCTACCTGTCAGCAAAACCAAGTGCTCAAAACTTAATCCAGTAGAAAACACATTACATTTCCACAAGTGTTCCCATAAGGGGAATTTCAAGAACATTACTACAGTGCTTTAGAATTCACTTTCCTTCATAACTTTCTGACAATAATTGCTACATGTATTAGGATTCTGTAACATTTGAAAGGATTCAATGAATCATGAATTAAAAAGTCAGAGTAAGACCTAGTTATGCAACCGACTGCTTAGACAGCACATAACTAATTTATTTCCATGTGGCAAATACAGAGGATTATCTCCACTTAGCTGAACTAGAGGTAATTTGCACACATTTTACCTGGTCTTTTGGATTTACCACATGAGTTCCTGAATTTCTACATGGGCTGAACAATTACAGGTCTGTATGGCATAAGTTAAGTTTTACCATACAAATGCTAAGTAACAAAGAACCAGGAAAACAAAACTAGAGATTAGGCTACAGTACCTTGACTTCACTTCAGAAGTACTTGAATTCATTAGAATTTCTAAAATGCACATGATGATAATAGCTGTAGATCTACAGGGATCAGGATCAAGCCTAAAACTGTACCTGCAAAGAAATGGTTTAAAAAGTTTGTTACTTCTAAATTAGGCTACCAAATAATATCTACATTGGGAACAAGCATGTGCTGATAACAAATATACATGATATCCATATAGCATCACAGCCTGATTTTAAATCGTTTCTGAATCACTACTTTCTTCAACGTATCACCAATTCCCTTATCATCTACTTACACACAGCACAAACTGGATTGCAGATAGAAGACAGCAACAACTAACAGAAATACTTGAAACTATAAGGTAGTTAATAATGTAAAGAGAAACATCTACAATTTTTATAACCTTCAAAGGTTCATATCCCTTTCTTCCACCTTAGTGGCAATTTAAGAATTTACCTGAGATTTTTTAGCCAATAAATTAAAGATGGCAAGTTGAGCAGCACAATCCACGTGAATAAATTGAGGATTGTAATGTGCATCTTAAGACTGTTAACAGCTTCAGCAATTGTTGTACTGTTGGCAAGAGGTTGGCTTGCTTCTGGAACACTGTCCATCGAACCCCGGGGTTTGACTGTATGTATACTGGAGTTCTGTGAAGTTTCTTGTGAGTGGTCTGAATGCTAAAAATGAAAGACAGAAAGTCACAAAAATGTGCACAGGCTTGTAAGAACCCAGGCTGGGGAAAGAGGACAGGGAAAAAATTCTAACAGTATCACACCAGCTCTGATTTAGGAAGAAAATTTGCAAGCCTCAAAAAGCCATCAAAAGTGTAATTTGATAGTTCAACTTTAAAGCATCTAAATTTAACCAGAAATTTCTCATACACTAATAGTTTAGATGTCTCTGGAAGAAAAGAATGGAGAATGGAGATGCCCTGACACCAATGCAGTGATAAGAAATGGAGTTCCTGGAAGGGGGAAGAACAGAATAAAAGGAGTAATAAAGCATGTGGGTGAAAAATCACAGACGATCATTCACAGAAAAGATATAGGAGGTAATGCAACCGGGAGTAAAATATTAGCTGTGGGAATAAATAGCAAAGATGAACTAATGAGTTGGCAGATACTAACTTCCAATGACAGGAAAAAAAAACCACAAATGAAAGAAAACAAAATTATATGAAAATGAGAGGATTGAAAATGAAACACACAAAAAATCCACCAAAGAAACCCAAAGAAAACTTCCATCAACTTTTTCTGGCTTTATTAACTATGCTTCATCCAGTCATCACAGCACAACCTATTACTACCACTTCATAATGCATAAGTTTGCCAAACAATTTTTGGTGTTAATTTGGAACAGAAGCAGGAAACAGACTTACCCCGTGGAGCTTGCTTTGTTCTGCTCTTACATTCACATGCAGTTTTATAACCTGCAAGACAAAGAGTTCAGGTTTTAGTAATGTTTCTTCAGAAAAAAGCTGTAGTATAGAAAAAAAAAAAAGCATTATTTTTTCTTCCTTTTTATAACTAGATGATTTTAGGGCCCCAAGAGAGCTGCAGTGCAAGAATTCTCTCTGTCTTTATCAGCAGCACTCAAAGTGCTCTATTAAGGAGGGAGTTCCAAGCACAAGGAGAAAACAGGCTGCTCTGCTTTCTCCCTTTCTACTGTGCTTGACAGAGTGGGAAACCTGCATATTCCTTACCTCTTAATTTATTTCTACTTAATTTCTACTTTGCTTTCAGCAGAAACCTAAACAGGCCATAGAGGAGAAGTTCCATGTCAGAAATGCACTGCAGAAGGGGGAGTTATGTCAGCATGGGAACATTCTTCGCAGAACCTTTTGTCACAGGGAGTTCAGTCTGAGTTAGTGCTGTTCCTCAGGCTGTGCTTTCAGCTGCCACTTGCCTGCTCCAAACCACCAAAGCTGCTCTGCTTTGTGCCCCTGCTCCCAGATCCACGCTCCCCTGCTTCCCTAGGAGCCAAGTACAGCAGCAGACTGAACAGCTATAAAACCCTAGGGTGAATCAGAGGAGTTGGAGGCTCTGATGCAAGGAAGACCATGGAAACTGAGAGGCAGGGACTAAATATGGGTCTCTGTGGCACTACCCGAGGGATCAGATTAGACATACAAGAAGATTATCCTAATTCTTCAGTATATCCACCCTCCTTCCTTTTACTTTACGAAGATGCATGAAAAGTATAAAGTATTCTACAGAACTTTTCAAGTCCTCCCTTTGTTCAAGTTTCTCTTCGAAGGAGTTCTTAGTCTTTGCTTGCACTCTGCTAAATTTAAAAAAAAAACCTACTTCAAGGATGAGAATAAGAATGTTTATGTATGAAAAATGGTAACTTGGATTTTTGCTTTTAACGTGGGGTTAACTCAAAGAATACAAAATTTTCAATTCAGTTACAAATTCAGAATGTTTAGCCTTTCAGTACCTTAAACAAGTATTGAAGATAAATAAGGAATACAGCAAATGCACCGCAAGTTGTCCAGCTAACCAAAGCAAGGGATAACACCCCACAGAGTCTTCTGGGTGTAATCAACTTATCTTTTTGCAGTACAGTAGGTCTAAAAGAAAAAAAAAGGAAACAAAATCAGAATAATTCTGTTTTTCGAATGACCGAAAAGAATAATATATTCCTGAATGTTGATTTAACACTGGAAAAATAAAGTTAGACAAATTTAAACATACATAACAACTGCTACATAAACTACTTCACAAGAAAAGCCTTCTCATCAAATGAACTAACAAAACTATATATTATACCTTCCAGAATGTATGTCTGCAACTAATGTATTATATTATTTCATTTGGGGAACATAAAAGACCCATAAAACTACTTTTACAATGCTAACCATGTATCTGCATCAGTCACTAAGTTCTTCTGTTCAGCTCAAAAGAACAAGTATCTTATTACTGCAGAGCTGCTTCATGGAAGTGGCTCCTTCTACAAATGCTAATGCACTGCAATGTTCAGTGGCAGTACAGCAGTATAACCCAGCCAGTCTCCAGGAGATTAATTCTGTGAAAAACATTCTTCCCAGACAGGAATTTCTGCTTGCTCACAGTCTGAGACACACAGAAAAGCTTATTTTAAGTTTCTGGCTTCCAGCTGATATGAGTAAGAGACAATCTGAAATGGCAAAGATGAGCTGAGAAGGTGTGACAATGAGGGGAACGTGCTGGGGAGGAAATGCACTAGAACTATGCAAAAGCCTGTATTTTTTGGATATTGTAGGACTAAAGTAGACATTGAAAACAGAAAAAACAGTATTTGGAAAATTCAATTGTAAAAGCCTCTGCAGCAAATATTAAAAATAAACACAAAAAGAAGACCAGCTGACAAGAAACAAAGAATTCCACAGACAGCTAGTGACAAATTCTTCGCTGCTGGCCATATCAGATCATTTCAGAACACTAAGCAAAAGTCAAGTGAATGCTATCTACTTCAGAGAGATTTATAGAAAATAATTTTTGGGGGTTTTATCAAGGAATTCAGGAGTAGATCAAAATCCATGTAAGGTACTAGAACTGAATTTAAAAATTAACTAGCTGACTTACAAGTAGGCACACAAAATATTACTTTCCTGCCTCTGCCCAAGGCATTCTCAGGGTCAAGAAATCAAACTTTAATGAAAAGAGTTTAAATTGAGCTAAACCCCTTAAAAATTTAGTAGGAGTAACTTCAAACTCAGAAATTCATTAATTTCTCACTTAAAACTAATACTGAAACATCCAGTGTAATTTATAAACAGAACGGCAGAGAAAAAATAGCCAAAACCTCATCAATTATTTGGTCAAGTAAGACCTGAAGTGATTAAAAGAAGAAAGAGATCTTTTTGTGGGTATTTACTTAAAGAGCACCCCAACCCGCCTTCTGGAGACAAATCGGCTCAAATCGAAATGAGGACTGTTACCTGTGTCAGAACACTCAAGCCACTAAAACTATAACCTCAGAGAAGCATGTTATCCAGTTTACTAACTTACTCTTTCAAAATCTCTTGATTTTCCTTGCATTTTTAAAACCACTTTCATATTTGAATACTCATCTGTACTACCAAAAGCATTCTGGTGTTCTCAGATATACCTATATAATGAAACAGTCTTGTAGACTAAAATGAATGTTCAACAAGTTTTTGTTTTAGAAACCTGCTTGTATTATTTAATGCAGTTGATCCAATATCACTAACGAGGAATGGATTCTAACACTATGGTCCCTTTTCTAAATATATACTTATTTTCCTTGAGTTGCTGAAAAGGGAATAGTTCATTTGCTTTCTTTTCCCCAACAAGTTTTCCTTGAAACCAAACTGAAAACCTTTACAACAGCTGGTGAAGATGACAAGAAAGCCATTTATGTTCTCTTTTGGAGATGTGGAATAAGGAATAGGAGGCAATCGTCACATTGCTTCAGTTCTTAACACTTACAAAACCCAGATGTCTAAAATCATGTATGAACTACATTGCAGAATTCAATCTGCTCAGACATTCACACAGAAGGAAATTAAAAAAGAACTGTTGTGGCCAAAGTCATCTAAAAGAGCACAATTATATGACATCACGCTGTTTTACCTGATCAGAGTTAACCATAATGAAGAGAAGAGTCTCAGAGATGTAGAGAAAAATACTCCACTCCAGTAGGCAATGCCTGTCCCAAAAAGAAATAGAATCAGGGACACAAGGGGGAACCATGCATCCTGACTACTCAGTACAGCAGCATCCACCTCTGGTAGTGACAGTGACTCCCATATCTCTCTAAACCAGTTAAACCTGCCAAAAACATGAAAGCAGTATTATTTATCACTTCCAAACGTGTTACAGTAAGATACCTATCAACTATTCCTCCTACTACAGCCTTTCAAACAAAATCACAGTTGGGTGTTCACAACAACTAGAAATAAAATAATATTCTTCCCCAGCAATAGTTTTACTGAAATGTCTGTTTTGGAAACTAAACAAACAAACAAATAAATGAATAATGCAAACTCACCCCTGCAGAAACACAACAATGCTTATAAGAGGTTCTACTTTGTAGGGCTTAGCTGTCCTAACTAGTTCAAGGGAAAAGTCTGAGCACTGGCCTAGAATCAAGAACAGAAAGCATCTCTGGTTACTATTGTGTCGTGAACTTTAACAAACATCATTAGCAACAAAAATAAATCCAGACAACGGTTTGAAAGTTTACTTGAAAAGATAACCATGTCTTGTAACAGTACTGCAAGTCTGCATACTTCATCACCAAGGCCCTTATTCACTGGATCACTCACATTAGGTAATAAGTCACAAGAGTTTCTAGAGACATTATGGAGTTTGTTACAAACACCACCTGAATTTTAATAAAAATGCATTTTGTCTAAAGACATGGCTTAAAGTTATTCTGCAAATTTCATCTTTGTGCAAGAAATAATGTGGTTTCTGCATACTACCATATTTTAAACTTTTGTATGTATTTTTAAGTAGACTTCTGTTAATGCAAAACTACTGTGCAACACAAATAATTCACCAAGAAGGGATTGCAGAATAAAATGATAAGGAAATATTCTGCTACAACACAACGTTGGAGAACTGCCAGCAAACAAAACCCAAAACTGAGGAGCACACATCCAATTATTTGCATAAGCTGAATGATACTTAGCTTAAAAAATTAACAACTAGCTGGTCTTTCATCGGTAAATTGATTAAGTAATTGCTCTAAAAACACTTGTGACAGGAAAAAAGAAAATTCTAGAAAGCTACCTGTTGATCTCAACGTGCTCAATTGTCCTCCATAAGTAAGAAGAATATTAGAAACAATATAGACAGGAAAGGCACCAGCATGGAACCTTACTATCTGAAAGACAAGAATATACAGATAACTATCTGTAAAAATACATTAAACACACACACACAAATATTATCATTAAGTCAAGATGATAATGCAATTAGAAAATATTTCTTAAAATATTTTCTTATAAAAGCTTCTCTTTTTTATGCGTAAGTATTTTATAAACTCCATCAGCAATTAATGTTACAAATGGAAAATACTAGAATCTCTTATAAACAGCTAAATCAAACATGTTTTGATAAATGACCAAATTATAAACAATTTTTTTCCAGTTAAGACAAAAATTAAAAAAAAATCATACATTTCAATAAAATGTTTCAAAAAATTAAAAGGCCACATTCCAAGCAAAATCTGCATATAGTTAGATATGTTTTTAAGCAAAGAATTTTTAGAAGCAATTACATGTCTGTATTAATTGGCTTCCAGTCTCCTGAGTCGTGATTAACATACAAATAGCACATAAATTCTTCTAAAATAACATTAAAAGTCCTTCATATAAATGCATACATTCAAAGAGAGAACCTTGGCAGTAATATTCCAGCCCCACACTTAGGTGCTTGCAAATTAATTACTTTTTAGACCCAGGAAACTGCAGATGGTTAGTCTATTTTTACTGATACCCATGCTGAAACGTATTCTTCATTGATAACCGAAGAAAATTTGTTGAAAAGGAGCATATGGATCTACTTAGACTTTTCCCCCTAACTTTTAATTGATGCCAAATGGATTTTAAAGTTTTAACACTCCTGACTCATCAGACAAGAAAGTTAAAGTGACCTACAGTGTCATCCCTTTACAGATATTGAGCTAACCACAAAACAAAATGCTCTACATTTACAGCAGCTCTTTAGAGCAGGAGTGCTCCTCTAATCCTCGGAAAACTGAGGCCTGACATTTTTCCAGATGGGGTGCCCTGCCAAGTGACAAGGTTGCAGAATGATCATTGAGTAGTTAGTGCTCCTCTTGGCATCATGAAGGAATCTGAAGTACCGCAGTAGAGAAGGGAAGAAGTAAAAATTTCTATAGATGCTACTGACATAAAAAGCAATTTAGGCTTTCTTACTTGCCCAAGAACCTGTAGAAGTGACGTCTTCAGAATTACCTTGACAAAAAACAAATATTTTATACAATGGTAAGCGTAAGTACAAAATACTTCAATTTTTAAGAAGCCAACTCAAGTATTAGAATACAGCAATCCCACAACTAAAATGTACACCACCTTACTACTGACTTTTTAAAAACAGATGCTTTAAAGTTTTGCTTTCAATAATACTTGACTGTTGCAAAATACTTGTAACGCATAATACATTTACAAAATGGTCAAACAGTCCATCTTCAGATTTGATTATTATTTATTTTGATTAATTAGCTGCATGTTTTAAAAAACTACATTAGGCATAAATTATACAGCAATGCAAACTAGCTACAAAATAACACTGTGTTACTCACTTCATACTGACAATCTGAGGAAGAGTAGATATTTAACTCTGGAGCCCTGCTGTCATTCTGAGGCCGAGCAATATGCAGCTTTGCAGAAATCTCAGTAAGAGACGGGACCCTGAAACAGCAATTTAAATGGTAATTGTTGCCCTTATAACCAAAAAAAAGCCAAACATGCCTTAGTTTTCAACATGTGCAAAGCAGATCTAGTACACCAAGTGTCACTATAAGCTATGAGCAAAATGGCTTTATAAGGAACTTGTTAATCTTATCACAAAGAACTCCATGACATCCTCAATCCACTCTCCTCTGAACTATCAAGGGCACAGCACCAATGAAAGAACACAAGTTGAGGGAACACACTGCCTGACAGAACAGGTAAACATGCTGAGTGACAAGAATGGGAAGGAGAGATTCTCAAGAATACAATTCAGTTGCCTGTGTTGTGCTGTTAGAAAATACGGGGAGGGGGGAAATCGGGAGGTATCCTTAAGACTTCTAAAATAAAGAAGGAAGACAGATTTCCAGCCGTCTAATACACAGTCAGGTGGTTCAACTTTTTCAAGAAAACTAGTGAGAACCATTATGCAAATAATTATTGGGTATTCTTATTCTGAGGAAGAGTCAAAACAACTTTGCCAACAAGGTCAGAAAGGTGAAGATGCAGAAGCCAAACACTTAAGACTGGAGAAACTGTCTCATATCAGAAATATTACAACAGGATGCAAATAGTCTCAAAAAAACCCATATCAAGAAGTTATAATTTTTAAATTTCTTACTTTGCCACAATTATTGAGTCTTCATGTGACCAGGGTATATGAAGTCTGTAAACACTAGGCTTTCTTTCTGAAATGAAAGAGAATTAAAAAATAAAAAATTAGTTACAAAGAAGATGTGACAACTGTCTCTAAAAACTACAATGCCAGTAAAACAAAGGTGGCATACCAAATCACTGGGCTTGCAGTTACATTGCAATTGATATTGCAATGCAGATCAGTGCAGTTAGCAGGAAACAAAAATGACATTTTTTAACTCAGGCTGTTACAAGACAAGACAGTGAGAGACATCAGTGTTTAAAGGACTGACACTTATGAGAAAACTTCTGCTTTTCAACATGAAACTGAAATCCTAAACTAATGAAATCCATATTTTTTTTTAACGGAGTCCTTTAGTAATCCATCCTGTTTAAGCTTATGTAGCTTAAAAGTGGGAAGTGAGAGATATTAGCAGACATTTGAGCAGATTATAACAGGACTGACTAAACCCCACTGCATGAGAGGACTTCAGTTTCTACCAGCTTCAGTCTTGAAACTTTCCAAGAATTTTGTTTTATAAACTTATACTTTAGAAGACTTATATTTACCTTTGAGTGACTGGCAGTGGCTCTCTATATAAATTTTGAAAGCTTGATATATCTAGAACATTAAAAAAAAAATACATTAGTCACATTCTCCCAACAGGGGTTACATTAGCTTTAAAAATTAAGTAGCATTCTTACTTGGTTGAAGTGCTGGAGCTGTACATTGTAAAGTAAGCCAGTTGAATTTAATAGAATTTTGCTTGAAGAGAGCCCTGTAAAGGATGTAGTATTTTCACTGATTAGATAAACTTATCTGAGAACGCATTACATCTTCAGATTTTTTTTTCCAGGAGACCTAAGTGCTTTTATATCTGTTAGTCAACCCCCCCCCCATATTTCTTATTTCTTTGTTACTAACAAAAGCAGTATTAACTTTGGTGAAAAACAACCTGAAGTTTTTAGGTAGATTTATTATCCAAAGGTTACTAATATTAGTTTTCAACTTCTTCCAAAAGTAATATCGTATACTTACCAAACGAAAAAAGATGTGTAACAGGAAGCTGTACTGTTCTGGAATCCTCTTTGAAGAATTCACAGCCCAAAGTATACTGCAATTCAGGATATTGAAAACAGATCTAAACTGAGCACAAGACTATAATACCTTTGTACTTGCAAATTACATTTCACAAGTGATCTCTGTTCTATCTTTGCTTACCCCCAACATTGTGTATTACTAATTCAACTGCAAGATGTCCCTGTCACAACTATCTGAAGCTACACTCACAGATGAATATTATACTCACTTCAGCTGTGAACAATTTCTTGGATCGTGGATTATATACCACAGACGCAGAGACTGTGTCACAGAAAGGAATGTCAGATGATCTATTTAGACTAGAAATCCTTCAAGTGCAGTGTTCTGCCATTTTTAGGACCAACTGGAAAGGCCTGCCAGACCCAGCTGGGTCATACGCAAAGTCTGCTTAGATTCACTAAAAATGTTCCCCTTGCTGGGATCCTGGAAGCCCTTGATGCAAAGATATTCAACTCATTTATGAGCTGAATATCTATTAGATACTAAACTATTAAACTGTGCACACCTCAGTCTACCACATTATTTGTGGTCTCAGAGCTTGCAGAGGTATCTGACCTATGCTCCTCAGAATCCATATGTGGTGTCTTCGACTCCATATATATATATATTCTCTGCTACCCTTGATAAGAGAAAGGACTGTTCAAAGGTATAAATATTCAGGAATGCAAACAGTATATTAAGAAAACCAAACCATTAGAATCTCCAACAAGAACTCCTTAAGAACTGATTAGAGAACTGTTGCTTTGTATGTTTCAAGTGCTATTCCTGCCTCGTGTTTGGTATTTTATCAAATTCAGTGCTTCTGAGCCTTCAGAAGATAACAAAGCTACCTTCAAACCACAGTGGAGTGTAGGTCTATGGTTTCTCAAAGCAGCTTAGCACATACTTAATATACTTCCTTTCCTTTCTGTCGTAGCACTTGAGTTATGAACACACTAAGTGAGCAATTTCTGCATGTTGTATTTTTTTACCTTATTGCCAACTGCAGCTGGTACCTGAATGACAATGTGGGACAAAGAGGGATAGTCTTGAAGTTTCAGCATTACAACCTTAAAAAGGAAAGGAAAAAAGAAACAGAAGGAAGAAAGGAAAAGAAAAGCCATTACTGAACACATCCCTTAGCTTTGCCCCTTGCCAGTTTTCTACCTGTTGTACCCCTTCCTCTGGAATACAACTGCATGTTCCAGTGCTGTAAACATGACTTGCCACTACCCCCCAAAGCACCTCTCCCTCCTACAAAGTCTGTATAATACTTACCTTGGTGGTTGGAAGTAACTCAGCTTTCCAGGACAGATCAGTAGCTTCCAGGCTGTAAAAATTCATGCACATTAAAGGATGAGCATATTCATTATGCAGGTCCTACGTTATGGCAGGTGATTAACATACCAGCTTCCCTCTCCCTCTCTCTCTGGATTCCCATTTTAAATCGAGAACAGGTTTGGGTGCACTGCAATTAGCTATCACAGTAATTTATCAAACTATATCATTTCAGATAGTGCAAATCTTGTTTTTATAAAAACAAGTTAAACAAAGCTCCAATTCTGTCATAGGCAAAACACATAATATTTATCAGCCATGCAACTTCAGACACAAAATGAAAACTCTTCATGAGCTAAAACAGCACTGGCATCAAATTAACATGCAGCTTTATCATCACCTTTTAAACACCAAAAGTACCAATTCTTCCTATGGGAACATCTAAGCTATACCACATAAATCAAAAATCCTGTTAGCTGCTAAAGAGCTTGCAGCAGTTCTAACACGGTGTGTATGTAAGTACATTGAGTTCCTCTCCAGCTCTTTTGTAGGTCCCCTTTAGCTACTGGAAGGCTGCTATAAGGTCTTCTTCAAGTCTTCTTTTCTCCAAGCTGAACATATCAACTCTCTTAGCCAGTCTTGATAGGAGAGGTGGCCCAGCCCTCTGAACAGCTTAATGGCCCTCCTTTGGACCTGTTCCAACAGGTTACCATTTTTCATGTGTTTGGGGCCCCAGAGCTGGATGCAGCACTGCAGATGGGGTCACACAAGAGCAGAGTAGAGAGACAGAATCACCTCCCTGCTGGCCACACTCTTTTTGATGCAGCCCAGGACGTGGTTGGCTTTCTGGGCTGAAAACACACATTGCAGAGTCATCTTGAACTTCTCGTCCATGAACAACCCCAAGTCTTTCCCCCAAGGTTAGTTTCGATCCATCCACCATCCAGCCTGTACTTTTGTTGGCATTTCCCTGGCCCAGGTGCAGGACCTTGCACTTGGTCTTTTGAACCCCATGATGTTTGCAAGGGTTCACCCCTCAAGCCTGTCCAAGTCCCTCTGGATGGCATCCCATCCCTCCAGGATGCTGACCACGCCACAAAGCTTGGTGTCATTGGCAAATTTGCTGAGGGTGCACCCACTGTCCATGTTGCCCACAGAGATGTTAAAAAGTGCTGGTCCCAATATGGACCACTCATCACTGTCCTCCACTTGGACATGGAGCCATTAACTGCAACTCTTTGAGTCCAACCATCCACCAGAACCATCCAGACGCTACAAAGCCCACAATTTTGGAATCCAGCACAGCACGTAGTGTCCACAAGAGAGCAACAGGAATGAAGAAAAAGATCACCTACTTTGAGAAAACCTATTCTTTCCTGTGTTCTTGGTGAAAAGAAAGCATGAATTCTTTATGATAACAATTTTACTTCCCAATCTCTTCCTTCCTACAGAGGACATTTATATGCTTTAAATTCAAACACAATCTCACAAGATCCATTTTGAATAAAGAACAGGAACTGTTTATACTCACCACATCGATGAATTACTGTTCGTGCAGCCGTAAATCCAACTACTTGTGTCCTGTAAAGTCAATACCATAAAACAGTACATGACCTATGTGTGACTGCATTTATAAATATATTGAAAATACCAAATCTTTACTCCAAACAATGCAGGAGTTAAAGCTGTTGATAATCTCCAAAATGTCTACACGCTAAATATTTCAGTACACCAGATATCAGCAACTGTCTCTGGCAGCAGAACCTTGGTGCAATTAACTTACTAAAAAGAGAACAAACTTTCATCTTTGTCTCACTCCTTTTCCATCTAATGTGTCTGCAGCAGCTATCACTACAGTGACCAAACTCTCCTAAGGATGTTAAATGCTGAAGCATAAAAGTGAAGATGGTTATAAAAACAGTCTCTCTCACATTTCCTTAGTTATTTAGAATGAAAGATATTCGCCTATTTTTTTTCCCATTTCACAGTGAAGTCAGTTCTGTGTTAACACCAAGTGCTATCTCCTCCACTAAAAGTCTGATATCATCATCTTGCAATTACAATTACAAGGATGGAAAGGTGAAGCATAACACTGAGTGGTGGGGGTTTCTAGGAACCATTTTGAATAACTTCAATTGGTCACCCTTTCTAGTTATGAATAAATACAAGGTTAAGCAAACAAGATTTCATAATTTCTCTTTAAAAAATACCCATCTTACATACCATGCTTTATCTCTTCTAACAAAGAAATGTCTCAAGGCACTATTTTAAGTAGTAGAGGAAAACTTTAGATATTTAATGTTCTACTGCTCCCTCCCTTGAGAATTTAATTGTTCTGAAGCAACAGCACCTGATCAAGGATCTCAGACATTGGTTTGTACCTCCCTCCTCCTCCTCAAGTTGTACTAATTCTGTCTTCAAGACATTGTAACAAAGGCAAAAGTTATTCTATGTGAGTGCAAACCACGACATTCTATTAAAGCACAACCAAGACCACAACATATGTGTAAACACTGAAGTGCCACTGAGAAGGACTCTTAGAAAAGCACCAAGAACAGACAATCATTTTCACAATGGTGGTAGGAATCTTATCTTTGCTAAAGGGAGGAGTGGCAACAGGGATGGGCAGGATGGAACCGTAAAGTATGTCAATTTTCTTGCCACTAATCTAAAATATGTAAATTTTGAAAGAATATTTAACCATCTTCAGGTTGGCAAGAGATTAAATTAATTCTTGTAAAAAAAAAATTAAAAAAATTTTGGCTGAAGGCCTGTGTCTTGAACTATAAATATAAGTGCTGCACATTATGGTGTCTCCTCTCAATAGGAGACAACTGAGATGGCGCTGTTTTCTCATCTGTCTTCCATTCATTTCCCCTGCTTAGTGAAAGATGTCTGTAGCCTTGCAGACTCACTTTAATTGTATTGTGGGAAAGCAAACCTATAAATAACTTTCCCAAATTAGAAGTAAAACACGGCAGCACTAAAAAATACCATCTTCATTCAAAACCATCAATACAGAACTGCACTAAAGTAAAGGACCAAGTAATCTACAGCTGTAACCATAAGAGTCAAAAATAAAACATCTGAGGTTCAGGTGGCATGGAAAGTTTCAGATCTTGAACACTAAGTGTGACATGCTACAACAGGCTGTGAATGTAAACCAATGTCAGCATTTCAACAACTGTCCATTAAACTGTCTTAAAACTGCAGCAAATATAAATTAAAAAACCCCAGAGCTTTATAAACAAACTCCAGATTTGAGAGAAGTATTTTCTCACCAACATACTATTTTCACAGTAAACATGACTGTATGATTTTCTGTGGCTTGCAAGAGGAAATGTGAAATATTTTCCATCAGAGTCCTTAAAAGAAAAAAAAAAAAAAGCTCATTAGTAAAAAAACAAACAAACAAACAAAAAATCCCAAACATAAAAACACAATGAGGAGAAAAGATTACTTACACTGTAAACTGAATAAATCCATTTTGAGGCTTTGACTGTAATCCACATGAAAATTCCTACAAAAAACACATGTTTTTATATGGCAGACTACAGGAACTACTATTCTTTTATCCAAAATCTTATATTTTACTTATTACCAACGTCTTTTATCTGTAGATGGAGATAAACTTTATAAGTTTTAACCAACATTAAGGAAACAGCAAAATCCCAAGACCTTGTTATTAAATACTAATTGTAAAATAAAAACCCTACAGATCTTGAAACAAAGCTCTAAAGGCAACAAAACAAATCAACTGAATGTTACTAATGTAATTACAGGGTGACTGATTAAAAGTGAGTCAACTATAGCAACAGCCCCAATCTTTGTTCCTGTCAGCCTTTTTAAAACTGATACAGGCTGTGTAGAAGCGCATCAGCAATGAAGTAAATAACACGTACAGAAAACTGCAGCAGTTTAAAGATATGTCTGGGGGAAAAGCGTAAGACAGAATAATGAAGAGTTTAGAGATACAATGTCAATTGTCATTCAAGCAGGTTAATACCTCTCTTCCATGTAACTGGAGTAACAAGTTCATCACAGAAATTCCGCTAAGTGTCAAGAGCTCAGCACAAATAGGAAGATGCCAACATGAAATACAATTTAAAAGTATTCCTCCTTATTGCTAAAAACTGACCCAAAAAAAAGGTGAACAAACAAACAAAATCAGTTTCACAACCTCTCTGGGCACCTGTTTGTTTGACCACCTTCCTGGGTGAAGTACTTTGTCCTAATATCCAACTGGAATGTCTCTTGTTGCAACAGGATTCCACTGCCTATTGTACTACCACTGTTCACCTCTGAGAAAAATCTAACTTCATCTTCTCTCCAGTCTTTCATTTAGGTAGTTGAAGACAGCAACAGGATTACCCTCAGCATTCTCTCTAGGGTGAAAAACTGCAGTTAAATCAGACTCTTTCCTCCATTTCCTACACCCCAGGACTAACCATTTTGGTGGTCTTCCACTCCAACACTCACTTCAGTACATGCCAATGCCTAAATTCCTTCTTATAAAAGGTGGACAAATCTGGATGCCAAAGTACAAGCTACTTTACTATTTCTGCAATATCTTACATTGAAATAAATAAAATGGTTTACTGAAATAAAATGGTTTTCATAAAATGGTTCAGCCCAGGTAAGCAAGACTTGGAACAAAGCTGTGCCCTACTAAAGTTGTGTTTAGTTCCCAAGACTCCACACAGTCAAAATTTCTCAGTTTTAGCTACCTATTCTTAGGAAGGCAATTTACAAGGAAACCCTTGGTGGGCACTCCATCTTACCCTGAAGGGTCATGGGAAAAAGGAAGTGATTGATGAGGCAGATCTGAATATTCAGGACTTCCATGAGCAGCACAAAACTAACATAAGGCTCTAGAACACACATACTATCCCTCTGGCAAGCACGGGATGTAAGAGTAGATTAGATTGTATTTTTGACATCCAGCTATTCCCATTGCCTCAGATTTTTTTTTTATTGGACATCCTGGTGTAAGTATGACTCCTGTGCATCCTCCAGAATTCAAGCTATATAAAAGTGACAGATTTTTGCTCCTACCCCTTTTTAACTCTTTAATAACCAAGCAAAAGCCGATCTTTTAGGTCTGTATCCTGTATATCATTTTAGCAATGTCTAAAGAAGGACAAAGTGTATTCCAAAACTTTATTAGTGAGAAGATTAACTATTAACAAAGGAGTATCACTGAATCCTATTCAAGAGAAAAGTGCTGCACACCTGGGAGTTCTGTAAAAACTTCAGGATTTTCCTCAAATATCTTTGCAGGGTGTCTTACAAAGTGGTGATTCAGCACAGACATTCTCTTCTTTGGATCCTGAGTTATCTAAAAAAGAGAGCACATTATCAAATTTTTACCAATGTGTGATTTAAGATCATCACATGATCACAGCTAGCAAAAACCATACAGTTTTGTGGATGAAAGGCAGGAGAGATTGTGAGAGGACATAGTACCTTTTCTCTTCTAAATTCAATAACCCGAACAGAAAAGTGCCATCAATAATCAATCACTGCAATACAGAAAGCCTATACATCATAAAGCATAGCTAAAACTTCCAGAAGTTTTATATCCTCACCTACTCTTAACACAAGGAAACCATTCTATTAAACTTTCTTTACAGACACACATGAACTGTTCCCGAAATAACACACTTATGCGAGAGCTTAGGAAAAATTCTCACATTTAGGTTTACTAATCTCAGTTCACAAGTCCAGCTTGCTCTACATCTCTTCTGACTATTTCAAGCATTTAAACAGCTGTAAAGCTACACTAGGATTTGCTTTAGTTTGGGGATGGGATTTGTTCTTTTTTCATTTTTTTTGTTTAATTGGTTTGGTTTTGTTTTTTCCCATCCAAATTTGCCAGGACTAATTTTTGTTTCAAAAATTGTGGCCGTTACAACTGATTAATGAAAATTCTTAACCTCCAGCACAGTCAGCAAACTAGAGAACAACTGTACCCCCTTTTTGTCTCTCTAAATCACACATTAAAATGAGTACATGTGAGAAACTAGAGAAGTCTGCTACGAACAGCCTCAAAAAGAACACCTAGAGTCCTTCCTCTTCTATATCTGAGCCTCTGCTTTGATGTATTTTCAACCCTTTGGGCCTTAATTCCAATTCATGATAATTGCTGCGTGACCTTGTAGAAAGAAAATTGTACAATATGAGATTCTCCAAGAGTTTTCCAAAAGTAAGATGTGGGATATTAATTCAGAAAAGCAATAAATAACAGTATCTGGAGGTGTACAAATATGCAGGTACTTGAATTCTGGTTTTGTAAGTGGCTTTTGAAGAAAAACCAAACACCACAAATATATGCTGGTCACTATGATCACCACATACCCTTTTTCATCCTTTGTATACTGGTCAGAGGGGGTGACTTGAACACACACTGAGAGGTCACATTCACAGCTACACAGCTAAAAAAATGTGTTTATCCTTGTGCAAGGTCAACTGAACCTGCTGCATTGGAAGAAATGTTTGGCCCATACCCCAGCAGCTATAAAGCACAAGAAGTCAATAATGAAAACTGAGTAAACCTCTAATTATTTCTGACACATTGGTCAAACAACAAAGTCACAGAATGTTTCAGTGACTGGGACGAAATGACAAGAATTTTCTCAGCATGACTTAGAATAATCAAAAAGGAGCTTTCTGTATAATAGGAAGATATTTGTCCTGACTAAGCATTCTGGGATGAAAGAAGAAAGTGTGATGGGTAAATATACAGGAGATCACATATACAGACCTGCCTTGTGTTTTCATCTATGAGATCAAATAAAGCTCTAATGGTCGCCAGGATCAGTTCTTTGCACCTAGAAGAAAGAAGAAGTAAAATTAAATCTAGAAAGGAAATATCCAGGGTAACAGAAACGGTCAGAAGAGACATCCCCATAATATTATGCTGAAGTTAAAATATGGTTTAAAGTGATAACAGCAGAGAACAGAGGTATGCACAGCCAGTCAATTAACCTTTGTTCCATTACTTACCACACTATGGAGAGATGGTCAGTTGAGGCCCAAGCTCTAGGCACAGCTGAGCTCTATTTGGGGAAAGAAAAAAGTTAATCTTCTGTTAGTATTCAACATTTTCCAACTACAAGCAAGTCTTTCTCCCCTTATTTAAATACTTGTGCAATTATTAAAAAGAACAGTGTTTTTCTTGAGAGTTTCATGGTCTAGGGTACAATAGAATGACTTCTTCAGTCAAAGATCTTACAAGTGATGAAGCACTTGTAAAATGAAAATTATAAAACAAAACTACCAAGTTATCTACGTTAGATAGCAGAGACTAATGGTGAAAGGGCAAATTATGGTGTGGAGGAAACTTACCAAAAATTTCTTCAAAGACTGCTTCTATGACTAATCTTACTATTGTAATAATTGATCCTGGCACACAAGAATACAAGCATGCCAACAAAAGCTGCTGTAGAAAAATCAAGGACATTCTCAATAAAAAGAAGCATCAGAACACCACACAGAAAGAACTGGACAGTCTGAAGCTATTCATTTGTGTAAGTGTATTGCACATATTGCATTTTAGGGACTAACAACATCAAAAACACCTCCCACAGATGCAGCTCATCACCTATCTGCACAACTTGAAGCTATGAACCATTAATGCATTACACCTGGGATGAAATAAAAAAACCAAACACCACAGCCCCCAAAACAAACCAAAGAACTGGTACCACGACTCATGAAACCTCATGCAACACATTCTGGTCACCAACACTCAAGAGAAATGACAGTAGAGCAGATGCAGAGAATGGTTACTAGGACAAAGGGATTGCGGAGTTAATCTTCTTAGCCTAGCAGGATCTGAGCTGAGACTATTTATAGACAGCTTTCTGTACAACAGACAGGGAGGTAAACACCAAGGGAATGACAGCTATCTCAGATAACATTTCAAGCTGATGTCAAAACAAATGCGTTAAAAGACTGGCTTGCGGAGTAAATGGAAGTTGGAAATTACAAATTTTCTCCCTATGCTGAGGGAGAACAGGTAGGGAACAGGTTAATGGAGAGGGGATGGAATGACAAACCTGAATACTTTCTGATGTCTCTTGAATAATTTTGAAAGGATAGACGCCTGCAAAAGCAGAAGACTGGACTTGATGATCCCCTAAATCCTTTCTATTCCTAAATTCTTTGAAAAACAATAAATACAAAAAGAAGGCTCCAGGCCAGAGCTCTCTCTAATGAAACAAGCACTCAACTTCTGTGCTGCACATCTGCCAGTCTCTACACACACATCTCTTGCAAAAATGCAGGGAAATAAAACCTGAGTTCTGAAACTGATACAGTGCAAGAAGGATGTAAGAAGAACCGGTACCAAGTGGTAGATTTATACTACATCAACTATTTATGATCTTATAACCACATAGTATCTACTTTGTGTTTTCACATGTAGGATTTTTCATATTTATTTACACTACGCTGCACATAGAGACTGTAATTAGACACCAAAACATGCATTACACAAATGGCTATCTAACCATGCAAAGCCAAAAAAATAGTTTGCTTTTTTACCACAACAGATAAGGCACTGTCATGTTGACTCAATCTCGGTAGAAAAGCCAGTCCTGAACGAACTTGGTAATCTCTGAATCCTCCCGCCACAGAAAGGGTAGTTAAATTTCTTAAATCTTGGGCCTTTAGCATCCAATGATTGTTTACAGCTGTATAAAAATCTATAAAATATATTAAAATCAATCACAATTTTCCCATAAGCCTATTTCATATTAAAAAAAGCTATATAAACATTTAACTAAAAGTTTCTGAATCCTAGAGGATTCTGAGCTCTGACTAGCACTTTTAATTCATATAAGAGAAGAAAATTACTGTTTTAGCCCCAAGGAGGTAGCAGTTAGGAAAGACTGATACACTTAATACTTTCTACACCAGCTGGGCACATACATTGTTAAAGTAGCAAACCACAGATTTATTTGAAGGACAGCCACGGTCCAGAAACAGTCAGCAAGGAAGCAGCATTGCATTGAAATCAGTTGTAGGAGGGAGAATTAATACAAGCACAATAAATCAAATCCAGCAGCTCAGGATAATCCATTCCTCTTGGGTGTCACAGACAATAATGAAAATGAGTATCTCTTCCCCTTCCCTCACCAATTCCCTAGGTATCTACATGTAGCAGCAGAACTATCACTAAGCACATATTTAATCAATACAGTTTAATCAAATCTAGCTTTTTCAAGAAGCGTGTAGTACATGCATAATGATCGTTCTTTATTTTTATGCCATAGTTATTTACGTGAGGAGAAAATACGTTTTCTGCAAATATATTATATAAAATATATTATTAAATATTCTTACCCCCACCACTTTTGTACGTGAAAAACATTAACTTTGCAAACTTCTACCAAAATTATGCTATTTAGACAATTAATTTGATAAAGAAAGCCATTACAGAGCTCAAGTTTTAAGAGGGTAAAAAAAAAAAAGGAAAGAAAAAACATCATTCACTGGGGAGCTTACAAAATTTAGTAACATGACCTGCAACTTATTAAAATAGAGCTCCAGGCCTTGCACAGAAGCTCAAGTCCACATAATCCATTTTGTACAACACTTGACTTTCTTTTGACTATCCTGGCGCTCTCAAACAACTACCCGAGGAAAAAAAGGAGCAGATTAATTACAGTAAACAAAGCAGCAGGTTTGCAAGAATCTCACCTATGAATGCTTGAGAGGAACAATAGAGAAATGCGATGTTAATCAGGTGACCCGCAGTACTCACCGGTGAGATATTGGTCTAAAGGCATTACAGGTGCAACATGAGGTGTGGCTTGTGTAATCAGGAGGTTGATAAGCTCAGGCTTAAAACTCTTCAGAGCGAGCAACGCTCTGGCAACCAGACCACCCATGGAATGACCTACTATTGCAACGCTGGTCGGTGCAAATTCTCCTTCCTTAGGCAAAGAGTAATTAGACACATCAGAAACTAGTCTGACATTGGACTATGGTTATTAGTTCGAGATCTTTTCCCCCCAAAATTAACTTATGGCCTTTCAAGGATAACATTAACTAGCATCAATTTGACAAGTTTACAAAATGAGTATAAATTTAGTTTCTTCTTCAAAAAATGTGCTTAATATGAAGTTTCCAGCTCAAAAGGAAATACTAAGTACCTCGCGTAAACTTAACAAACTTAAACTTATTTTAATCTCTGAGACTCTTAGGAGCAGAGAATACCAAAGAACTTTCCTAGAGAAAACTGGATTTGAGGAAATGCTATATTAATATTTTAAAAAGCTAGAGAAAGTTTACACCTCTACTAGAAAAAAACATACACAGTGCACGGAGGTATTTATTTAGAAACACAACATAGAACCAAACCAAAGCTCTGGGATTGTCACAAGCAATAAAAATCTGTTAAGGAGAAGCAAATCTCTGTTGCATTATTATCACTTTCAATTATCTACACACACTATAAAGTCTCCCTCCCTTATTCATCACTCTTCAGTTTTCCAGCAGAAAAGGCACCTACAATTCCATTCCCAAACGCAAGTACATTACTCAGCATATGTCACTACTTACCCTGTACAACTTAAGAATTACTTTTATGCATTCATGCACAAACTTGGTCTGTCGTTGCAGACTACCACCATACAATGCAACCAACTCCTCATTAAAGTTGACACTGAAGAAGTTAAAATGATACTTGAAGTCAACATCTTCTGCTTTTCTAAGTGCAATGGAGCCAAGAGAACGTACTAGAAAAAGAAACCACATGAATTAGGACAGTCTAATAGTCACTGCTGAACACCATCTTTAGTAGCCAAACACATAAATATAGAATCTATTAAGAAAAACTGTTTTATTAAATCCACTGTTCATCTCAAGCCATTTAAAAAAGACATCCAAAAGCAGACAATCTCCTTTGAGCTTACCACTGGCTACAAAGATATTTTATGTCAAATACAAATTTATACAAGGATCAAGGATTACATTCCTCCACCCAAGGGCCGCTTTTCTCATCTCATTTGCACCTTCTTACTGCCAGCAGGAGAAGAAGGCAAACTGAGCATTCTTGATTTCAACTGTAGAGGCATTCCATCTGCTAGGCTTTCCTAAAACTCCTTTGAAGACCATCAACTCTACGACAACATTCCCAAATACCACCAAAATACGTAAAGGGGGATTGCAAACCCAAACCCTATGTGACACTTTTCCATCTAAAGGGAGAAAATGTTCAGTTTACAAGGTCTTGCCTCTAACCTGTTTCCCCTGTCTAACCCTGGCTGCTATTTAATACAGCCTTTCAAGCACAGAATTGTCCCCGAGTTTCCATGGAGACAGGGCAGGATGGGAACAGTAACAGTTGAAAATAAAAATGCATGGTAGGGAAAGAATAAAATAAATGAGAAAGTCCCAAAGACAAGTATATAAAATAACTAATGATTGTCAGAAAGGTGTGCCCAAGTCCAGCACACAGGAGCAAGATTCTCCTAGAGTACAACAGATGGAGGGAACTGCAGAACCCTCCTTCTCAGAAAAGTCTGCTATAGAAATAAAGTATCAAACAAATTTCAGAGAGGCTCCTGAAATGGGACAGTTATATTTATGAAGTACTTTGCATGTTCAAGCACCCAAACAGATATTATCAGCATGATAAAATTATAAATCTGATTTTTAGTCAATCTCTATCTATAGCTAATAAGCTATAAGTCTGCCTTCAAAATGGTTTGAAAATACCTAAAAAGTACTTAAAATATCAAGTATTTTATCACAACCTTATATCTCAGAGGTCACGGTAAAAGGAACAAGAATATTGCAGAAGAATATCACAAGGCAAATGTGTGACAGATTGCTAAACAGAACCCGGGATGTCAATTCTCCCAATCTCAGGTTCATTCCCAAATCATCTTTTACTCAGTCTGAATTTTGTACATTTTACAAAGCTCATTTTAGTGCCCATGAAAGATGATGAATTAACATTTCAAAAGTGCCAGTAACACATCCAAACCTCCCAAAAGGCAGTCGTAGTAAGGTGGGGTCAGCCTCTTCGCCAAAGTATCAAGTGAAAGGACAAGAGGAAATGGCCTCAAGTTGCACCAGGGGAGGTTTAGACTGGATCTTAGGAAAAGTTTCTTCTCCTAAAGGGTGGTCAGGCATGGGAACAGGCTGCCCAGGGCAGTGGTGGACTCACCATCCCTGGAGGCATTTAAAAACTGTGCAGATGTGGCCCTTTAGGGACCTGGTTTAGTAGAGGGCTTGGCAGTGCTGGGTTATTGGTTGGACTTGATATCTGAAAGGCCCTTTCTAACCTAAATGATTTTATGAAAATAAGTCCAGCAAAGGCAGCAGCAGCACTTTTGTCTTCATTGCTCAGCAAACATGAATATATTTTAGACTAATATGAAAATTGCAATAGCAACACATTTCCTGTTTAACTAACTATCTACATTTATCTACAGTATAAAATTGTGCTGACAATTAATTCTGAACAAAATAAGAATTTCCATAAATTCCATAATAAAACAAAAAAATATTCCCAGCCACTGAATAATTTAACAAAGGTTTCATATAATGCACATATGACTTATTGCCAGTCTCTCTAACTCGGTTTCTCAAAGAACATACACTGAAATATTTACTAACCTTAAGCAACACACTATAACCACAGCATGTAGTACCTCTACTTACCTAGTTTTTCTATTCTTCAGATGCTTCCTTTTGATTCCTAACATGCCTTGAAAGTACCGTTCTATTTACTGCCTAGTGATGTACTGTTGTGATTTTAGAGACAGTATTAATTCACGGATTTGCAACAGTTGATGCACAATTACAAAAGTCCATATGGCATCTCTCATAACCATTATGTCTGTAATCTTCTTTGGATGGTATTGTGCCTGGAAGTCTGTATGGGTTTTCTAAAAGTACGAGTTGGTAAAATATTGTATGTTGTTATAAGCTAAGTGAGTATGTTTTCAAAAAAACCCCAAACTCTGTAAAGGTTCTCTGAAATCAGATAATTTAATCACCAAGTTCAGTGCAAATAGAAGGAAAAGTTACCATAGTAAGAGATCAGGGTTCAGAGTATGGTGGTTTTCCCCACAGGTACTCAGCCCTTTTGCTAACACAGTGAGAGTGTTACTGTTTCAAAGCACATTTTAGAGAACAAAAATAACAGTCTGACAAACCCAGCCTGGAAGGAATTGCAGATACCAGAGTAAACCCTGAAACACAAAACTGCATGCTCATCAAATGATTAGCTTTGGTATTCACAATGAAACATAAAAATGCTTTAAAACTATTATTTCCTTTCATTTGGAACCTGGAAGCATAAGAGAGAATAACCTGGGAAACAAAAGCAGGTTGTATGTAAAGAGAGAAGATGATGTGGAGGAAAAAACACCACTACATAAAGAAGTAGGAAATAATGAAGCTACAGGGCAAGCCACAAGACGCTGCTCATTTCTAAAGCATGTAATTCCTTCACATCACAGATGATAGAGGGTTCAGTCTCTTATAATCAAATTCAGGTCTTGTTTTATTTGGCATAAACTGTACAAAACATTGTTCAAATCAAAACCAGCTGGATGTTTGCAAACAAAGGTAAAGGAAAGGTGTGGTGCTGCCATATTACAGCACTATATTGCTTCTGGCTTTCAAAGGTTAAAGCCTCGCTCCAGAGAAATAGTATAGCTGAAATATTTAACTGATTTCAAATAAAAAGAATGTATTTTGACTGTCTGAAATTAAACATGGACTAACAAGGATATCTATATCATAATATGATCAGTCATTATGACTCTGGATGATATTATTTCAAACAGAAAACTAAATAATGCATAAATGTGAAACCCTTTTTTGTAACATACCTGTAACTTCGCTACACACTTACCTTGTTTGTAACTGCCAGCATTCCCAGGAAGAAACAGAACTGGAATTCCTGTCAATAGGAGATTTTTGTTTTCTTCAGCATAGTTCCCTTCCCCATAGAGATAGAGCTCATAGGCTGGGTATCGTCTGGCTGTTTTCTTGGGTAATTTTATTTTCTATTGCAAAAGTTAAAAAGAAAACAAATACTTTGCTTATAGTGTTACAAACAAGAAAACAGAGTGGCTATACAGCCATTTAAATGATCTGGCTTCTATGTTATGTATGGTTTTAAGTTACAGCCTAAAGAATACCAAATGAAAAGTGGGGTTTGCTTTAAAAAAAATCATTAAAGTATCAAGTTTATTGTTCAAGTAGGTATTGGTGTGCAGAATGAGTGGCTGCAGTTACTCAAAACAGGAATTAACTTTAACTAGCTTTGAAACAAACTGCACATTCATAAAGTAAACCCAGCTTATAAAATACAGGGGTGGAAGAGAAAAAAAAGTCATGCCAAAGCCCAACCACTTCTCCCAGGACAGGAGAATCTGAGACCAGAAACTGGGGCTTGCGAGTGATCCTCATTATTCCTGCTCCACAGGGATGGTTCTGGAATCCTTTCCGATACAACGTAACTGAGCACAAGGACTTGCTACTGCACCTGACAGGAAACTAAATCTCGAGAACAGGCTTATGTAGGTGACGGTCAGATGACATCTGTTACATCAGGGTAAATTACAGATACTGTGTGAATCCCCTTAGGTGATTTTTACGGAGGTGTCACCTGCAGTGGGAGTTTAAACAAGAGTTGCAACCACCCCAATATGGCTCATCAGAAAAAAAACAACCCATACTTCGGTGCTTTTCCTGTTTGTTTCATTTTCAGAGTTGTTTTTGTGGCCTAGTGACAAACCACCTGGTTTTATAACAACTCAGGGTCCAATTTACATGTCAGTTGTCATCTTAAAAAGGGCCACACTACTTGTATTAAAGCCAAAGAGAATACAGCTAACCCCCTAACCTATCACTTAACTGATTCACAGGATTATGATTTCCAGAGAGAAAAGAACAAAATCTCTTTGAACCTGAGGACTGGGTCAGGATTAATCTTAGACCATTAAGTCATGACTCTTAAGAGTCATGTGACACTGTTTTAAACCAAACAAGTAGTAAACAACAACACATTTAATTAATTCCTGCATGGGGGAGGTTGGTTGGTTTATAACTCTGAATTTCTAAGATACAGATTTTTAAAATGAATGCAAATCATCATCCAACATCTGATTAATCATATTACATGCACTGAGAGACAAATAAGACAATAAAAAATAAATGCATTAAGGTGTAATTTATAATTTAAGGAAAAACTTCTGCAGAATAAGGTCAAAACTGAACTCAATTTTATACCAGAAATCTTCTCTGAAGTCTTTCTTAATTGTTTATATGAAATAGAAACGTTTCTATTTCAAATATTTAATTTTTTCTCTCAGCTGCATCTACAGTAAAGGTTATTTAGCTTTAATTCCCTACCCACACATTCCTTCCCTTTCCTTCTCTGCCTCTCCTCAGCTCGAGACTATTTTCCTTTTCCCTTAGCCTTCAAATTGTTTGACATATTGGTTATTTGCAACCTTTTCTTATGATGTTTGATACATACATATATTTAAAATTTACATTGTCTATGTATTATTTATATTTTAATTATATTATTAATTAATGAAGTAGAAAGAGTGTGTTTTATTCTTTCACTGTTAACAAAATAGGCTAAGCTTCATTCAGGGCTTATGTCTTCAGATCATCCTTTCAATGGTCTTTTCCTTTTCTCCATCATCTTGCCTTTGCAACTTCACTGACCTCGTTGCCCCCTTCTCAATCCTTTGTGCTGCTCCTTTTTCAAAGACTCTCAAAATTCTGTGAAAAAAACTTCATCAGTTTCCATTACTGAACTAAGAGTGCCATCAAGATATGCTCATATGCTTTCCTGGCAGATCAAACTAACTCTTCTCCCACAGTATCTTCCTGCTTCATTGTCTTTTCAAAACTTTTACATAACATAAAATTCACAAGTTGTCCTTCTCTGTCCTTCCCATTGGGTCAATGTCGACAGCAAAAACCCCCACACCCCATGAGAACTGTACTACCAAAATACTGGGGGTTTTTTTTGGTAAATTACAGTGCTCAAATATTATAAACAAAATGGCAATGCATAACTCCAAGGGCAAACAGACCTTCATGTTTCATGACACTGGATTTAAATTCTGAATTCCCAAGACATGGTTTACGTAATCGGTAGTAGCGAGCTACAGTAACTTTTTACAATGTCAATGTAGGTTTCATTTTTTCACCCTGGTTTCCAAAGAAATTAGATTTATGTGAAAAAGTCCTCATTACTAACTTCTGAACCTCTTACCAAGTATAGGACAGGACAAGCGCACATTAAATTCAAGTACTGCAATTCTACAACTCATACAAGAAAAGATCGTTCAGTACAAAAAAGAAAATCTAAAGTGATTCCGTTACTTAGCATTAGGCTGACTGTGAGCTAACCCACACTGACAGACACAAAAGTAATGAAACTTCTTCTTTAAGTGTCCAAGTAGTTCTTCGTTTTGTAACGTGATATCAATCCGGAAGCAAGGACAGGCACCTCCTACCCAAAACTCCTACCCTGCGATTTCCTACCAAAGCCAGCACTATAAAGACATGAAAAATCAAACACACGACCCCTCCAACACTAAAGAGGTACTTGAAATGTATAATGTCTACCCAAACCCCAAGGTAATGTTTTCTACACAGTGAAAGTGATTATTCAGGAAACAGAAATTCCGGGAGACAATACAGCCAGCAGTGACTTGCATCACCTGCATGGAGCTACCACAACAGCTGCCTAGAGATGCTCAGTTTAAGCCCTGACATAACGAGTAAACACAAAAGACGTGTGGTGGCTGACAAGAATTTCAGACAACCGCCAATTACACGACACAGATTTTGCTAGTAACTTTCTGTTGTTTGGCTTCAGATTGAAGCTGAAGTAGGTTTTGGCTGCTAGGAGATCTGAAAGCTTGCGGCGCAATATTTAAGTATTCATAACTGCTTAAACAAATTTGTCCTACAGCACTGACAAAAACTACCCTCGTAGGTATACAAAGTTTCTCTTTTGTAGGCTAACATGACTATGTCGAGGTTAGCAAATAAAGGTTAACAGATCCAAAAATTAACTTTGTGCTTCATTAACAACTTAGGTACTAAAGTTTTGCTTTCAGATCTTCTTTACAATGCAAGCCAGCTTGCAACCTACTTTGGAAAGGAATATTATTTAGAATACTTCATATTTTTTTCCAACATAGATCTTAATGTTAAATGAATGTTTAGAAGTCAACAAATTATGTTTTTGATAAGACAGAAAATGCTGTAGTAAGAACTATTATTAGAAACTGTTTTTTAACAACTGCATGCAGCGTTAGCAGCGAACCTACAAATACATATTTACATCCTCCCACTATTAAGTCAGAATACCATGTCTGGAAAACAGACATGTTCCAGCAGCAGTTCCCCCTCTCAAACTGGTCCCAGGTTTTCAGACTCCTACAAGCCTCTGTTAGCAAAAGAAGAGGGACCTCAGACACATCTACAACTTCTCCCATACACTGCAGGACATGCCACCTCTGAAGTGCTCACAGAGAGAACTTCGTTCTGCTGTTCACCGCCTTGGGAAATACGCTCATATTCAAACTTCCGTTTTGTGCTTTTTTGCCACATTAACTGCTTCACACCACAAAGTCATGAAGAGGGGCCAAGAAGCGCAAGTCTCGGCCTCCTGGGCACTGGCAGTGCTGCGAGTGCTGTCAGAGGAGCTGGCCCAGCCCCTTCCTTTGCCAGCGCTGGGATGAGCTTCTGACGGGTTCCACCGCGGCTACAGGTAACTGCGGGCATTAGCAGGTTAGAACGCGGGACGGTTTTGTACCAGTGGCAGTACGAAACACCCCGCTGGTTACAGGTGGGCAGCTCTTCCCAGCGGCACCTCCCGAGGGACACGGCCACGCGAGGCGGGCACAGCAGCGCCTGCTGCCAGCACACGGACCCCTCAGCAGCCCGCACTGCCCGTGCCCCATTTAGCGCTCGCCGCCCCGCGGGGGCCGCCTCGGCTCGCCAGCGACGCGCCGGGCTGGGGCAGGTCTCCCTTCCCGCGGGGAGCGCGGCGGGGCTGTGACTCAGGCTCCGGCTCCTCCCGGCTCCTCCCGGCTCCGGCCGCGGCGGGGCAGGGCGGGCGGCGGCGCCCCGGGCGCGGCGGGTCCCACCTGTTACACGCCGCACTCACCAGGTACTCGGGGTACTCGTACATGTAGGTCATGCTGCACCGGTTCTCCTCGTAGACGAACAGCACGTCCCGCACCCCCAGCAGCACCAGCGCCGCCAGCGCCCCGCAGAAGAGCGCTGCCAGCGCGGGCAGCCGGCGGCCCGCCCGCCCCATGGCGCCCCGCGGAGCGGAGCGCAGCTCCCCGCGGGCTGCCCGCGCACA
>JAYRBT010000181.1:29104465-29164104 GCA_036023395.1 Myiotriccus ornatus | reverse complement strand
GGAGCGGGCGGCCGGGCGGGGTCCCCACGACCCGCCCGGCGCCGGGGGCGGCCGCCATGTTGGGGAGGTCGGGCGGGCGCTGGGCTGAGGGGCCCGCCCGCCATGTCGCGGCTCGCGGGGGAGGCGTGTCCGCCATGATGGGGAGGGCGGGTCAGCGCTGCGGCGGCGCCGCTTGGCCGCGTCCGGCCGGGCGGGGGCCGTGAGGGCGGCGCTGCCCCTCGCCCGCCTCAGCTCAGCTGGCCCAAAGCAAACCCACATAATACCCCCCGGGCACGAGATCCTACGGACCCTGCCCTGGTGAGAGTACGAAACACCCCAGGCTCAGTGATAAACGTCCATAAAGCCTCCGGCACTCACCACGTAAAAGGCGGGGTAGATGGTGTGGTTGGTGGTGTTGGGTTTTGTTTGGGTTTTTTGTGGTTTTTGTTTTGTTTGTTTGCTTGAACTCAGGTACATTTAACACCTCAGTATCTATCCTTCACTAGCTTTAGGCGCTCTGCTGCATTTTTTTCCCTGTGGAACTGCTGCCCCAGCCCGCTGCAGGGCACACCCGGGACTGCTGGTGCTCACCAGGGAAAAACAACAGCAAAACACTCAGCAAAAAAAACAAACAAACAAAAAAAATTCTACAGAGGAAGCGATACAAAAACCAGCTTCCTAAGGCAAGGGGTATTCACATACGAGGGAAGTACAAAGTGCCGATACATAGAGTTGCATTTTTCATCTTCACTGCTAAATACTTAAACCTCCCTCCCCACCTCCCCCATTAAAAGAAAATTTACTCAGTTTTCCAACAGTATTTGTACCATTTTTATTTGTAAAAATAACCATCTGAATGCATTGCAAGAGTAGTTTACAGTTAGGGTTCTTTATTACATTAATACAGCATTCAGTAGTTGAAAAAGTTATTAAACTGTGCTTGAGAAGATTCAGGTTGAATTCCAAGTCATTCACCGAATTAACTTTTTTCCTCATTTCATATATGACATTTACCCAGGTCCTTAAACTTCAGTTTACAAAAGCAAACAATACCGACAAAACCCCACTGAAACCATCAAACAATATTTTATATTGTTTATTACAAATGTTATGCAAAATATAACACTGGCACCAGATGCGTATCACCATGGTTTGTAAAGATATATTGCACATGCTAAAGCATAAAATATAAGACAAAACCTACAAAACATAAGATATTGGCTTTATATGTAGATCACTGCATAAGAAACGCATAAAATTACATTTTATACACACACTCAGATTGTCACCAGTTTAAAACGCCCTTTCCTATAACACTGACCTAAGGTTTAATTTTTGTGTAATAAGAAAGCATTTTCAGCACTGCAAAAATTATACATTATTCCTATAGAAATTTAGCATATTAATTTTCATTTCAATGCAGGTAGAACATATGAAAAGAAGAAACACTTTATACATTCAAAGAAGGTCTGAAATGAAAATTTACTGGTAATATATTGCTTTTATAACACTCAAATAATAAAAAAAAAAGACGAGTTTCACAAAACATTTCCATTATACACAAATATAAAAAGGCACTCTAATATTTCTTACATGACTAAGAATAAAAATCACAAATTTTTTTAAATCATTCTCAAGATACACAACCAAGTTTCTCAACAGTACAATGGATAAACAATTCTTTTCGTGTGTTTGTTCTAATTCAATAACCTGGCAGTTGTTTACTGCATAAAAGTACCAAACACATTATGGTGCCCTTTTAATAGCGATGAACAGAAATCCCCTGAGCTATTTCACAGCAATTTCAGGCAGTCCAGAGGTTGTAACTCAGTATTTATGACAGAGACTTTGGGACCCCGTCCTGCTATGGATTCCACCTGCAGCTGTGGTTAAAATACAGGATGAAACAATCCTGCTAATACACCTGGGCAGGCAGCTGCCCCTCCCCAAACACCCTTTGCTTGGTGCAGACACAGAAGTTGTCCATGTACTGTAAATTGCAGGATCCGGAGTTAAGTGCAACAATTATGTATGATTACTCTTGTAAAAAAGTCCACAGAAAGGCAAGGAGATTATCTACAAGAGTAAAATTACTCCCATGCTTAAATACCTGCCCTAAATTACACATATGTTTCTACATGTGATAAATTACAGATTAATGTACTAGCATATAAAAAAAGGGATTCCGGTGACTCACGTGAGACGTGGGACAGGCCAACACTGAGAACTTCCAAGCTCGTGGCAGATTTCCTCCTCAATACAGGACACTCAAAACACATCCACAATGCCCTCAAGGGGCAAACACAGCGTATGTTCCAATGATTTTTGGAATACTGTATACTGACAGCACTGTTAGTTCATAGAAGAGTTTAATGGGTAAAGGATAGATTTGGTCCCTAGAAGGATCAGCATAATTCACCTCTGCTTCTGGGATGTTGTGTCCATCACTGAGAGGCAGCAGCTGATGCACTACACAATTACCAGAGTTACGAGGTATTGCAAAGAGAATTAATTTCACTAACTCTGTCTGGTAGCAAGTAAAAATACTGAAACTTTTTAAATAGATGCTTAAAATAATGTAACAACTCTTTGTAAAGAGTGCTGCTTTTCTCCTAATGAAGAAAGTTCACCTATGATGGTGTAACTTTCTGTATTTCAGGGTAAAACAGCTAATCCTGCCAAGGAGCCTACCTACATTTCTGCTTCAAATAAAAATCCTGCTGTTAGACAAGTGGCAGCTATTTCCCACTTGTTTGTTTTCAATGCCATCATTCCACATAAAGAATCCAAAATTTGGGACTCCTATATATTTTGGAACAGGCACCACTGAAAACTTTAACAACTGATCTCTCCTCTTATTTTCAGTGCTTAAAGTAAGGTGGTTATTGCTACTCTGCAACTTTAAAAAGGAAACCTGTTGAGAAAAATCAATCATTAAAATGTTACTTTGTGCTATTTCTGAGGAGAAAACCAGGGTTTCAGGTGCTCTGTCATTCTACTGCAGAAACTGCAAGAGTTGAGAGAAAAAAAAACGAGACACTATCCCTTGTGATTTTTGTTGTAAACTTTGGAAAATTGTTAACGTTCGAGGAAAAATATTTAATTTTCACAAGGCAAAATAAAATTAATATATAAATTTTATTTCCTAATTAAAGAACTGAAATCTGCCAATAGATTTTTTCACAATTCAGCGGAACACGGCTAAAAATGCTGCAACCAAAATAAAAATCCTTCCTTATCATTTCCACTGCCAAAAGCAAGCACCAATGAAGCTCATCTCACTCTCCCAGCACAGACTGGGCCTGCAGACAACCTGAGCGTGAATCACAGGAGTGTTAACATCTTGGCTCCGTGCTGTGCTACCTTTTCCCCTCTTTACTGCAGCTCTGCAGTGTTTTCTCACCTGTCTGGCAAGGGGCTGGATCCCTTTCTTATGCTCTTTAAACAAGAGGTGTTTTGCTTTCTGCTTTTTGCCAACACAGCCTGTGGACCCAACCTTTGCATTCCACACAAGATGATGGGCACTCTCCCAAAGTGCATCCACCCTTCCTTTTGCTACTCAGGCCATCACTCTTGCCTAGATTCCCCTTTCGTTTCACACCGTGCCAAACAATATGCATAAATGCTAACTAGGAGAACAAGCCATAGTTATTTTTCCTGGGCATTTGTTGCATTTCAAATAAATAGAAAGACATTTACATTAAAAGTATATGAACATATTTTTTAGGCTGGAAAAAAAACCCACCTGTGGTCAACACATCAGTTAAAAATGTCAACTTGAAACCTGCGTCATAAAATGTAAAATTCACTAAAGACTACTCATTACCTCAAAAGTTTATATTTTCATGGTTTAGGAAAAAATACTTCATTATGTCACTCACATTTGAAGAAAAACATAAAAGTAGCAAAGTCTTCAATTTAATTACTGAAGCATTTTGGTCCTCTTGGTACAGCTGGTTAGTTCATGGTAACTTTTAGTTTGTGTTTTTTTGTTTTTGTTTACAAAGTCTCATTCTTCCTTTTGTACATCTGTTGCAGAGGAAGGTCGTGGTCCGTTTGACCTAAAAACTTTGGCAGAAGGAGTAAACATATTCACAAAGTTGACATTGCTTTAAAAGCTGGTGACAAGAGGCTTTTTAGCATGTTATCTCCGATCCCCTGCACAGTACACTGCTATGTTCTCTGGTGTTTGGTATTTCAACTTTTGGTGTTACACTTTCATTGCTTTACCTCTGCTCTGTTAATCCAAACTGTCAAAAGTATTTTAAGAGTTGATACTGTTTAGAGTAAAGATAAGTTATTTAACCATAGAAAAGGAACAAAAAAAAATCCATTTAAGTTGGCAAGTCATTATAAACTTTTATATACACTTTTGTCTACACCTGATTTCTCCCCCTCTCCCCTTTTTTTTCTGATACTGGAATGATGATTAATGGCTCAGGTGACAAAAACGTCTAATAATGACCCTAATTCTGTAGTGCAAATAAATCATACACATTTGTGCTGAATTGAAAAAAAAATAAGGGCCAAGTGATTTTCATATTACACAAGTGGTGTCCATGGGAAAATATGGTGAGATGAGTAGAATTTGGCCTTAAGAATTAACAACTATATTTTTTTAATTGTGTGCTGCAACTAAGAACTGTAAAAAGTGCCTTCTGTATAATTAAGTGCTTAATACAGGCAGAATGTAAAAGGTTTCATTTCCTGTAGAAAAGTAATACAGGCAGTTTTAAGATTACAAGTTTACCTTTGGTTTGTATAAAAAAATTATCTAATTAACAGAGCCCCTGGAAGGAGGAAACAGACGAACGTAGGAAAGGGGTGATGCTCTAATCTTTGAAGGCTACGCTGGAAATATATTTGTGTACTAAAGGTACAGCTAAAACATGAAAGAACTCTTCACAAACGGTTCCCTGTTTATTTGTGCTGTCAAAAAGAAAAAAAGGCATTTTCTCTTTTTCTACTTAAAATAAGAGGTAGAGACTTTCCACAGGGGCACTTTGGGCCTAAAGAAAATATCAGGAAACTGAAAAGCTGCAGAACACTAACGGGAATATGTTCCAGTAAATCCCTCTGATTTTGTTATTTAAAGGCTTGATTCTCATCAACACTACAAATCTTTCAATACCTAGTTGTCCAGAATAATAGTTAAGAATATAGCTGTGGGATTTAAGTTTTTTTAAAAGACAAAAATAAAGCTGAAATGAAATAATAACGAAAAGAAGTTTTTGAATACCAATGAGTCAAAATGTTTCAGAATCCGAATCATTTTCATTGTACCCATCCTCTGTTCCTATGTTATTACTCAAGGGCTTATTGTAAGAGTTAATGCTACCCATACTGGAGCCATCGCAGAGATGTGTCCTGCCCAAATTGTCTTTTTTAAAACAAACGAAGTTGAAAGCCGTCACTGAACTGGAAGGAGAAAAAGGCATCATGGTAGCCAAAATGAGTGCCAGGCAGTCAGCCACGTCTTTGTTAGGAGCACAAGCCAGGGCTGGTGTATGACCTGGGCACAAACGCAGACAAGGCAACGGTTAGTACTGAGGTACCGGGGGTGGCACCGAGCATTCCTCAGATACATCTCTAGGGACATCGGAGCGGGAGATGTATGGCCGGTTACAGTCATGCCAGGCAACAGGGGAGTTACTCATTTCACATTAGACATGCTGGGAACATACACACTCTGCGGGGCATTTAAATCACCGTGACCACAACAAGCACTATTTTTTTAAAACCAGGCAGCAAACAGATTCACAATTTGAATAAAAGCACTTGCTAAACACAATTCTACAGCATGGACGGTATGATGAATACAGAACAAGGGGAGTACAGCAACAGAGACAGAAACTGGCTTCAGTTTCTGTGCGTATGAATGAGTCTCATTCTGAGAACAATGACTTCCATTAGAACATAAAAGACATTGGTTTAAAAATACCTTGATTTAATAAGCAAATGATTTTAAAGACTGATCAGCTGAGTATCTACTGAACTTGGAGAGTAGTATGTTTAGGAATTAAATTATAAAAGAATTAGGCCAGTGCACAGGTTACATAGATAGCAGGTATGACTACATGGATGTTTAGTTACCCAAATTTACATTGTGTTAGAAGAATTATGGCTGTATTCAGCAAGCATGGCATTTAAAATACATGACACTTTAAATACAAAGCTAATGTTATTTCAGTGTCAGTAAAGTGAAGGACTGGGAAGATATTAGAAGCTTGTCTTCACTGCAGTTTAACTTGGCTCCCGTCCAAGTGCTGCCCCTAAAGCAGATCTTCACGTACCCAAACCTTGGAATCCACTGTGCTCACTACACTTGCTATCTGTACATTTTACAGACCACTGTGCAGTACTCCAGCACTCTCCATCAAATCCTCCTTTACGTTCAGAGCTGACAAATTCTTTTGCAGCTGGCTAAATCTTAAGTGCTGCAGCACTAGTAATCTGAGGCAGTGACCATTACTGGTACCTGCTGCTTCATGTAATCCAAGAGCACCTGCAGCATACGTGAATTTGGTGGGAAAACATGAGTACAGTTTTGTGCACATTTAAGCACTGACTGCAGTCAATGCACTTCCACTGAGTTCCAAGCATTAATATTCTTAGAGTTGTACTTTCACTAAGATTGTAATAAATGTCTCTGTTTTAAACTGCGTAAAATGTCTCTGCTTTAAACTTGTTCCTAGAAACAACTACAATTAAAAAAACTAAATGTGTATAAAATTTAAACATAATTTTCATTTGTTGTATACATACAAATTAGCTGGATCTGTATGTACACTTTTAAGGATGAAAACTGTTATTAGAACCTAGCCTGGTTGCTTTTTCTGTTCCCTATCTCTACAATGAGGTTAGGGTCAGATGACTTCAGTGCAACTCATTCATGCAAGTATAGCTAGGTGGCATTTAGTTGATAGTAAATACTCACCACTCAGTTCTTTTCATCCATAGATCTCAAATGTCTTGCAATGATAGGTGAGTGTTATTATTGTTACTTTACAGATACGGAAAGATGGACGTACCAAATTGTTACATTAATGCTATGAAGTTAGTATTGTAAGAAAGACCAACTTATTTCAGGAAGGTATTTTTTAAAACTATAATTTTAGACTCACATCCCTCTATAGGCTTTATAATGTTTAGGGAAGGGCTTCATTGAAGTCTGAAACAAAATTATTAAATTTATTATCTAATCATGTATTTTATGAGTGACAGTAATTTAATTGCATCTTGGATTAGGTCAGATAAATGGCAAGCACAAGGATTGATCTCAGAATGAACTGGGACACACTCAAACATATGTTGATGGTTTTCTTCCTACCCATTAAAACATGCGCTGATTGAATGCATAATCCTTAATTCTTCTGCAAGGCGTCAGAATTATCCGGTGCCACTTGCATGTTTAGGAAATTCAAGTTACCACTGCACTCAAGCATTAAAAAAGACTAGCTGTTGACAGTACATGCAAAATGAACAGTAAAGGGACCACTGTGATGTTTAGAATATGTTTTTATATTAAAGAAAAATAAATAGTATCTTTTTTTATGTTTTTAAATAGGTACTCACATAACTCATTGTCTGTTCTTGGAAGGATAAAAGCATCAGTGAAGTCTATCATCAGCTTTTAAGTCTATTGCTTCGGTCTGTTGTAAAATTACCTTTTGGGCCCTACTGAAGACTGTCAAAGTGTATTATTTACTTACCATTTTCATCTACTGCTAGGACACACGCCCCTTTGGCCAGCAATTCTTCAACCACCATCTTTAAGCCATTTCGCGCAGCAATATGGAGAGGTCTACAAAAACATAACAACTAAATTCAAGTTCAGTTTAAAACACATTTTCTAAACAAAGTTAGGTAATGCTTAAAGCACACCCAGCATCTGAAAGAGAATGTTTTCCTTCCTGGGATCATTAGAATTATATTGCAGACACTAAATTATATTGCAGCCTCTGAAATAATCATCATCTTGTACCATACCTGTAAAACATACGTGCAAGCACAGAAAGGCCAAAGTCTAAAGCCTTTCTTTTAGAAGTTCATATTTTTGCACTGTTCACAGCACACAATTGACATTTAAAAGGAAAATGAATCTAAGGCTGAAGAAATGCCTGTGTTCCATCCTTAACTCTGGCTGCTACAGACTGTTCAGAATCATTACATTGCCTTTTTATCCTCAACTATTCGATTGCTAAACTCTGTTATTGCAGAGCAGCTGGAAATTAAAAATGACCACTGGTTTTCTCCTTTCCTGGCCCAACACCCAGTGCTCCAAATGGGGCCATTAGTGGGACAGGAAAAACATTTTCATATTGGAAGAGGGAAAAATGGGCTAAGATGGAATGAATTCTTCTGCAAGCAGTAGATCATCTGCCACCTGAACTGACGGTTCAATCTCCCATAGTGGGATTGCCCCGTGCAGGTCAAACAGCTGCAGCTGATAATGTGTGCTATGGACAGGAGTTACACATACAGTATCACCTAAAAAGCCCTCTGGAAATTAAATGTACCACCTTAAGTCTAAATAAGTCTAAATAAATTATTTCAATTTAAGGTGAAGCTCAAAAAGCTAGAAAATGCCAGATGTATATTCATACATTCACATGATTAATAGACATTTTGATATAGTTGTCAAATAAATGACTTTATGTAATTTTTCCACCAGATCACATATAGAATTGACATCAATGGAATCAAAATTAAAAGAGAAAATGCAATACAATTCTGGTCTTTTTTAAGGGAAAGCATTAAAAAAAATCAGAAATTAACTTTACTGTTCTATGAAAAAATCTGAGACATGAATTTGAAATGCCAAATTGGAATCTTCTGGTAAATCAACTGAACTCAAGAGGATCAGGCTATACTTACGTCTGCAATGCATTATTTTTTGCATTAATAAGGCTCTGTTCTTGTATCTTGTCAAGTATTAACAAGGCACATTTTTCATGACCCTGTAGTCAGGGAAAAAAACCCAATAGTGTTAATTTGCTAAGGAGTTTGAAATTGAGGCAAAAGAAACGTTACATAATAAAATGTTACATAATAAAAGTGAAATTTAATAACTCAGTTTGAAATACAAAACATGCTGCTCAGTAAGATTGTGTAGAAGGTGAACTATAGGAGCCTTAAAATACTATTTTTGAACCGCCACTGGTAGGATGTTTTAGCACATTCAGAAATTTACACATTCACCTGTCTTTCAACGCTCCATTCATTAAATATGAATTCATTTCCTCAGTTTTCAGAGAATACTGCTGTTTCTCTTGAGAGAGCAGTCAGTGGATAATTTATCAGAACTATCTAGTGACATAGAAGGGTTTCATCTCAGAAAGCAGTAATACGCTTTCTGGGTCTTTAAATGCCTTTCTGTATTATTAATAAGCTACTACAAAACCCTGTCAGTGTGATAGAGCTCTAGCAATGAATTTTTGGCAATAACACTGATCCAAGGCCTTATTTCTGATCTTGTTTCAGCACAGCAAGTTGCAGATGCTGAGCCTACAGTCCTGGCAGGTGGAACAGCTGCCTGAAGACCTTGAGAATTCAGCAAGGCTCATGTGTCTCCAGAAAGTGAAATAATACAGTCAAACTGGCATCCAGTCTGTGGGTTCCACAAAAGAAAAGGCCCAGGACAGGGAATTTTTTGGGCATTTTTTCTTGCAGAAACAGCAGTAGCAATCAGAATTAAGAGGAAGAGGGGGTAGGAAGACACCACCACCAATCTAATCAATGCCTCTGGTTTTACTGCTGCTCTGTCAAGGGAAAATTTTGGGTTCCTTCCATAGAAATTGGAGAATAAGAAAAAATACTTTTATTTTAATTTTGCTACTGAACCTGTTAAGCTATTTTACATTGAGATGATCTGGTAAAATCTTATAGGCTTTCCTTTACGTCTCTTAGTGTCACTTACTTGTGTTTCAGTTGTCCTAAGAGGTATCCCTATTTCTCCATGTACCAAACTTTGAAACAGAGTTGAGAAAAAGCTTGGAACAAATTCCCTTTCTCATGACAAGTTTGACCACCACATCTCCACTGCAGAAAAAACCCACACATACACATTCACACAGATTGTGATGAGCAAAAAGCATAGAGAGGTCTTCAACTTACTTTACTGCTAGACAAGTGCAAAGATGTATTCGACTCCTTATCTTTTAATGTCAGGTCAGCCTTGGCAATGTTCACCAAAAAGTCTGAGGTATGGAGTAGAAATCAACGAACAAACCCAATGGGCAGATGAACATGTCAAAACAGAGGAGAAACATTACTATTTCAATACATGTGTGCATACATGCTAATCAGTTAAGCTTTATGGAGTGAAATTAGTGAATGAGAACAGACTAATCTTGTGCGGTAACTCAGCAAGCAAAGTCAGAGCTAACAGCTCATTGTGCCCCAAACTGTCAAACGTATTTTAATTTTCATTTATTTATTTATGAACTTCCCTATTTGCAGATCAGCAAGTTTTGCCTGAATCACCTTCTCCTGAGAACAACTGTGAAATCCTGCTCTGAGAGGACTAAGCAGATATAAAGAATTTGGGGTGCAGCCTGTACAGTTGAAGCTAGAGAAAAGGGAATTCTCCAAAGACAATAGGTCCCAAATCTGTATGCCTATAGCATATAGTCTAGCCTGGGAAAAGCAGCTGCTGATAGCTGAACAGGAGTTTCTATGACAGAGGACAGAAAAAGGTTACACAATCCTTTTCACACATGCAGCTTTACTGCTCTATAAAATCAAGGAAGTAAACAGGAGAATAGAATTACTACTCCCCTCATGCTCTCAACAGTGTGGTCTTAGGAGGAAATAAGACTCAAATTTGTTATTGCAAATGTTCTCCACGACTGCTGAGAAGGAAAAGTACTTTTTTACGGGTTTAAAGATAGCTTCTTACAGAAGCATATTAATTTGTTTTCCTGTCTTAGTTTTCACAGGATAAAAAGGATGACTCATTTGGGACAGAAACTGCAGTAGCACTCTCCCTTCAGGACGAAGAGAGGCAGGGATGTCCTTACCCACAGCCCCTACGTGGCCGTTCTGAGCTGCCATCATGAGCGGTGTTTTCCCTGCGTGATCCGCAGCGTTCACTTGTGCGCTGTGGCTCAGGAGGAGCTGGAGGCACTCCACGTGATCGGCGAAGGCTGCGGCGTGAAGGGGCGTTCTGGGGGAAAGGAACACGGCCACAGCTTTTGCTAAACAATCACAAGAGTCACGTGTGCCTGCTTTCCCAAAAACCACAAAGTGCCATTTTGTTTTTTCCTGTGAAACTTAACATTATCAATAGTAGCAGCATCATAGTAGCAGCATCTTAAGTTAAATAATGTTTACGATCTCTGTCCTGGGAAGCAGGAAGGTGGATATAACAGTATAGAGACATGACACTGTGGAGAATTTCATATTAGCAGCATATTTATTTTAACAGAACATACTAACAGGAAAAGCAGTACAATCCCTCGTTTTTATTCCTGTGATTTTTTTTTTTAATAAGCCTCAGGTGGGAAGAACTATCAGAAAAGAACAGATCCATTACTTAGAAAAACTAAAACATTTTAAGTTGTATTCAGAGATACTGCAGGAGCAAGCCACAGTAACAGCATTACTCTGAAAGGCAGAAGGAATACAATGCACTTTGAAGGCTATCAGTTTCTACAAGACTGAGACATCAGAATTTGTTTGCTGTGGCCCTCTGGCATTTTGGGTCTGACGTGTGACTACTAGAATTGAAAGACAGTTGGTACACAACCCAGATTAGTGTTACTTCAGTTTTGCTCATCAGTAAATGTGAGGTGGTCTTACCCTGACATGATTAAGTAATCGCCATTACTGAGGGTATTAAGTTTGTTTTAATCAACAAAAACAATGAGTATTCAGTTTTTAGAATTTCAGCCATTTTAATTAAACATATGTATACAATGAGGAGATAATCAATGTGACAAATGAAGGATTTGGCTGAATGCATATCTCTTGCTGTGTCAGTATTATTTTGCTGCTTAGATGTTTTCAGCTGTGTGCCCTGAGAATGCAAACATAACATGAAAACTTTTAATGGAATACTTTTCTATATGTAAATAGTATCACTTCATTTAGCAAAGAGAAATGTGTTTAAACATTTAAAAAAGAAAACAGGTTCAGGGAAACAGCCTGTAGTCATAGCTGTTCTAAACAAACAAAATGCTATTTCTTTTGTTTCTTCTCACGTGTACTATGACATTGAATACTTCATCACATTCTTGCTTCAAGTGAGCCACCATTGAACTGTGCTGCAGTGCAACTGCTGCCTGAAAGAGTCAGCATGACAAGTCTTAGCCCAGCCATAACAGATAGGGATTAGTTCCAGGGGTTCGGAAAGAGCTACAAAAAACACTGAATGGATTCACGAAATGCAATCTGTTAAAGAAACTATTACCTTCCTTTGTCATCTTCACAATTGACGATGCTGGCATCGATGGCTCCAATGAGTAGTGATGCACAGCTTTCATGATCATTGATTCTGCCAAAGAAAATGCATTTTCATAAAGGTAATAAGTCTACATATTTTTCCACTTTGCAATATTAATTTACTTCACTTCCCATTGATATTTTTTACTGGTGATTTCCAAGTTACCCTAAAATGCCTCTGTCTTAATGCTTACAGTCACATTTCTGCATATTCATCATTTTTCCATTTAACCAAACTGCATCTGCTACTGTGGATTTCAGTCTCTAAAGCAAAGCTGATCCTTAATTCACTGTGCATAAAGGTAATTTCAAAGTCCAGCACAAACCAAGGACTAAAACCTTAATATCTCAAAATCCTTAGCGTGTGTGTCCAACACACCTGGATCTGGAAAGCACTCAGTCACAGGTACTTAGACATAGAAAGGTTTATTCTAATGTTTAAGATACTGAAGCCGACATCTCTTCCAAATCACACATTTCATACTTCGATTTGGTGGATGTATTCAATTAATACTTTTTCTGATTATTGCTGATTTGTCTAATTTCACTATGAAAACAAACAGTATTTAGTAATAGTACTGGACACACAATATAGCTAACACACTTCCACATTACACTAGCAGCTGTGTTCATTTTAAATTTACATAAATTTTTAAGTTTCACACATGTTAATAGCTTTGAGAAATGCATACTCATTTAAAATAAATATTGATTTTTTTTTCAAAGCCATCACTAGAAATTCCGATTTAAAATACTATGTTTCAGTCACAAAGGATTTTATTTTAAGTGGAGTAAAAACAGTGCTTCCAATATGCTTTTGTTTCTCTAATACACTGGCTTTTTATAATTTCAAAGTTTGATACATGACAAGTTACTTTTCTACTTTCTAATGATGTGGGGACTGTAGAAGGAAAGCCTACACAGTAATAACTCCTGTCGTTACTCCTGAAAGACATTCATTCTCCCAAGAGAACAGAGAATAGAATACAGTTGTTCTAATCACTGGCAGGATTTGGGAAGGTTTGCATTTGTCTTTAGAGCGCTTAATTCCTTACTCTTTGATGGTTTACATGTTTTAATGGTTTACATGTTACATCCTACATACTAATCTTGCCTTTTTTTTTTTGTAAAATGCATTTGCAATTATGTTTTGCTCTATTAGCATCCTCTCTGCATGAAAACATACTGCTTTCTAGGAATAGGATGTGTGTAAAGTACATGCAGAACACACAATAGCCTGTTTTTGTTGTTTGTAAGTAACACATGAGATTTGAGTACAAAGTCTGCCTGTAAAGCTGATGGATCTCTTTGGCCAGGACCTGGGTGAAAAGTCTCAAACCCTCAAGACATGAGATTATCTCAGAAGCGAAAAAGACCACGAAGAAAGTCAGATTAAAAATCACTTCACTGAGGACGTGTTGCAAAACATATGGCCTGCATAGAACACCATTCTAGCATGACACGCTGAGGTTTATGCAAAAAATACAGTCTTCGTTCTACCAATTTTTAAGCAAAAGTATAAGGACAATGTTATGATCAGCTTTAAAATTATTTGCTCATTCAAATAATCTCAAAAAAAGCTCATTTTCTTCTCACACTGCTACTTTTTGCAGACATATCCTAAAGCAACTTCTGCATTTGTTACTGGAGATTTCTACTTACACAGCACAGTGCAATGGAGAGAAGCTATTACCATAGAATTTGTGGAAAAGTTTCTGTTCCAATAGTACCTCTATGCAGTTTTCATGACCTGTAAGAGATCAGATATTTCACAGTGTTGCACAAAGCAGGTAATTCACTTAATTCATATTAGGTGTATACAGGTTAGCATTTAACACTTTAAGTTCAAAGTTGGACACAATGTATAAATAAGCTGTATGTAATAAAAACAGGATTTTTTTGTTTTATGGCAGCAGCAAGATAGATCCAGGCTAATATTAGCACTTAAGGAAAAAAGAGGAAAGACAGAGTCTCCTTTTAATGTGTTATTATGTATGTTTTCCTACATCTCCAAAGATGATCTTAAATGATGATAAGGAGAAGCTTTTGCCTTATATTAAGTAACAAGTTCAGATTATCCAGTTTAGAATAATCAGTTCAGTTCAGAATATCCATCTATTTCCATAGCCACTTGCATCAATAAATAAGAAGGTGATGCCTCAAAGGAGCATTCCTGGTCACACAGAAATCACTTTCATCGTTGGCACGAGTAACACCAGAATGTCACCCTGGCTTCTTGTGACTTGGAGCAAATGAGTTACAAAGCCACTGGGAGCTATCACCGGAATTTCCCTGGCTTCTGAATTGAAGGGTGCACATAGCAAATGCTACCTACAGGGAGCACGTCGAGCTCTGGGAGATAATTTGCCTTTTCAAGTCAAGCTTCTCAAAGGATTAAGCTACTTTGTTAACACGCTTCCCTAAAACTGAGGCTGCATTTGAACTTGGCAGCATTCCACAGGGAGAAGCTTACCATTGTAACAAGCCCAGTGCAGTGGTGTGTAACCTTGATTATCTTTCAGACTGCAGTCTTCCTCAGCCAGGGCGATCTGCAGTAACTCGTTCAGCCAAGTGGCGTGACCCCGCGCTGCTGCAAAGTGCAGGGGTGTTCTGCCTCTGGCATCTTTACACAGAATTGAGACTTCTTTCTCTAACAGCATCTGAACACATTCTTCGTGCCCAGTCATAATCTGATAACAAAGAAGTGAGTAAAGAGGTTGACATAATACAGATTCTTGCCCAGGAAATATGAAACATGATTGATGCCTGTGAACATTAAATGGTCTGGATGGGATTCAGCAGGCAGAGATGAAAGCTCACTTGCTGAACTGCTCACTGCAATCATCATAAAATTCTGCATAAATATCATCTCTTGCATCAGGTTCACATTAGGTAAGAAGCTCAACTTAGCTAGGGAAATCTAGCTTAGTCTAGCTAGACTAGAAAAGATTAGATCTGCTTCAAGTTCCACTGCCTCTAGAAAACTTAAAGCTTACCTACTTCACGCCATTCCAAGAAAAATGAAAGTAACAGCTGGCCAGTTCTTTTAAAGAAATTATTTTCAGAATTCTTAAGGTACTCAGTTATAAGGTTAATGATTGGTATTATAAAGTGTCTAGAGCCAAGAAAAAGTGGTCTAATCACTATTTCAGCTAATTAATTAAAGCAAATGTGAAATAAAGTCAAAAGCAGAGCACTCCTGAGAGCAGATCTGTCCTGCTTTTTACGTCATTGATTATGCTTGGTCATGTTTCCAATCATTTACAGTGTTCTCCATATTTAAATATCCCTATGTTTATAAGTGAGTTGTAGTCACAGTAAAACAAATAATTAAGAATCATAAAAATTAAGTCACCCCTCGATGTAAAGCTGTGCATCCCAGGAGATCAGCTGCATCTACAGATGCTTCTTTTTCAAGTAATAAAGAAACAGCATCAACGTGCCCATAAGCAACTGCAAGCATTAATGGAGTTCTAGGAAAATAAAAACAAACAACCAAATCAGTCACAGCTATAAAATAACATACTATGTCATACTATAAACGCCTGCTAGTCCTGCTAGTTGCCAAGATGACAATGACCCAAAGCATTTCTTTTGCAAAACTGCACAATTGCTTAAAGGGGATGAAGGGGCATGAGGAAAATATTCAAGCCAAAATTTGGACTAACCTAGCTTCCATTTTTTTCTGAAAGAGACCTATTTGCCTTCTATTTTTAGGCAAGACTAATACTATTTAAAATTATATGTGCAGACATTATATGTAAAGCATAGTATGTTCCATACAGCCCAGATGAGTTTTATAAACCATTCACATTTTCACTTTAAAAATATACTTCATTGTCTCTTTGCAACTGTCATTTAACAAGCCGTAATGCTTTTGTAGGAACATCTCCGATGCATGTGTCACCTCAAATAAACACTGTGTTCTACTGCACCAGCCTACTATGCCATGCAAACCCTGAAATAGCAACATTTTAGAAAGAAAAAGACTACAGAAACATCTCAGGAGCTTGTTAGTTTTTATTGAATCTGGCCCTCAACATCTCTAAAAGAATGTTTAAAGTTTGAAGCAGAGGCTAAGATTAATGATTAGTCCTTTCCACATGGCTTAGATCAACTGAATATGTACTTTGTAACCTCTGCCAAATTCTATGAGGAGAAGTGCAGGAAATACAGTATTTCAAATAAGTACTTCTTTTGGGAAGAAATATGAGATGCTATTTGAATTACAGAGCTGAAAAAAACCTTACTGTCCTTTGGCGTCTGTCACATCAGGGTTGTCTGCAACTTCTAGCAACAACCTTAGGCAAGGTGTATGGCCATTAATGACTGTAAAGAAAAACAAGTATGTTTAATTTCAGATACTTATCCACTGGAATGCTTATGGATAAGAAATTTCCTTATAAAAATGTCCACAGTATAAGAGATCAATATTCTCCCAATTTTCATTTAAATTCATTTCACTTGCACCAGGGAAATGGTGAGCTGTTTTTCCCCTGACCTCAATAAGATGAGGATTAGTTCTCTTAAGATACAAAAATCCCAAATGAGTAAAACAGAAATCATGATTTTCACTACTGAGAAGATTTCTACTAAACCAGACAGTATTTCAAAATCCCCCAGACTGAGCAGGCAGACAAGGTCTGGAACACAGTAGGAAGTATGTCAGCAAGGTTCCTTAATTTTATGTGCACTGTACAAGCAAGTACTTCAGTACTGCTATGAAAAAAATAAACATCTGCAAAGAATGACCAACCATACAAATGTCATATTCATGAAAGCACGTAACACCGGAGACTAAAATTCCCTCTGAGTGTTTCCATTTTATCAAAAATGATACTTATCAAAAAGGTTTGCATTTTTTGTTTTGGTTTGGTTTTGGGTTTTTTTGGTGATGGGGTTTATTTTGGGGGTTTTTTGGTTGGATTTTTTTGTGGGTTTTTTTTTTTTTTTTAATGTAACCCATTGCTGCTGGAAAACAGCTCTGAGTTACTAATTTTGCAGGGCTTGAACTGAACCCCATCTGCGTGTCAGTTGGCTTAAAGGTTTCAGCCTTTCATAGAATGAAGAGACAAGTATTTTTGAAAAATAATTCCTGTGCTCAGTGGATGCATGTTGTGTTCTTATTACACCAAGTCATGCATTCACACTGCCCACACCCCGTGGGCTGAGGCAAAACCCTTGGACACCACCTATGTCACATCACTCTGGCAGAGAAACGGGCACACATCATCACATTTAAATTATTCATCCAAAAATGGTCTTAGCTGCTCTACCCATAAAATTAAAAGACATTTTTAGTTATTTACCACTAAGTAATGCCATATACGTAACATGTAAACAGTTCTGCAGGGTGGATGAGTCACTGGCTTGGGGGGGGGGGTGGGAAAGAAAAGGTCTGTTCTTTCTCCCAGCAGTAGGAAGAGAAATCTTAACTTGTTCACAAAGACATGTGAAAAGGATTTTGGTAAATGAGTTTTAGAACAGATACTACAGAAACTCATAGGTGCTGACCTAGCAATTGCTAAGCATTGCAGAGCCTGCAGGGAATGTTAGTTTTGCCAGCAGAGCTACAACACTAACACTAGGGGAACATTTGAAATAGATTCCCCAGGCTAGCCAGAGGACAGGCTGGTGGTATTAAAATTATATAGGGAACATATAATTTAGGCGAAGGAAATTCTCCATGTTATGAGGTCAGAGGAAGTCTGTTCCCTAAGGGGGACAGACAGAAAAAAGAAACACTTCATTAGGTCAGTTCCCTACTAAAGTCACAAACCCCTTTAATGAACGGAACTCCGAAGAATCCCGTCATCCAATTCACCACTCCAGGCCTCCTCAGCTTTGTGCTCAGCAACTGTGCCGGTGTAATTAGAAGGAATGAGGGTAAACAAGTTTAAGGGGATGGGCACACATGCCTTCTTATTTCTTTCCAGTGCACAGTATTGCATGTGCAAGTAGTCCCTTTAGTGTGTGCAAATGTGCACTTTTCACTCAAGGGATTAATTCAGCAAGATTTCTGTTTGATTTCTGAAAATATGCCACGACCTCCTACCCTTTCATTGCAAATACAACGCTCTGAATGCTGCAGCAGCTCCAGGCTGAGTTCCCGACAGGTGGCACCAGTTTTTGCTGAAACACTCCTCACCAAAGTGTATAGTTATGAAACAGCACCATGAAAATCATCACACTGCACGGGCTTTTTATAGTACCTGTAGGTAGAGGCTTTACTCCAGAGCTAATTTCCACAGAGCTCTGCATAACTCTTGAGAGGAAGGTTCTAAGTGTTGTCTTGATGGATATTTACCCAAAGTGCACTTAACTCACATTTGAAAGCTTCCCAATTCATGACGGTGATGAATTTCCCTTACTAAGAGTTGAATATTAAACCTGTCTTTGCAGTATTTTCCTTTCCACTTAAATACATGTTTTTAGTGTCTCACTCCTGCGTGTAGGATTTTTTTGCCTTTTTTGTTCATTATTTTTGGGGAGAGGGGAGTGTTTGTTTGGCTTTTAATACATATCTAACTTATTTTGCTTCACCGCAGATGTAAAGAACATTTTACTTTTATCCCTGGAAATGTTTCTTCATCTGAGAAGCAAAAAGTATCACAGACCAGAAAAGTCTACTATGAATCTTCCTACTGGTTTTACATGGAAGGCACACAATACTAAAGTGATGGGGGTGATTAAATAAGATATTAAAATCGGGGGAAAAGCTCACAATCTGAATTTGTGTGAAAGTAAGAAATGTGTGCAGTAAAATAACACCTTCTGGTCAACAAATTTACTCCATTCTACTCCACACATTCATTCAACAAATTCATATTTCAAGTCAGAGCTGCTAACAAAAATATGGCTTTGTTACCAATTAGTTTTCTCAGTACTGAAGAGCCCTTACAGTTCAGCTGTGACAACTAGAAACTTATGTCACTATAACCACTTTTTAAATAAATGCAAATCATTGCTATAGTGATGACATAACAGAAAAAGATATGTTCGAAGTAACTACAGGAAAGCTCTTGAACAACACAGATCAGTTTTGTGGTGGCACTAAATATTGATTTAAATTAATTAAACCATCAGTATTTATCGTGGGGAGAAATGTGCTCAGTTCTGATGCAAAACTTAAGAAGCCAGAAACTATTTTTAGTATGCAGGGAGATCTCTTACGAGCATTTCCTTCAGTACTGCTGACAAAATTGATAATAGCCCATTTGACTTAGTGTTTCTAAGTTGCACTTATATGATCACACACAGAGAATAAACGGGTACTAGAGGATATATATGCATTTTAATCTAAGCAAGATTAAAAGATAAAGACAATTAAGTCTGGTCCTGAATTAATTATCCATGTGGTATTAACTTTCCTTCCCACTAGAGGCCACTGCTACCCTGTACGGAGCTCCTCCAGGAACAGCAGAGGAGACACGTTCCCTTCGGCACCTCCGCACATTTACCTGCCAGGTACATATCCAATAACAACCTTCAAATCAATGATAAAGTCTACACTTCCCAGTTAATTATGCATGTTACATAATTAACACCCCACACATGAGGAGTGGAGCCGGCTCCCAGCAAGTTCACAAGCTCAGGAGGAGGAGGAGGTCTGAGAGGGGGTGGTGATTTCTATAGTGTTGCCACTGCAAAAGGCTGCAAGCTTTGAACACCGAGATAATTTCATCACCAGTCAGAGCCTACATGTATTTTTCAACCTTTCTTCCAAGTGTTCCCTCTCCCTCTGATTTTTTGGCTGAGGAACCATTAAGAGAAGGTGTCATGAGGGAATCATCACACATCTTAAAGAGTAGTCGGTAATAGAGGTATGGTAAAGAAAAGGCAAGCAGGTAAGGGCAGAGCAGTAGTGGTGTGGAAAAATATGGAATTCTGTGTGAGGGAGGACTGAGCCACAGGGACAGAGGAAAAAAGACCAGTGAAATGAAAGATTAATGGTTTAACTGTAGGACCTCAGAAAACAAGCATAAGCCCTCAGTATACGTGAAAATCTCCTTCCCTTTAGAAGAAAAGTGCATAGTGATAGTAGGTAGGTAAAGGTAACTGCTTCTGTGTGGGAGGGTTTATACCACAAGTGTAACAGAAGATCCCACTCACCTGAGGCATGGAGAGGGGTCCTTTTGGTGACATTGTCTTTTACAGTGACAGAAGCACCCTGGCTGATGAGAGCTTCCACACACTCTGCATGTCCTTTAAATGCAGCCAAGTCCAAAGCAGTGCGTCCCTTCTCGTCCTTAATATCCAGATCTACCAGGGATTGGAGAAGTACCTCCAAGGCTTGATGATGACCATTATAGGCCTAGAATTATGAAATGCATCATGTTGAAGAACACAACTCCTGTCTTTCAAAGACCTTTCATGTAAACTGCAAATAAAACCCATCCCTGTTAGTGTCTCCTAAACACAATAAAAATCATACCATTTTCTTGATTCCTTCTGACTCTCTCTTCAACTTGAAAAGACTTTCCCAAATTACACTGTTGCCAAGAAACTAAAAAATCCCTAGTGTTTAGAGAAAGAAATTATGGTTCTTGATTGGTTCTAACCTTCTAGTAAAACCCAAGGAGAGGAGTTTCAGGCAATAATTTGCCCATTCAGTACAGGTCAATCAACAATTCATGTTTCACGTTCTAAAGCATCTGTCAGGGAAACGTTTGCTTCAAAAACCAGATTGACTGCAGTGATACTGGTCAGAGTTTGCACGGATTATCACCTAACTGGCCGCTAAATTCAATGCATGTGCTGGTCTCCAACTAAATGAGAGCAATTCTCAAACCAGATTTTTGTGCAAATGCACATACAAACAGAAACTTGACCTGCTGTTTATAGCTGATGCTTCATGGATTTTTCCTGCCAGTAAAGCAACCACAGTGGACAAGTAGGTGTACTTCCCAATCTACAGCCACACTGGAGCCAACAGCACAAACACAGCTGGCACAGCAAAAACCCAGTGGATAGCCCCAGAAACTGGAAACATTTCATTCACTTCGTAGGGATTACCCTCCTCTCCTTACTGTCACACTCACAGAGGACATAATTTTTTATTTATGCATGATTATGTAATTAGTATTATCAGAGTTGAAGCTGTGGACTCTCCATGCCTGGAGATATTAAAAATGCGATGGGGCATGGCCCTGAGAAAATCTGGTCCGGCTGATTCTGCTTTTACCACAGAGCTGGGACTTGATCTCCAGAGGTCCATGTCAACCTCAACTATTCTGTGATTGGCAAGAGGGAATTGGGAAGAGGGATCATGGCTCTTGAGCTCTTGGGAGAGAGGAACTATTGTGGTCTCTGAGGCCACACGTGCTAGATCCTGTTGTGATATCACAGTTTCCGCAGCGCTCTCACAGGACACTTCAGGGGTTTAAAAACACGCTTTCCCACACCCTGCTGTGTACCAGACAGCTTTTTGCACTGCACATCTCCACAAGAACATCAGACTATCCCATTCCGCGATCAAAGCTTAAGCTCCAGCCTCATATTTATAAACTTGTTTTAAATAAAAGTTGTGAATTTCCATTTAATTTCACTTCAGCGCCTGTGTCATCTTCTTACCTAAGCATTAGAGTCAGGAAGAATCAAGAGCTTCAGCTGCCAAAAACTTAATTAATGATTCCAGCCCAGCACCTGTTTTTGTTACATCTAGGCCTACATCCCTTCCCACCTTTTTCAAAACAAGTCCATGGTTAAACTTGCTTCAAAGACAGAGATTAAGGAGTTATTCCAGGAGATACTGATCAAATGCTTTACACATCTCATACTCACAGCTAAATGCAAAGGACTTTTGGTAGCTGCAGAGTCAGATTCTTCAAATATATTGTTGGTTTTTTCCAGAAGCTGGAAGAAGGGGGAAAAAATAAATAAATAAAAGACAGTCTTAAAACATTTTTACATCAGACAGGATAAGTTTTCATGGACTATAAGTCTATAAATCAGCAAAAATATATTTTACCCACAGTGAGTATTGAAGGATTGTAAAGTGTTCTCAAGCTTTTCTGCACAGGGTAAAGCTATAAGACTAGTTTAAAAGCTTGTCATGAACATCCTTACCCTGATTAATTAGTCTCCATGAAATCCCAGGACCTGCCTGGGTAAGAAAGAAACCCTCAAAAGAAAGGATTTGTGGAGTAAAGCCCTCAGGAAGTTTACATCGGAGAAAACACAGTTTCACCATTACACAGCATATGCAAGCCCTGTCTGATACAGTGTTTTGGGTAATTCTGACACATAATTAGCACTGGGAATAATTATAACTGAGCTGTGAATCATTCAATTTTATAATTTATCAAAGAAGAATCTGCTCCTATAATGACAGTCTTCCAAAATGCAACACATCCTTGAACTCCTGCAAACATCTAGTAAAATACATCACGTTTTTACATGATCTTCTTCATTCCAAGGGATCCTAAAGCATTTTAAGGCTTAAAACTGAGGACATTTCCATCCATCTAGAAAGAGGAGCTATGGGTTACCACCACTCCACAGCGTGAACCCTGACAACTTATCCAGCTGAGGCTGCAAAGAAAATCACACAGTGCTGACAACAATACTGACAATTCAACACCTGTGAGTAGCACTGCTCATGTGCACAGTCCTTTGCTTGGTAACTACTCAAAGTTTTAGTCTCCAAATGCCTTTGGGGCTGGAAATCACCATTTTACAGAAAATCAGTAATGGGAGACTGAAAAAAAAAAGCAAAGCATGACAGGCATCTACAACTGACTTTTAATGTTCCTAATGCCACAAGTCAACTTTTCACGGTCTTTTTTGGGTTCTCTTTTTGTTTGTTTTGGATTTTTTTTTTTTTTTACAGAGTAAATTTATGAAAAGACTGAAAAAGAGGAAAGGAAGTTTTTGTGACAATCAGGACAAAATTTAGGCTATGACAACATGGAAACCTCTCCAGAGAGACCAATGAAAGCCTACAGAGGGTTTTGCAGCCTATGCTGCAAGATGATGGTGTGTCCTAAACTCTGATGTACACCTGAACTTTTGGTGTAACAAGTTAGTCTTTAATAGACCTATATATCAACGATAAAATGATGCAAAAATCTAACTGGAATACAAGTCAGCATTAATAATGCACAAGGTGTCACAAATCTCTTATTAAACAAAGGCAGTAATCTGAATCCTACGGAAAAGCTAGAAAATTAGGCAGTAATTTCATTTATTTGGATATTTTGTGCCTAGTAATATGTCAAGACTGGCAAAGAAGTGTGTGTTGATAAAAATACCACTCATAAGCAAGTGGGTGTGTGTATTAACAGGTAATACAAGTTTTAACACTTCCCTACAGCTAAGGGCAGGGGGAAAAAAAAAAATCAAGTCCCCCACCAGTTTCTTGGTAGGTTTGGGACAGTTAAGAAACACATTTGGTGTTACCACATGGAACCACCTCCAGCTAAAATACTGTTCTTCACTTATATAAGAAAGCTGTAAACAGGATGAAGCAGTAGCCAGCTCTGAATACATGAATACATCTGATTTTCTCTACTGAGTAAACAACCTAAAAAAAAAAAACCCTCACCAAACAAACCCAAGCACTAAGCCTGTTCCTCTGCCTACTTAATACTGGCCTTTACTCTGAGTCCATGAGGGCAGCACAGCAGACTAATTGAATCACTTTTAATTACATTTATCATCATCAGTTGAAATTCCAGGATCAAAACTTTAACAAAGAAATACTTCCCTTCACCTGTCAGAAGGCTCCAAAAGTCTCCTGGAACAAGGCAAATAATTGCCTCTCAAGCAGATGAAAGAAACCACACAGAAAATTGACAAAATTAAGGCTCTAAAGGCACAAATTGTGGGACTGGAGAGCCCCTCACAAAAGGCATCTCCATGGCTTAAAGTCAAAGCAGTTTAGGCTTAATGAGCTTATTAGTCATAAGGCTGAATGTCTCCATCGTAAAGTCAAGCGTAAACAAGAATGTGAAGGCAAAACTGGTAGCTCTCAGAAACAGAGCCATCCAGTGCAAGAAGACAAATTATAAAGGAGAACAACAAGAGGAAGATTAAAGAACACGGCATTAATAATTTTTTTGGATTTTCTTGTCAAGCACCGCTTTCTAACAATTAACACTGCCACCTGAAGGATAAACATCATGCACAAAGAGATAAAAAGTGCCAGGTCCAAGAAATTCTCCAGTTTCCCCCGCGTCTCTATTGGCTCTGTGGGTGCATTTATAGTAAATTACATCTGCTTGTTGTAAGAACCCATGAAACAGTGTGTCCTTGAGGGACTCTCGCTCCACTATACTTAGAAGAAGCTATCCATAATTGTATCAGTTTTTAAAAAGGCTAATTCATCGCTCGAAATCATTGCCCTGGAAGCTTAAACGCACAGGCCCCGCAGAGCAACCGCAGCGTGTCTGCTGTGCTGCCATCCACGCCTGCCTGCAAAGCTGGCCAAGGCATTTCACTGCAGACACACAAATAAGCATGAACTACCAACAGTTTATGGTTACTCGTGGCTGGCTGGAGAATGTCCCAGCATATCACATCTCTTGGTTTTGTGACTTTGAAGTGATGCCTTTCAGCTGATCACGTCTCTATCTAGTGAGAGCCACAGATCTGAAGCGACCGTCAGAACTGTGCAAAGACACCGAGACTGATGGGCACTCCTCTCTGTGGTTAGGTCAGAACCTTTGAAAAGGCAAGGCTACCCTTACTCTCTTTCTGCCTCTTGGAAATTTCCAGCATGACCCCTTCTCTTCCCATAACAGCACTATTTAATACTGCATGTAATTATTTTGTGAAGTCTTCTTCGGACTCAGAAACAGGAATGTGAGTGCTTTGGGAGGGAGACACAAGCAAAGATAAAACACATCAATTATTCAGTTCTATTCTTCCAAACTAACAGCACTACAAGGTTATTACTATAAACTATCTTCTCTCCCCCTCAGTTCAGCATGAAGGTTATTAACTTCTACAGTTCTCACCATTTTATTTGTGCAGTAAGGAAATATTTACAGGCACACGAGGATTTACTGCTTGATTTTATTCTGTGGGTATAAGAAATTACTATCTTGCATATATGATATGGTGTGTGTTCCCCTCTTCATTTTTTGGGGCATTCAGATATGCTAGTTAATGAATCAGGGTACTTCATATGACTGTCCTTATAGACCATAATACATTCTAAAATTCAGCTCTGGTTTAAAAAAAAAAAAAAGGCAGCTCATTGAAGCATCTCAGTAATTTAAAATTACTGTTAGGTAGAACAGAATCTAAGACTTTACTTTCATCATGCATAAAAGGCTTAAGCTACACTTTTAAAAGGAAGAGTCAAAAGAAACTTCAAACCATAGACACCGTGGTGCTATGGGACACGATGGGTGCTACCTCAAACCCTAAAAGAGAAGAGGATGTGTGATCCTGCCCGAGCCATCACACACAGGCACCTCCAGGCACAGCTGTTTAAACGCACTCCTGATAGTTATGTCACAGGTTTGAGCTACCTGGCACTGAAGTTTAAAGTGACTTTTTTCTGAGAGTTTTACTATTTTAGTAAGGCAACTTCAACATTGCAACACACAGACTTCCAGTACTCTTAATGCTAATTGTAAAATGGCAAAATGTTAGATTAAATGTGTGTGTTCTATAAATGGCTTTACTCTGAAAGGTTATTAATCAAACAGCGTTCAGAAATTTTCACACATGTAAAGAGCTGATCAAAAGGCAGTAGAGACAAAATTTTAAGTTGAACACTGCTCTTCTGCAATAATTGTATAGTGATGAAGCTTATCACTTACAAGGTCATTCATAACTGGAACTAGTAATGCTTTTTAATGTCACTTTCAGAACTGAATAAAAATATACCAGCTAGATGTCACTTTGCATCTCCTCTTTCCTGATAAATTGCAATAGATAATTGTCTCTACTGGGAGAAAACATAACAGTAGCAGCTTCTTTTAAATAAAGGTTTTTCCAGCAAGTAGCAAGCACAAGATTGAAAACTCTCATCAGTTGTTTCTGATTATATAGAAAAGAGTAAAAGAATTAACCTCTGTACTACTTTATACCAGGGAAGCGCATTTTTAAATCTCAGAACTATTCCTGATTGAATAATTCAAAGATGAATTGGCACAAACACATCCTCAGGGGAACAAGCAATCCTGTAAGCTCTCTCCATGTTCATAAATACAAATGCTCAAATTATTTTAATTTGATCAGGTTCAAGTCAATATGCACCTTTAACCCAGTGGCTGATGTTTCCCTAAGATCAGGCTTTAAAAATGAGATTAATCAATATTTACATCCATTTCATTCACGTGCACAGATCATGGGCCAAGTTAAAACAACATAAGCAAGAAGTAGTTTCACAAGAGCTCAGGTAGGCTGAGCCTGAAGACATTTATCGAGTAGTTCCATGCAACTCTTCCAGTACAAAGTTTAAATAACCAGTGCCCCACCAGAACAGCCACCACCATGCAAACAGGACACTTACCTGGCACATAAGAGAACAACGCTCAAGTCTTTAAACACATCTAAATCTGAAAACTCGAGCAAGCCTCCAGGCCACTGGCTGTTCTCACCTGGGGCACAGATCTGCTGCTGGAGCGTTTCCACTCCGTACAAAATCATTTCGTATTAAGCCAAACTCGGTGGGTCACACAGAGGAGATTCTCACCCAATGAGTATTCATACATGGAGGACAGTTCCAAATGAGAGTGAGAGATCCCACCCAGTACCAGCCAGCACAATATGTTGGTCTCTTCTGGGGATGTAGAAGTCCAATTTCTTAGTCAGAGCAGAGATTTGAACTTGGGACTTTCACACTCAAGTCACATACATCACATTTCTTTCTGGCCAGAAATTCTAACTTGGAGGTTCTTTAGAGCCTCATACTTTGCTTTGAGGACCCTCTTAGCCAGTGAAACTTCTGCAAATTTCATACAGTTGTGCAAAAGGCATAGGAAGGCTCATCTTTAGAGAAATAGTTATCCTTAAAAATTTCCTCTTTGGATTGAAAATTTGAGCGCTGGTGAAATACAGTGACAGTCAATTTTTAAAATGTGCATTTCAGTGTTATTTTTGCTCCTCTCCTCTCATTTGAGCCTATGCTCTGTAATACACACAAGTGCTTTTTAAATTCAGGCTCACTTGAAGCTGTGTAATTTACATTTCTTCTCTGAACCACTTCGAAATTGGCCACAGACTTTCAGAAGACAGACAAGTGCTGGTCCCATTTCACACGACCAAATGCAAAGTTACTTTAACACCCAGGGAAGTGTCATGCCAGTCAGGTACGTGCACCGGACTCACAACTCCTAAGACTGACTGAGGAGAAGCAACAGACTTGAGCAAAGCTGGAGCCTGTAAGCAACAGGAAGGAGGAAATCCAATGGAAGCAAAAGCAGCCCACATGCAATTTCTTGAAGTACACGGCATGCTAGTTCAGAGTTGTGATTCTTCTTCCTTTATCAGAGTGAATACAAGGATTTGCAAAATACAAAGAAAATACACAACATGCAATCGTTTTTCATTTACTCACTATATCCAATGGAGTTTTGCTTCCAATCTAATTAAAAATGTCAATTAGAATAATTAAAGACAGAAGTATTTAAGTACAATGGTAATCTGCAAGTGTTTCTTGTTTTTTTGGGTTTTTTTTTTTATTTTTCCTGCACAATAACTGCATTGCAAGCAGTGCATGAACAGAATCGAGACCTGATCCTGTGTGCCCCATGTCTACACTGCCCACCCATAGAGGAAATACTCCTGAAGCAACAAGGCTACAGCCACTGAGGATAAACAGCACTTACATTACTTCCTAAGGGAGGAGGGAAAGGAGGAAAATAATGAGAACGTTTAAGATCAAACAGACCTACAGACACAAAATACACACTGTGGAAGACTTTGCTTAATGAAGTTAGATCACTTTGTAAACCTACAAATACGAATAAACTAGGGATATTTCTGTTTGAAAGTCTGCTCATGCAAGCAAACCTCTTGCCTTCAATAAATAAGCGTGATTACACCCCTAAAACCCCAGTGACTTCAGCTCTTTCTGAGAGCTGTTTATCACTCTAATGCAATGCATCATGCCGTGACCAAATGTCCTTTTCACTGGATTCAGTAGATTTGAAGGAGTCAGATATTCTTCCCACATTTACATTTAAACACCACACACACAGATACACAGACAGGTATTTAAGGCAACAGGGAAGTCCATGACCTCTTTCCAAACTGAAGGAAAAATGTCTCCTGCAATGCTGCAATGGCCTTGTTCTCCGCCAGAAGACAGCAGATATAAGTGCCTTGCTTCTGCACTCTGGGAAAATAAAAATATAGACTAAAAAAAGACAAGATCTGTCAGAGAGACAGAAAATAAACCTCAGGGATGCTAGGCAATACTCTGTCCTCCAAACCAAAGTGCCAGCAGGGTGCCAGAGCAAATGGTAAATCGCTGCACTCACTGAGATCCTAAGCAGCATTAGCTTTCTAGGAAACATTTTTAGAATCAAAATTATCTACTTTCCAAAACATAAAATTTAGGACAGATTGTACAACAATAAGCTAAAATATATCAGTGTATCTAGCCTACACAGGCTCCTACTGATCATTTAACCAGTGGTACATATTGCACAAATGCTGACATCAAAGCTTAAGTCAGTCTCCCATGATTTGGGGGATTCTAGAACTGAGAGACAAATTAGGTTTATTAAAATTTTTTTTGAGCATTAAGTTCCTAAGTTCTTCTCCTTTGGAGACACTTCAGTTAATGACTTTTGCACTTCTCAGCTAAAAAAGGAGTTTCCGTGTTGGAAAAGCTCTCATAGACATAGGTACGAAGGAATTCACCACACAAAACACTATCGTCCCTGGTTCAGACAAAATGCTCCCTTTGAGAAGGAGGGTGTTGGTTGTGCAGACAGACAGGCATTTATGAAGGAGAAAACCCAGAATGTATCCCCTGAATAAAGAGATCTGGGTCAGGAGGAGGCCTAGAGGCTGTCACTGAACGAGCACCAGAGCCAGATCCCCATGTGGAAAAAGCTTTTTAACACCTATCCCAACCATGCTTGTGATTCACTCATCACTAATTACCAGCATCCTGCTCTCAGATGGATGAATGCACAAATTCTTGTTGATACAAGACATAGATATTTAGCAGCAGCAGCCACATCGAAGAGTTGTGGGGTCTGGGATTTCAATTTCTCCCCAGGTTAAGGAACCAAGTTTGAAGGCATGGCTTAACTACCTTGGAGTAGCAAGGGCTGGTCTAATAAAAGTCTTCCCCAGCCTTTCCTTTCACAGCACAGCCAAAATGGCCTTCTGCTGCCAGACATCTCCCTCCGCCCCTTCTCCCTGACACGCACCGCTCTGCCATCACCTCACCGCAGGCAGGCAGAGATTTGGCTTTTCTTTTGGACATGGCTCTTGGTTAAACCTTGCTCTCCTCCCAGCCTCAAATGAATTAGTCCCTGTGCCGATTCAATCTCTATTAGTCAAAGAATGATTGTCATTTACTAACAGAATAAGGAGAAGAGCAGATTAAAAGAAAAAACAACCATCAATTCTTACAGAGAAGATACTTCACTACAGGAGGCAGGCATTCAATTCTGTTTGCCCTAGCATTGCACAGAAACCTATTTTTATCAGCACAAAGTGCTTGACTGTCTCTCCAGATGGAATTTTAATGTGAAATTACAATTTAAATTCTACTCTTTTCACATCATTAAAGACATTGTGATAAGAGATCACTTCAATGAAAGAAAACCCCACCATATTTTTCTTTTTTTTCTTCCAAAGGAGTTTTATGATGTGATCAGCTCTAAAATACCAGCTAGCAGTTGTGACCAACATCCCTGACTACTGAACACCAAAGTCAGTCCCAATCTAAACAAACTTGAGGCTATTTTTAGAAGAAGGAAGGCAGATGGGAGTTTCAGTTGCTTGCAAGCACACATGCCCACCGTGCCTTTATGAATGGCTCTTTACAGATGGAGAAACAATCGAGGAGTCTGCTTCCACTCTTCTCTTTTTAGCAACATCATGTCATTCATTGCAGGGCAACTACCCCACTAATATCCCAGACAACCTAAATGTCCTCCAGGAAAAAAAGCTTCTCTTGTGGAGCTTTGTGGTTGGAACACACAGGCACAAATTTTGTGTGTTTGGGTCAAAGGATATGACCTTTTCACTCCTATTTCTTACTTCTCCTAATACCTTTGCTCTTCACACAAAGAAATGTAGCTAAGTTCCAGCCAAGGTATTGGGCTCACAGTAAACATGAAAGCCAAAAAATGAAAGTGTGTTTTCATAGATAAACCAACCTTTCCTAAACTGCACTGAAACATGTAAATATTTTATAACACTGAGAAGCTCTGCTGCTTAAAGCACAGACCAAATCCCCTAGTGAGGGAAACTCCACCGGATGCTGCATCTTCTTCTTTGGACTTACTTTTGAAAGTGAACATTTATTTAGAAATAAGCTCTTTTAGATACCTGTTATAAAAAACTGAGGGAAGAGGGGAAATGAAAATTAATCTTAGAGGGTCCTTGATGAACTTGCCATATTCTGGAACACCAAAGTAATTCCCTAACATTTTGCTGAAGTTTGGTTTTTTGCATATAGAGAAATACTAGTAATCATTACTCATAGAAAAACAAGATTATTGTTGCACCCACCTTGGCTTAGTTTTGACTAGAATTAAAGCTCCATATTTCGCATGAACTCTTTCCTCTAACAAATTTTGGGCCCATAAGGCACTGTCTTGTTCTAGGATAGATAATTCCTAGATATTTTCATTTATGATCTATCAATAATAAATATTATATACCCAGGGGATAAAATAAGAGTTAATTTGGCACTGAAAAATAATGGTTTTATTTCAATAATCATGCTCCATTCTATTATGAGTAACAAGAGTAGTCACTGTACTCTGGGTAACAGCTACCAGAAATCAAGGTCATGACTCGTGATGAAGTCCTTGTCATAGGTCTACACCACAGAGAGCACAACAAACTGGGATCAAGAGACCAGTCAGCCTCACAAGGCAGCAAGGCTCCTTTCCATCTGCACCAGATGAATCCTTGTTGCAGCTTTTAGACACAAAGAGCCATGAACAACCATAACTCTGTCAAAACCAGTTTGATTGCGTTATGGGATTTCAGTGCCTACAGATGACACTACTTTTTATCAGAAGCAGCATGGGAATCAACAACTGGCTTAACACCTGGGATTCTCATGTTGGAATAAGTGAATAAACTCAGGCACGAGGATTCTTTCCCATTTCACGCACACAGTATAATTTACCTTTCAGCTACTCAAGACTCTGCTCTCAGCCCTTTTACCATCCTGAATACTAGCATTGCAAAGAAATCAGTGTAATGGTGGTTCCTGTACCAGTCATTTAGTCAGCATTATCAAATATAAAGTTAGTAAACTCAAAACTTCGTAGCTCACTACAACAAAACCAAATCACCTTCTGCTACCAGAGCACCAATGCTTTCTGACACGCTGAGTCTCTGTATTACAGAGAGAAAATGAGATGCTTGTCAGACTCTAAACACCAGTGGCAAAATCCCGGTCCCCTCAAAACTTCCAGGTTGACTTCCTAGTACAGAACAGTGGTCCTGTGCCTGCAAAAGACTCAAATTCATGGCACTTTTCTATTGTACACAGAACAGCTGTGTGACTAACTCTGCAAATGATGCTTGACCTTGGGTTTCCATACTGCAGCTACAACCACAAATACAGGAAGACTCAGATGGAAAAACATGGAATTTTTCTATCCAAATATAGAACACTTGCTGCACAGCTGTCTCTGGCCCACAGTTTGCATTTCACCCTCCAAAATTAAAAGAAAACCCAACACCTCTGACATGCACTGCCTTCCCAACTCTTTGTTTTGTCTGCCAAGCCTAAGCAACACCACGATTCGATAGCAGGTCTGTCATATGTTGCCAGAAAATACACACAGCAACAAGTACAACAACAGAGAGGAGACCTTGCTCCACGCTTGATCTGTGCCTCCAGGCACCCAGGGACTATGATATGGAGGCTGAAAGAGAATCCCCCAGTGAGGAGGCTTTTATGGAGGTCTCTGCTTGTGCAAGTCATACAAGAATCCGGTGATGAGACATGGGTAAGATTGCATTACACGTTGCTGTGGCTATACATGTGTGGGCTTGTACAGAGCACAGAGCACTCCCCTCTCTATATAAGCCAAGCACATTTGGTTTTGTTCCAAATGGAGGTCAGGCTCAGCAGAGAACCCCTCCATCCTCACAGGCAGAGTCACCAGAGATCAGCTCTAGGAGAAAGCTCTAAACAAGGCAAGGCCAAATTCAGTGCCACAAACAACAAAGGAGCAGTGATATTTTAAGTGTCCTAAATAAACATGCTTGCAGGCGGGAGCTAAAAAGGCTTAACATCCCACCTGAAATTCTGACCCAGTCCTGCCCTGGTGTAATTACTGCCCAAGGTTCCCAAGCTGCTGGGATCCTGCCCCAGGCCAGCTGCAGCATTTTTCCTGTGGTGGCACACGTGATGTGAAAGCAGCACGTGCTGTGCAGAGCTCCCTCTTAATAATTAAATACTTTGACTCTTCAACATAGAAAGAACCAAACAACATGTAACACTAAACAGCACACAGTGTTCTTACAAAGCATGAATATCGGCACAATTTTTCCTAAATAGAACTTTATTTTTTTTAAAAGCAATTAAAGTCTCTTTATATGTGACCACCCTGGATATCAGGCAGTTAACACCCATCTTCATGACACAAGTAACAAACATCTGTAAATCCACCCTACACATCTCCCAAATGCAATGTTTGGCTAAAAATTTTTGACTTTTTATAAGATGCAATTTCTAATCACTCAGATAGAGAATAGAAAAAAAAACAAAGGAAAAAAAACAGTTACATTTTATACAAGGTTAATCTTGATTCTGGTAATTTTATCAATGCTGCTATTATTTCACTAGAGGCAAAAAAAGAAACTGCAGGTATACAGCTGACAAAAACTATTTACTCTCTCAGTTTGCAGGTGAGATAAAGTGTCAGGTAAATAAGGCACATTCTCTGTCATGTACCAGGAACTGTCCCTTGCTACTGGCATACACACATACACTGGGAATATTTTGATCACAGTTAAAAATAACTTGGTCACACATAAACTCCACTCAAAGACAACATTTAAGTACAAGCTTGTTGAATAAGGACTGGACAATCAAGATGAATGTGTTTTTAAGATACATCTGGGTGCATATATTCGAGTTTGCTGCACCATATTGCAGTTTTTTCACAGATTTCTCAATATCCAAAGAACTCAATAGTAGCCACCAGGGGAGTTCACAGTATTAGCATATGCACAAATATAACAGCAGATAGAGACTTCTGAAAACGAGCACTCACCAGTTCCAAACACTGCCGGTGCCCATATGCAGCAGCATAGTGCACAGTGTTGTACCCCTCCTTATCCTGGATGGATGGATTGGCATCGTTCTGTAGAAGGAATTCCAGACACCTGTGGATGATTCACTGGTGTAAGTGCGAGCTCACAATATTCAACACTCTCCCTTCACTGCAGCTGGAAGTGGCACTGAAAACTGGCAGTTGTTAATGCTGTGTTTGTAGCAGCACGTCAAATCACTTTTCACCGATAGCTCCTCACATTCACTTTTTCTTTTTTTTTTAATGAGAAAATCCCCACTCATCCTTGAGGATCATCTTCATGAAAAAAATCTTCAACCCAACTTTTGTGGCTACTCTAGATTACAAAACTGGTTTTCTACTACAAAGCCTGAAAGAAAACTATGCAACTCCGTGCCATGATGTAAACAGCCTAGAACTGCTACTACGCAGATAAAAACTCATATATCAAACCATCATCCTCCAAACATGCATCTGGGGCAGGCTGGAGAACAGAGACTTAACTGAGGTAATTTTCTGACATGTACATACATGAATATATTTTCTTCTTTGTTGGCTTTTTTTAAATTATGTTTTTCAAAGGATCTCTTTTGTTCTCTTTAGCTCTTACTACTTTCTGTTATTCAATCAAGATACCATCATTTTTATTAGTAGTATTTTCTCCCATAGTCTGTGATCTGTGGTGAATGTAAGGCTGTCCTATGAAAGAGGGGATTTTTTTTTTTAAATCACTTAGCAGATAGATGAAAATGTTAATCCCAGTGAATGCATTGAGAAAGCCATTGGCTACTTCTTTTTACAATATACATACTATCTTGTGCATGATAAAGACAGTGCATGATACTAAAAAAATTTTAAAAATTACTGAAGCTGTACATTTTCCATTAAGAAACAGCAACAAGCACAGAAACAGAAATAGAGGCATATGTGCACACAGAAGAGCGTGGAGCATTTTTCTATAGGTTAGCCCTCACTGAAGCCAAGCATTGTGTTCAGCAGAGCAAAGAACGAGCAAGAGCAGAGCGTAAAACTGCAAACCAAAGCAGTGGTGCTCTCCAGCAGCGAACTCTAACTGCTTTTTTGACACCAAACTTACAATGCAGCTTCTTTTTCCTTCATCTCAGTGGTTCTTTCAAGTTCTTCAGCATTTTCATGGGAGTTGCCTAAAATATTCTTTCTTCTTAGCACAGAGGACAGAAAAATGCAACTTATTTTCAAAGTATCATACCGGTGATTTTGATGCAGTCTGCCGCCCATCCCCAACCTCATCTTCAAGGAGCTGGTCTCCTCCAGCCAACAGTAACAATTATACAAGTTAAATGAGTGTACTGCATGGGTCTGCAGTTAGTAAGCTTTGCAAGCTATTGAGACAACTACAACATGGCAGTTTATTGTCCCACAAGTAAATGCCCGAAGGAAAAAAAATAAAAATTCTGATTTCTATCAGATACAGTTTGACCACCACTTTCTAGAATCCTTCTGTTTCTCCCACAGCAATGTTGTGCACTTTTTTCTTTTCAAGAGAGTAGCTCAGGATTAGCACATCTTGCTTCTTTCTACAATAACCTGCTAGTTCTTCTCTAGCATTTAGGATTTCGAACAACTTTAATCACTGATACTAAATCGGTCTATCTTGAATCTGCATTAGCTGACTCGCCATCTGTCAAATATATTGGCAACACTGTGTGATCTCGTGGTCAGGTTCTTTAGTTTCTGAGGGAAATTCTGAAAGAGCTCAGCATGTCATCATATTCCTGCATACCCAATGATTTTTGGCACCTCTGCTTCCCAGCTGGATGCACAGCAGACAGACTATGATTTGTGAGCTTACAATCACAAGCTTGTGATAACCATCTTTCTTGGCCACCAAGGACAACACAGAATATGTTTCCAATCTGTTATCATCATGGATTAGTACTTGAAAGGTTGGTAGAAAGACAGTTTGCTAATTTCCATCCTAATATAATACACAGTATTCCCAAACGGATCCTGCACAGAACAGTACATCTGTTTTTAATGTGCCATTTCCCATTTGGAATATCAAGATTTGACATTCTTCCTGTAGGTGCTAGCAATAATTGGTTGTTCTACAAACTCAGGGTCTGTCTGTTGCCCACTGACTCAGAAAAAGCTTAATTATTAATAAAATAACACCCCTGAATATTAACACTGTAAGTTCATAGGCAGTATTCCTGAGCTATGCTGAATTCCTACTTGCATCTTCTTTCAGTTAACTAAAAATCAGTGAGATCCCCAAAACAAGATTCCCTGAACAGAACAAGCGATGATCTAGGGAAAAAGTACATACTCAGAATCTGCAATTGCCTCGTTAATGAAAATGCTGTGTGATTTCTGTTGCTGTTCTGTATGCTGTCCTTTCCCAAGATCATAAACAACAGCTACCAGAATAGCTGAAACAGTAGGGCAACCTCACTGCACCAAGATTTCCCCTCTTCATTAACTGTCCACATCCAAAGTTAATGATGAATATTCTTTGGACGGAGTTTGCAGACCTTGGGAGTTTTTTGACACACAGCAGGACAAATAAATTGCTGGCCTATAAAATCACGGACTGCAAATAGCTTTTCATCTATGTAACAAGGCTTCTTCCAGAACATCTCAAACCAAAAAAAATAATGAGAAGACAGCATCACAACATCTGAACCAATTTAGGTTTGGACTGTGAGGGCAAATAAAGGCCACATATTCCTACCAAAGTTCAGGATGTGACTAAGGAAAGCTTTTTTTTAAAAGGAGGGATGAAAGCAGATACATCCTGAAGTTAACCAAGAGCTTGTTTAAATGCAAGAACTTCACCTACCAAGAACCAAAAGCTGAAAAACACACAGTGAATCATTATCAACACTTCAAGTAACACCTCACCCTGGTAAGACAGAATTAGAAACAGCCAGTGGTGAAAGCCTTCCTACAAGCCTACCTTGATTTTAGTGCCAAGCACAGACCTTTGACAATCCTGCCTCTTCTTCCCAACACTGTCTAGTTTTGAGGGTGACGGGGAAGACATTTTTTTATATCAGTGTTGTCATAGCAAAGAATGCAGAAGCTGTCAAGGCTCTGATGTGGCATTCAAAACTCTACCATGAAGTTAAACCAAACTTTTCCCAGTGTGGCTTTGAGGTGGTATTCTGCTGGGAACGATGCAGATGTACTTTCACCAGATCCCACTACCCAAGAAACCAAAAACTAGATCCTTAGTGTCTAGAGGAATGAGACAGAGAAGCACAGGATGACCTAAAATAAATACAGATTGCTAACAGTTTTAAGAAAGAACTAACCAGATGATGGATTCTGGTTTATACAGTACGTTATAAGGAAGAGATTGCCAAAATATGCAACAATCTGGGAATTAAAATTGCAGTCACTAACCACAGCATTTCTAAGTTTTGCAGCTGTTTTCCCCTTTTCTCATAAGAATAACACTGTGATCTGCCAAAGGATATTCCCCAGGCCTCTCTCTAAAAAAGCAACCTGTTTGGACAGGGTGAGCACTTTTATCAGTTCTGACAGTGGAGTGAGACTGATGGTTAGATCTATCCCATCTTTTCCAGAAGTTTGTCAGAATGCCAGAGGTCTGTAAGTGCGGCACATCTAGTAAAGCCTCTCCTGCTGTCTCTTGCTCCACCCCTTCTGATGGACGTGCTGATGTAGAAAATCCACTGAGCTTATCCTTGTGAGGAAATCACACAGAGGAAAACAGAGACAAAACGTTGTGAAATTAGTTCAGTAGGACAGGGTGACTGCAAAACTGTGTGTCACTCCAAAGGTAAACCGTGGAGCCGAAATGCCACATCACCTGGGGATTTGGCTTGCAGTCAGAGCAACTCAGTGTGGAGTTATGCACACATCTGAGAGGAATTCCTTTGCTAGCAGGATCATTTTTTTTGGCTCAAACCACATGGCAACATGAAAAGACTAGGATGACTCTGATTTAGCAAAACACTCAGAACAAGAATCACACAGAGGCTTTCTTACTTTCGGTCCATGTCAGAAGCAGCAGCATAGTGCAAAGGGGTGCGGCCCCAGTCATCTGTGTCGTTAATATTGGCTCCTGTCGTCACCAGGGTCTCAATACAGTGGAAATGGCAATTTGCAGCTGCATAGTGCAAAGGCGTCCTGGAACACAAGTGGCAATTCGTTACCTCATATTCCAATATGCACAAGCAAGGATAAAGATAAATCTTAAGTGTTGCATTCCTACAGATTTCCAACAGTCAATATCAGCACGATAATTTACCGAAATTTAACAAAATACTGTGTTAAGAGGAAGCTCTGGTGCTCCTACAAAGTCTAATAGGATTCAGATCATCAGCCTGTGTCTTGCAAACAACCCATTCCTGGTGACAGCCTCTGCTGTGGCTCTACATACATGCTACTTTCTTCCAGTTGGGAGGCAGAGCAAATCACAGTGTCCCTTGCAGCATCTTGTTTAGCTGGCATGGCAATGCTTCATATGGGGGGTGGAATCCTCCAGGAAGCACAGCAAATAGCAGCTATCCTACCATCATAACCCGGGCTTGTCTTAGGCACACAAGCACAAGAATTTAGGCAATTAGAAAAAAAAACCCTGTGATATTTTGAAAAGAGAAACCTCAAGAGGGTGGGATGGCTTTAATGTATTTAATGAAGTCTGCACCTGTCTGTCTGGCATATAACTGCAGCAGCAAGAGCTCTGCAGAGAAGGCCAAACTACTTTATTTTACTGCCATTTTCCATAGAACATATGATTTCCAGACTGATGTGGCCTTTCTTCCTTGTCTGATAGATTGATTCTTTTTTAAAAGAGCTTCTTATTTTACCTACCTCCCACATTTGTCCTTCTTATTAAAATCTGCTCCACTGCTTTGCAAGAGTTTTATACATTCTACATTACTGGAAAGAAAAGAAAACAAAACATGAACAAAACAGAAGCTTACATCTGTATTGCCTCCTCTCCCCAAAAAGGAAAAAGTTACTCTGATCATTTTTGTATTATTTGCTGCGCAAAAACAGGGTACAGCTAACTACAACATGAAATTCTATCAAACAGAAAATGAAGCTTTAAAAACACTATTTTTTTCCCCCTAAAAAACCTCAAACTTTTCTTCTGCAGAAGAGAAAAAGAAACTAATTTTCCAAAGAGAGCACAGTAAATGCGATCAGAATTTAGTGTGTTTAGAGATTTCCAATGAGAGCTGTACTTCAGTGCTTCCCACACTGAACTGGTATTTTACAAGAGAATTTATAAAGAAAGTTGTTGCTTCTAAAATGACAGTCTAATAATGAAGAGGTGACATTTAACGAAATCCACCCCCATTCAGCAAAGCATTCAGCAGTAAAGCACTTCGCTCAAATCCTGTTTACTTAGTGAGATATAATCACAAGAGTCACTTTTAGGTTTATTCCCATATGATTTGTTGACTATTGATAGATCCAAGCACATCTCCAAGTGCTTTGCTGAATAAGGGGCATAGCTATTTAAAGCAATGGTCACATCAACACGACATTTATATAAGTGGGGAAGAATTCATCACACCATAGTGGTTTCTTCATCTTGTTTAAAGCCAGGCAATTTTTAACAGGAAACAAATCAGCTGAATTTTCACATCTTCCGTAATTCAAGCAACTAAAGGTATGACTCCAAGCCAGAAAATGACACAAAGAAGTGCAGCAGTTTCCAAGAATCCTTGTCATTCACAGAGGCAATAAATCACCCGTGTTCACACTCAGATGAGCAGGCCTTTGAAGTATGTTCTTTTCCTAGCACCCATGCAACTCCCATTAATGTAATGCAAGTAACAGGCATGTGTCAGGAGAAAAACTAATGCTTTTTGTAAATCTCCAGCTACAGAAAAAAAAAAAAAAGGCTGGATGCAATTATGCAATATTTTGGAGTATGTTGATCCCTACTCTAAATTGCAGTTGCGTAAAATAACTACAGAACACTCACCACAACGTACCAAAAATAAAAACATTTGCTAGTGTGACAATTTTAGTAAGCCACTGGGAAAATATGGTTTATTTTCATGAGCCACTTTTGCTTCTTATGAAGCCTCTACTTCTCTCTGAGACTTCCAGGATGTTTTTATTATTCTCTTGGGGTGTAGCCTTATCAAAGAGGTAACATCTGAACTATATTATAATAACCTCCATCCAAGCAACTGTCACATCTCCTCTATTAATGTGAGAGAAGTATCAGGAAGAGTAATACTACAGGAGTAATAAAACCAATATTTGGATCAATTTTATTAGCTTTTTCTTTTGTAGTAACAAAACATTGTAGTAACAGTAACATTGTAATATATATTTTGGTTCACTGAGAATAAAAAGCAACTTCCAGAAAGATTGCCAAGTATTTGCTGTGGATGAGCATTTCTGCTTGATATAACCACAGAGAATCCAAAATGGGCTATAGCCAAGGCTCCATTTCAGCTGCTTTCTGAGCCATAAAGTACTCAACAGGAGAGTCTAAACTCAATGATTGCCAAATGTTTTGTCCTTCTCCTAGGTTAACATCGCAGCACTTCACTGACAATTATTTGGAAGTATTTGAACTAACTGAATGCTGCATTTACAGCTTAAATTGACGTATTTCAACTTTCACTGCAATTTCCATTTCTGGCCTCCCAGCACTTATCAGGAATGCATCACCCTAAGAAGGGTGAACCTTTTGACTTTCTAATTTGGAAGTTGGTTGGTTGGATTTAGGTTGGTTTCTCTTTTAGAAACTTTTAAACTTGCACCTGAAAAATCGAAGAGGGAGACAAAGTACATTTGGACTCCAAGGTTGCAATGTGATGGGCACTGTTGCACAGCTGCATTTTTGGACAAGGGCACAGTTCAAAGGTAAAGGCCAGGAATAACCCCTGCCAGCAGCATCCTAGGTCTACAGCTCCTGCTCCTCACTTGCTGTGCCCTAGGAACTGATGATTTCCTGCAGATTGCTAGCCCTCAGAGACTGCTGTGCCCAACAGGCAGGCCTGGCTCAGTGTGCAGCACCCCACAGAAACGGAACCAGGGCATGAAAAGAGTTTTACCCAATGCCTGAAACCCATGCTTCAAATCACAACCCAGCTCGCTGCAGTAGAGGGACTCAGATCACCTCCTTTCCTTTGCGAGCACACCCCAACACGAAGGCAGCAGCAAAGGACAGCCTCACGTGACTCAGTTTTGACATCAGGCTGCTTCGCTTCCCTTGCACATCGCTGAATTCCCCTGTGGGTGGCACAGTCAGGTTGGCTGGCACCAAACCTGCAGCGAAGCCACAGCATAACCTAAACCAGCTACAGTCACAGCTACTCACCCTCCTGCAGCGGCGGCGTGGAGGCACGTTCTTCCGAAGCTATCGGGGGTGTCTATCTCAAAGCCTGCAGACAGCACGTGCTCATTACTAAACAAGGACACTACGCTATACTTTTGTCCTAGTTAAACCACAGGAAACATCGCAGAGACAGAAAAATCAGTTAGTTGGAAAAAAAACAGAACGCAAGCAACTACAGTCAGAGAGAGGTTGTCACGGGAACGGCGAGCAGCTGCTCCGCTTTGGCAGCTCTATAAAAAGAGCTGCAAAAGTTGACGAGCGTCTATTTCCGCGTCCAGCTCTGAGCCACATCCCTATTTACAGCCATGGGATGGGCATTTATGAGGCAGATACTTATCAACAGGACTGCGACAGCAGGACACGAGGACAGAAAACACGGAGACGTGAGGAAGAACCACAGAGTCAGCCTAAACATGGATTGGAGGTTGTTTTTATTGCGTGTGGTTTTCAGATTGGAAAGAGGCTTCCAGGAGCATGCAGGGATATTCATCAAGATGCACAAGGCCAAAGATATAATCCTGGCAGTGTTAACTCTGGTCACCCAGAGCCTTTCCTCTTCCTTCCCAATCTAGTGGTCAAGGCCAGAGCGCACCACAGTTTAACGTAATGGGGTCTGTAATTACTATTTTTCAGGGTTTTTTATATTCTGCAGGATAATTTATGGGGAAAAGTAGTGGTAGGACATTTTCAGTGTTAAGTAATGAAGGAATTTTCTAGAAAAGGCATATGATCTGCCTTTTCACTTTTTAACTCATGGGAACTCTTGCCTGGAAAAAGAAACTGAAAAAACCAAACAGAATTTGGGATTAGTGTCTCTTTGAAATGGTTGCATCAGCAAGCTCCTGCTTCTTCTGCTTTGGGCTCTGCTGAGAATTCCAAGACTGCTCTCTTTACACTACACTTTCACTCACTTCCCCTCTCGTGCCCACAGAGCTTTGGCCAGCCTAACTCCTCAACTCCATATGGATTCAGAATCACACTTTAGCTGTATCTAAAACACATCTTCTCTAGTGAGACGTAAATACCTGTGCCAGTGCAGACCCCAAGGAGATAATTTCTAAATTATTCCCTTGGGGGGAGAGGGAGGGGGGAAACCCCTGAAACAAAACAGTACCCCACACTCCTACAGTTTGGAAGAGGGTCCTAAATTTCCTTTTTCCTCCTGGTGAATTAATATAAACCCTCTGAAGCTGTCAGGAGGAAAGAGCTTTGGGCAGGAAGAGTACAGGACGCGAGGAAGTACCAGCACGCTCCGGTGCACTGCACCACACGGCCAAACACGGCGGCACAGGAAGTCTTTATTGGAATAGTTCACAACAATGAGCATAAAGGGGCCGTAAAGCAGCAGAGACACACACCACTCGAGCTCCAAGGACGCCGTGGGACTGACTTACCCGATGACAACAGTTTCCTGCAGCAGTCTGAGTGAGCATTCAGCGCTGCCAAGTGTAAAGGGAACATGTTGTGGATCCCGCACCTGAAAGGCACAACAGCCTCGTTACACAGCGTCATGTGAAAACGCAGGTTGTGTACAGACACAGCACATCAAAAGCTCCTCCCAGAAAGGCAGCACTTTTTTATCCTTTGTAGGAAGATTCTTCCACGGTGCCTGCCATTATTTTTATCTGTATTTCCTTCACAGCCTTCTCCGGAGTTAAAAATACTCCGATGCAGCAAAATCTTGGCATTATGCTTTGAACAGAATGTGGCACGAAGGATTCTAAAAATTCAAGGCGAGGCAAAAAGGTAAGGGAGGAAGAGAGAGAACAGATAATGCTTGGAGTCAATTGCCCACTGTGGGATGCACAAATTTCTGCACCAAATACACATACTGCAACTCCAATTCTGAGCTAAAAGTAAATGCCAAAAATCTTCTCTATATATTTCTGAAACCCATTTTTTCTGTAGTTAACATTCTTTAGACAATTCTCATGTGGGTTTACAAAGCCTCTCCTTCTTCCCCCGCCTCTCTCCTGGAGCTGGAGTAGCTGATGACCCTTCACACTTGCCTTTAGGATGCCATGTCACAGTTTTCTTCTAGATCCTAAGAACTAATAATCTAATTTTCCTATTTGCTCCAGCTACTCTCCTCACACTCCCTTTCACTTTTTCCTCCCTTTAACACATGACCAACCCTCTTTTCAATTACACCATAAACTTCTCAGAGCAGACATGATGGGTAGAAAAAGAAAGGTAGGCACCTATCATTAGGCTAAATCTGTATCAGGCAACCACACAGTTTTTCAACAAGGCTGGGCACTCAGCAACTTTAATTAATATCAGCAAATTATCCCAATTCAGTCTCTAGGCATGCCTCTGCCACTGCTTACTGTCTTAGAATACTTTTGGCTTTGGACATCTCAGTGTCTTGTCATTCAGCATTGTTTTACGTAAAGCATTTTGCTATTCTAGAAATATTATCCTACTGGCAGTTCTCCAAGTGCACATAAACACAGAGGCTCTGAAACCAAGATTATCATCTACTGCCTGCTTCAGCAGATATATATTTTTAAATTACAAACTCTGGAACAATAGCAGATGGATACGTATCGGTCCTTCATTTCTGCAAGACAATTGGTGGATGGGAGAGTATGATCACCTCATGGAAGAGGATGTCAGATACAGACCCAAAAACAAAGGAACTTGTCTTTCTACAAGACCCACCATAAATTATAATTACTTATGAAGCTTTAAACAAAAATTAATGTGGAAGTTTATAAAGATATTTTATTCTCTCCAACATTCTATCCAGAAATGTATTTAACTAATTTTGATTTCTTTTTAAAAACCTTATTCTCTCCAGAACCCACAGGCCTCTCCTTCCTTGGACTTCACATTAAATATGTCCTCCTTGCTGCTTCACTACACTGAGGAGTGACCTCTGGTGCTGTACAAATTGTAATTTTGGTAGAATCAGCTTCTATATCTTGGAGTAAATCTATCAAGAGATGATCTGACAGCTTGGTCTTTGAAGAAAACAGTGTGAGCTTCACCTAGGTGCTGCATGTGTGCCTACAGGTTACATTTTCTAGCTGTGGATTCATTTCTATAAGGTAATATTGGACATTCTGTGCTGCTGTGCTTCTTCCTACACCCATTTCCCTCCATCTCCTCCTCTACCTAGTTATCTAATGCAATATTATTCATCTTTTAGGTCAAGATTTCTACCCAGCACGTTTTGGCTGATTTCCGTCAGAATACACTGTCTGCACCTCTGCTAACCAGTGCCCCACTTCTACAGTGCTGTTCCCACTGGTTCCTCCCATCACTTAGACACTTTCTCCTCCAAATGCAGTTGCCTCAAAGACTGACTGAGCTGTCTGCAGTTGCTGCAAACAGCACTGCAGAATTTTCTTTACTAAGCCCATCCAAGGAGCTCAGCCAGATTTATTTACATGAGGCACATATGAAAGCACATTTAGCACAGACAGTAGCATCATTGTGATCTGCCTGGTATCTCTGAGCCAACTTCTTATTTCACTTATTTCTGCTGCTGGAAAAAGTACTTTATTTGATCAATGTTCCAGTCACCCAACTGTGAAATAGAAATTTCTAACTGGATAAACCCAATTCCAAGAGTGGGCTATTCCACTGCATCTCGTTTTCCCTTAAACCCTCAAGACAACAGACTGAGACAGACTGTACTGGAGAGAGAGAGAGGAAAATCATACACTTCTATTTAGACACTGAGATCTTCATGCTGGCTATGCTAATAAAATCCAGTGACGTTAGCTAAAGCCCGTGGAATTTCATTACCCATGACAGTTGAAGATCTGCTCCACCTTCTGAGTTTGCATGGCAACAGTTGTACTTGACAGAGGAGTATGGGCAAATGTGTCACTGTCTTAAATGCCATCAAGCAAACAAGCAAAACACTGATAGCTGCAAGTATCCTCAAAACTAAAAGGAGCTCATTTGCGTTTGAAAGCAGGTTTTCCTGACTAGGTAAGTCAAGAGAAGTCACTGATTTCTATGGCAGGTTCTAGGTAGAAGACAAATTATATTTTTGAGACAGGAAGAGTAATCGCCAAAACCTTACATTCATGAAATCAGATGCTGCTATTAAACACCTGGTACAGATACCCCTCATGGCATTGCATCACCCTGATCTCATACCCCTTTGTTCATGTTCAGGTTTGCTATTTTCTTTGGACAGACTGTAAGAACCTGAACATAACTATACAATACTCAAATATTAATAATCAAGCACCTGCCAATATTTGAGTTGACAATACTAATCTTATTTTGGGTGCAGTCTTGACACATGTGCAAGAGAAAGAGGAAAAGAAAAAAAAACAGAAAAAAACTGAATTGAAGCAGAAAGCAATATCAACATTTACTAATGTGTCTAATTTCAACTCCTTGTCCTTCTATTTGAAAAAGAATGCCAAATTTTTCAATTCAGATAAAAGCAGCCCTACTATTTCAGCCACATGAATATCAGAAATTGTGCATCAAGACAGGCTTTAGTTATACTGAGGTCAGAAATACTTACTAACATCTGCTTTGCAATACTGCATTTCTATTAATTATCCTATGTCATACCAAAAGATACAAGGCAAAAGAATAATCACCATGTACGAAAGATCATAAACATGAGGCTAATTTAGATACTTAAGAATATGCTTTCCCTTGGAAAGCATCTGAATTTCTTTCCAATTAAGTTTCCTATACAAACTCATTACTATGGTCTTCCTGGAAGAACTGTGATCAGGATGCACTTTATATATATATATACACAGATATGTATATGTACTTCATGTACATTAATACCACTGTGCCACATCAATGCTTCAGATAAAAGAAGCAGTACTTGCACTACTTGTAACAGAGTAACTGGGCACACTAAGAACTTAACAGAGTTCTCTTCCCCTCCACACTTCCCAGTCATTCATATTTGAGTCCCACGTCCCCCCCTGAAGTACAGTACAATTATGCTTATCCATTTTAACCTTCCCACTTCAGAACCTGAGGAGCCATTGTGTTTCCAGGCATTGGACATAACACTTGATTGTTTGTTAGAAACAGCTCCACTTCAGCACCTACTTGGCAGTATCAGCTCCGCTGGTTATGAGGGTGTTAATCAAAAGCTCGTGTCCGTATCTTGCAGCCACGTGCAGAGGGGTGTTACCGTCCTTATCAACACAGTCGATTTCCCCTCCTGCAAAAGACATTTTCATACAGTTTAACACTGAAAGTTTCAGCCTGAACCAGTGACCACAAGTGTTATTTCTCTCTAGCGAATGCAGCATGACCAATCCAGCCACAGAGACACTGAATTTCAGAGACCAAGAACCAGCACACAGCAAGCTGTCACCTGTCAGTCCCTGGTGCTGAATGTAGTCTGGCAGTAGTATTTTTACCTCTGCAGTGATGGGGGAAAGTGGTAGGAATGGTGAACACGATGATATACAAGGGTCAAGTACATCATTCAGACACACTGCCCCTTTAAGGTACAAATGGATGCCTTGAATTAAAATAATGAAATAAACTACTGAATAATCTATGCCCTCATTCTTAAAGGCACACTCAACCTTACCTGTAAGACAACAGTGTTAAATGGATTTCACTCAGGAGGCCATCAGGAACACCCCACAAACAAGCGTGCTGTGTGCTTTTTCTGCATCTTACTAAGGAACAACCAAACAGTGCTTCAGTAGAACTTTTCCTTGTAATTTAAGCCTGGCATCTTGTGTTTTGTCTTCACAAGCAAGATAAATAGATTATTTCTTTAAATAGACTGTGATCAAGTCTGTTTTCTTTTTGGACTGAGAACTGTAAATTTTTTAGTCTCTCCTCGAAACCCAGGTTTACTGCACTCCAACTATTCTAATCCTTCCAGCTGGCCTGCATCCTTCTGGAAGCAAAATGTCAAAAGCCAAAACCAGCACTACAGCTGATGTCTCCCAGTGCTGAGCTGAGCAAAAAGGATTACTTCACGCCTGCTGGCTACACTCCTGTCTGTGCACTCCTGCACTCTGCACAGCACATGTACACCAAGGAGCATTTTTTAAAGCACCATGACACTGTTGACTTATGGTCAACAACCTTCTGATTCTCTACAGATCCTTTCTTAAGGAACTGCCACCCACCTGCCTGTTGCCCATCTGAACTTGCCCAAATGATACTCCTGCCTCTGTGTGTGATCTTCCTTTTCCTTCACTTGCATTATAACTTCTGTCTCCAGTTTTACAGGATCATTTTTGGTTCTGATTCCACCCTCTGCCAAAGTAACAGTCTCTCCCAAATTGATTTTTTTTTCTCCAAATGTTAAAAGCACATTTTCTGTTCCACTATCCAAGCTCTTAATGAAAATACGGGATAGTTCCAGACCCAGAAAGGAAACTGAAAACTCCCTCACTCACCTTCCATTTCAACAACAAACCATTTATTACTAATCTCTGAGTGTGGTTTCTCAACCAGTTATGCACCAACACTATAATACTTTAATACTAGGCTAGTTTGTTGTGAAAGTATTTTATGAAAGCACGTAAAAAGTCTTTCCAACATCAGTATATTTACTACATGTCCACTATTCACAGGAGATAACAAGCCATAACTGCAACAAGAAAAGTTCTAGTAAAGCACTATACAGTATCCCTGGAAAAACTGTGGATGCCCCATCCCTGAAGTGTTCAAGGCCAGGCTGGATGGGGCTCTGAGCAACCTGGTCTAGTGGAAGGTGTCCCTGCCCATGGCAGGAGGGATGGAACGAAATGATATTTAAGGTCCCTTACAACCCAGGCCATTCTGTGATTTTCTAATGGTAAATAAAGGTCAGTGAAGTGCTTCAACAGGTTTCCTGGGATGAAGCCTCCACCAGTGGAGGTCTCCACAAACATTACCTGCTCACAGAAAAGTCTGGGGACTGTACTGTGTTCACAAAGCCTATTAAAATGCTGTAGAAGAGAATTGTGATATTTTGACTTCTTTCACTCTTGAGAAATCTATGCAAGATATTGCCCACTTTGGCTGACCTATGTAAAATTCTCCAGCATTTCTTTTCCTCCATTTTTAAAGATAGGTATCACATTTGCAGTTTTCCAACTTTGAAGTAATTCATTCTTCTCCTACAAGTTGCTGGAGACAGCAACAAGAAATTGAGACATCTTTAGCCAACTCATTGATTACTGGAGAATTAAACTCCATTTCTTTAAATCATTGACATTTCTCTCTTCCACAATGTCCCATGGCAATGAGGCATAAGGTCACTTGCAATCAGATCCATGTACAATACTAAAATTAGAGGGGAAAAAAAACCAAAAAAAGGAAGAAGTGAAACCCAAGTAAGTTGAAAAAGAGCAGAGATGTGGGGACAGGTGAAGAACTGCCAGTCCTTCCACACACAAATCCAACAGCAAGCAAATAATGGTTCTAAGTCAAAAAGCATATTAGACTAAACAACTAAAAACTAAAAGCACAGTTTCTTCCAATTTGCCCCAGCTCCCTTTTATTATTGCTGTTTTATTTATCCCAGGAAAGATATGACAAAAATTTGCATGATAACCTGAAAGATGCATGATGTACTGGACACCTCCATTTTAAAATACAATCTTGTTTAAATGTGTCATTACATTTACAGCATAACTGTTCAGCCATCTTCAACATCTCACAGTTCCAAGTCTGGGATTTTGGAAAACAATAAAATCCCCAAACAATGAACAAATCCCAGACCACCCTGTCTGGTGTAGTGGCCAAAACTGGGAAGCTTAAGTAAAGAATCAGTAATAGCAATATCTGTCAATCAGAAGCAGGTCTCTGCCTGTTTCTCCTCCAACAATAATAATCGTTACACTCTGTAGTGTTCTTGGACAAAAAAGATGCCTGATGAATGACCTACAATCAGGAATCCTGGCTATGCCAGAACAAACAAAGTAGTGCTGCTCCTCCCTCTGGAGTATTTATTCAACACTTCATGAAGACAGTGGTGAGGGACGAGCTCAGGGAGGTGAGAGGAGTACAGCTGCTGAGTGCAGGGTAGAGAAAATGGTCTGAGCTTTAAGAACACCAGAGCTCCCAAGGGAGGAGAACTAGAAAGTTTTAATGGGGGTGTTTTGTTTTTCTTGGTTTTTTTGTTTTTTGGGTTTTTTTTTAGTTTTAGTTTTCAAATAATTTGAGAAAGAAAATTGTACTTGCTGCTCGGCAGAAAAAAGACCTAAATACAACTTTCAACTCTTGTTTTCAGATTAAAAATCTGAACAGATCAGCTGGACCACTGTCAGCTGGAAGATTATGAGATTTGTTAGCAACCAAAATCTCAGTTTGTGATGACACAATGGAATGAGAGCTGTCAGTGCAGCTCAAAGCCAGCAGTTGATGGAGGAGCCCTCAGAGCAGTCCTTTGGCACTCTGGGTCAGAACAACTGAAAATTGCAACGTTGGAAATGCCTAATCTTTTGGAGAATCATTAAACGAGCACAGAAACTCACCATTCTGAATGAGGGTCTGCGACCGTGTGAACCTCCCATGGACAGCTGTCATGTGCAGTGGGCTCTTCCCGTCCTTACTCTAGCAGAAACAGAACAGAAACCCAGCCATTCAACATGTAAAGCAGGGGTAACAATTTGAAGTCTCTCAGCTCAACATCCTACAGCTATTCTTCAGATAAAAACTCTGCCGACTTCAAAAGTTTGTAGGATTGAACCTACAGATGATGGCAAATGCAGATGGTAAATGCACACGAGTAAAACAGTTCCTCAGCAATGAGTAGGAAATGGGCTGGAGTGGAGCCTGTCCTTACAGCCTGGCAGTAAAACCCACAGATATATGACATATTATTCTTTAATGTTGTTTTTAAGTAACACCTCCCATTCAGTCATTTTCCTTAACTTTTGCAACAAGGGGAATACAGAACAGCAAGGGAACCATAAAGCTAAGTAGGAGAGCAGTCTGTGAAGAGACTTCTTGTTTATCAGTCTCTATTTTATAGACAATCCCAGAATAAAACCACAATACTAAAAAATTGTTAATGAATTTCCACACAATCAAAACCAGGATGTCTACAAAAGACAAGTAGAAAAGAGGGAAGTCTTATGAAAGAAAAGGTTCAATGAGTAGGGAGCAATGTTTTGGCTTCTAGAGAAAGAAACAGACTGGGAAAGCTGAGGAATGAAAAGTGACACAGGTGTGGTACCAGCCTCACTACTCACATCACTTCATGTTTATGGGGAAGGGGTTTCACCTTTGTTGGCAAGCACAGTCCCCGATTTCATTTTAATAATTCTGAGTTTAAATAGTGCATGGACTATTCACTGATCTCAAGGGTGTTAAATGTCAGGAATTAAATGCTAGTTTTACAGATGGGAAACTGAAACAGAGTTTAAACTAAAGTAGTCAAAATCTTATATGAACTCAGAGACCTCAAGTCTCGTGGTACCTATACCAGTACCCTCTGCTGGATAGCAGCAAGTCCCTTTGAGCTTCATCAAGAACATTCAGATATCCTAAGCAGAATCAGACTTTGTAAACTTGGGCTCTAAAGTAGGTAACAATCAACCTTCAGTTCTTATTGCCCTGAGATAAAATTTTGACAGAGCTCCAGGGACTATTTTTTAGTACTGGTTTGTGCATTCAAGAAAGTGGCTGACCTAGAGTTTAGAGGTGCCATTATATTTACCAAGGCACTGAGAGCTCCTCTGCTGGGAAGTAATCTCATCCAAACAGTTTAATGATCAACATTCTCAGCATCACTCTAATTCCATCAAGGATTTAAAGCCATGCTGTACTCACTATTACAGTTTCTTCCTGAGGTATGCAAATAGGATAAAGTAAAACTGTAGAGCTGGAATGCAAGTTTTACCTGAATATTAACATCTGCCCCATTATTCACTAGTAGTTCAAGACACAGTGCTCCGTGAGTGGAGGCAGCAGCAAAATGCAAGGGAGTGAATCCATTGTTATTAGGCTGATTTACATTAGCACCATAGTCAATCAGCTCATTAACAACAGAATCCTGACCATTGTAACAGGCAATGTGAAGTGCAGTATTTCCATAGATGTTCATTTCATCAATCTAGAATGAGACAAGGAGACATAGTTAAAATTACAGACTTAGCATTTTACATAATGCATCATACACCACAAATGGAAATAGCTGGAGGCTTGAACTGTCATGGGGCATATTTCTCATCAGCAAATTTCATTGACAAAATACACTCCCAGACAGCTTAACTTGGAATGCTTTACCTTTACTATTATTAACTTCCTATCCTTCTGGCAATTTCTAAAAGCCAGTATGAAGCTTAAAGCTGACAGCAGGACTATGTAACGATGATGATGACAAAAGTCCTAACAAGCTGGAAAGCTTTTTCAGTGTAAGTGTAAAAGCAAGACAAATAAAAAGCTCACAATTTTTATTTTTAAAAAATTACAACAGCGACCACTGAGTTTTTGTGAACAGAACACAGATGTAAGAGCTCTTTCCACGTATTTATTTTGGAAGTAGAATGAAGGAATCTGAGTGAAAGAAAAGTTAAAGTGAACAGCCATTTATGGTTCAATAAGAAACCACTTTCAGCAGGTCAGTACTATAAGGATGTAATTAGTATTATGTTACTTCTTGATGACCAATTTAGTATTCAACTGCTGTTCTCTAAAATAGGACAAGACAGATTGTACAAGACTCAGAGATGGTGTGAACAGCCTTCCATGAAATCCAGGAGTCTCAAAGATCAGATCCCCAGTGGTGGAGAATGTGAAAGTTAAAGCAGTGCTTTAACTACCTAATAACAGGCAACAACTATTTCCCTTCAACTTCACAGCCACCAGCCTGTGAACATGTACTTCTGATAATTTTTTGGCACATCAAGTGAGCCAAAGATGAAATGGCAAATGCAATGGCTTTATTTGCCATCTCTGATTAATTGTCTGATTAGTGCAGGCTCTTCTGGTCATCTCACCACTGCTCTGAAGAGTTGGCAATAAAGAGAAGTCCGTGCCCTGAAAAAAAGTTATTTTCCAGAGAAAATAATTGCTATCCTTCCCTCCATCAGCTACAGAGGAAATATGGGTCACTAAACCAAAACACTCCGAACTTCCGTTTAGGCAAAGTATGTAGTGTATATGTTAAGAATCACCACACATCATATAAAAAGAAAATGCTGAATCAAGGAAAATTTCATTAGTCCATCTTCTTCTGCAGAAACAGCATATATTTCCTGTTTTCTTCAGCAAGGTGGCCTGGAATTTACTGCCCATATCAGACTTTCTTTAATACAGCATGTTTCCTGGCTCTTTAACTAGTAAACAACATGAAGCATGAGGTGGTCCAGAAAATGGGACCTCTCTTGTTTAAAAGCTCTGCCAATGCCTTCAGCAGCATCCATAAGAAAAAAAAGACTGTCTCTAAGTATGGAGGAACATGGACACTACAATAAAGTGCACGTTACCACCTACCTCCACCCCCAGGTTAAGCAGTTGTTTCACAATATTAATCTGCCCATTGGATGCAGCTGCATGAAGTGGGGTGTAACCCTTCTTGTCTTTACAAGTCACCTCTGCACCATGATTGATCAGTAAGGCAACAACTTCCAGGTGACCTTCAAAAGATGGAAGAGAGTTATCAATGAATACATCATCTTACAGCATTGCTTCTCTCAAACTACTGCTTTCTTGCTAATGCACTGCCCTTTCACTGCTATTTTAAAATGCTTCCACAGTTTTACAGAGGGGAAAAAAAAAAAAAGCATTTTCATAATCATTCCTAGGCTCCTAGGCTCCAGGCTTTGTCAAGAAATCCATGCATTCATCTTCCCCAGATGTGTCAAATTTCTCTTCACTGACTTAGTTTTCCAGTCACTAAAAGAACAAAACCACAAATCTTTTCCATTTATTTCTCTAAGACTAACAGTTTGTGTTTTAGTCTCCCTGTTACAGAAAGAACAGTGAGCACAGGAGCATGGCAATAAAAGTCTGCCAAAGCAATATCCTATTGATCTGCAAACACACCTATAAACACTTCTTGGGTTTTTATTAGTGATAAAAAAATAACCTCAATAAATTCTAAAATGGAGCTATCCTCTTTGCTAGCACCATTGAGGACACAGAAAACTAAATTTCAAGTGCAGCACCTAGGAAACTGTATAGACAAATTCCAAATGTCCAAAGATAATTAAGCATTCAGTAAACTATGTAAGGGCTTACAGGATAAGACGTTCAGGTCTCATTATCTAAATTCTGTCTAAATTGCAGTACAGGCTCCTAAATTCCATTGCTAATTTAGGCCTTAGATGTTATCTAAATACTTTTTAAAGTACATAATGAATTTCTGAAAATATTTAAGTGCAGAAGAGACGTGGAATTGTATGGCACAATGGAACATCTACACAGTGGAGTTCAGAGCTCTCTAGCTCAAAAGCCACATCACAGTTGTTGGCAAGAGCCTTTCCATCTGTCTGTGTGTATCAAAAAACCACACAATATGCTTTTCTCACAGTTTGAAATCTCCTATTATCTCACTTCCAAAAGTGCCAGGATTTAAATCAAGATTTTCGACAGGTCAAATGAAAGAGCTTCTGGCAGAGGGCACACAACTCCCGACAAATTGTAATCTGAAATATAAACTGCTTGGCCAACAAAAGCTCTTGAACAAGCATGACCGCTATCACAAGCAACCTTGTTCTAGTATTTTTAAATTATAATGCCTCACTGTAAGAAATTTTCCTTTAACTTGAAAGGAATAATAAGGTCAATTGATTTAGTTAAGAAGTATTCGGTAACACCACTGATGTTTTGAACAGACAAATCTTTGCTCTTGTCCACTCTGGAGTAAAAGATGACAATTTGCTCCTAACAGGAAGAAATCACCTGTGAAGCATTTCCTAAGAACATCATAATTTAGCTACTTATAAACTTGGATTTATGAACGTAGTTATCTGCATTTTATATAAAGTAGTCTTTAGCAAAAACTGAAATATAACCTGTAGTTTTTCAAGCCCAAATATAGTTCAGTCTGGAACTAGAGCCAGGATAAAAAGACCAAACTGAAAAAGCAACACAAAAAGCCCACAATTAAAAGGGAAATCACAGCCAAGATCTCACTAGCTGCAAACCCATAAATGGACAGAGTTTATTTAGATCCGCTGAACCCTTCCCTCTTCAGGGTAATTACAACACTCACTTTCCATGGCCAGATCTGTTCTTGTCCATTTTGAAACATGGCATTTGTTTGTGAATAGGAAGTTAAAAAGCAGGAGCAAGAGCCCCAGCCTTACCCATGTACGCTGCCCAGTGGAGAGCTCTTCTGTCCTTTTTGTCAAAAGCGTTGATGTTGGCACCCTTGGCCAAGAGCAAGTTCACCATCTAGAAGTAACAACAGCAAGTAAACCAACCCTACAGATCACATACAACATAACAAATCAGTCTAGCAATAAACTTGGGACCACAAGGTGCTGCATTTGAATGATAACTTTGTGAATGACACAAAGAGTGCTCAAAGCCGTGTGCATTAACCACAAGCACCAGTGACAGCCACAAGGAACCAGGACAAGTTTTGTTTCCACAGAGGGGGCTGAGAGCATGGAGAGTGCTACTACTGCAATGTGCTTCAAATCCAGCTTGGCGAACTACCTGGAAGAGAAACAGGCCTGGAAGTGAAACTTTGCTCTTAATTTTACTGTTAGGACCAATTTAAGCAGTTTCCTTGTGGGCTGGGACAAGACTCCTCCAGACTGTGTCATAACAAACCCTAAGATCTGCTGGATCTTCCCTCAAGGAGTGTCCATCTCTTGCCACACCACGGTGATTTTCATTAAGCTCCCATGTGCCTACAGTGGTGTGGACAGCACCAGGCTGCTTCCTGTACAGTGCTGGCCTTTTAGACAGCCCAGCTAAGAGGTGAAAAGCTGCTTTCCCCACTGCCAATCACTCAACATGAAATGTGAGAAAAACTGGGGCTGGGGGACAACTAAAATAAAAAAAAAGAATGGAAATCACAGCAACTCTATTTTTCAGCAAAACATTCTAAAATCATAAACTACAGATGATTGTCATCCTCTCTTACACTGTTTTGCCACAGAGAATAATAGCATATATATTCAGTCCACATTTGTGATATTCTCTATCCAAAAGCTCAGGAGCTTTAGATTATGATGGTTAGACACAAACATTACTGTCTTTTTCCTACAGTGCAGTATTTTAAAGGCCAAACACCATCATTTTACAGGAACTGCCATTCCTCTTCCTTCTTTTAATTACAGTTCAACTGATCAACTTTCACTGACAGAAGCGTACTGCTCCAGTCTGAGAGTTTTTTCTTCAATATCTTCATCTTTGGGTATGAAATGGGGAAATTAAGATCATTGTACCCAGATCTAAAGATTCTAGCAATATCCTTTACATAGGGGCTTTATTTACAAAACTATAGTTTTTCTCATATAGTTAAACAGTGATAATACCAGAAGGGTCTGCTTGTGTTAGTAGAGAAACAGAAGCACATTTTCTAGAAGACTAATTGGGAAAGCTAAGTGACTGGGTCTCACACAGCTGCACATTTCTTCAGCATGAAATGAATCCACCAGTTTTCCTTTCTTTCCACTCCGCCACTCTTATTTCCACAGGCAGTCCACTTCAAAAGTGCCGAGGACACCCCGGAGCAGCTGGAAGCGGTGGCACAGCCAGCCCTCCGTGTCTGCGTGCACACCTCCCTTGCGTGCTGGCTCTACACAGGTGCTCTGCAGCCACTGCCCTGTTTCTGCGGGGAGGAACCCTGTCCCTCAGTTTGCAAAGCAGCTGAGCGGCAGGACTCGCGGGGGTCGGGGCTGCGGGGGTCGGTCTAAGGCAGCAACAGCAGGTCGAGTGCACGAAATGAGAAAACCGACCAGTAATCCCGTGGCCAGGCAGGCTGTGGGGCAGCTCACCTCGATGTGGCCGTTGAGCGCCGCGTGGTGCAGCGCCGTGCGGCCCCCGCGGTCCGACACGTTGACGCTGCTGAGCAGGGGGATGATGATCTCCGCGCACTTCACCGCCTTGTTGGCGGCCGCCACGTGCAGCGGCGTCTGCCAGTTCTTGTCCCGGGCATTGACATCGGCTGAGTGCTTGATCAGCACCTGCACTGCCTCCTGCAACGACAGCACAGCCACAGCGTAACCGGGCGGCCGGGATGAAGGCTCGGCCCGCCTTCCCGGCAGCTCAGGCACAACGCCTGAGCGCGTTACTCGTGCACGGCACGCGTGGCCAGGAGGAGGGACGGAGAATAACATTTATCAGAACAACCTCCCAGGGTACTCAGATGGCATTGTTCATTCAAATGCCAGAGCACACGTTACCGCTGCTGCCGTTTAGAGCAGTGGCCTCGCAGTCCACATTTCCCAGCTGGATTTCAGGATGTCCAAAGCTGCCTATGAAGAGCGCCCAGCCTGTCTGGCTGATTAAGCTTCAGCACCACAGTCATCAGAACTGTGCTCCCAGTGAAGAAATGAACGTGCTTATTTGAGGCATTGCTACCACTGCTGGTGGGCTCAGCCTTGGCCAGCAGTGGGAGCATCCAGGAGCTGCCTGGTATTGGCTCTGCTGGACACGGGGGGAGCTTCCAGCAGCTCCTCACAGATGACACCCCTACAGCCTCCCACTGCCAGAACCCTGACACGCAAACCCAACACATACTGTTACAGGAATCACTTATAAACTGAAAAGCGTGTCATTTTGGACAGTAAAATAACAGCAAATTGCTGTTAGTCATATTTATAAACAGGAAAAACGAGACAATAAAGAATATGCGAAAACAAAGTTTTAGCTTTGCAAAAACATGAGAATGCTGGTGTCCCCAAGTTAGCATTAGCATTCCTTTCCTCCCTAAGGGCTAAGCACAGGCCAAGGGTCTTCATTGCAGTATCCATTCTGTCAGCCTGGCCCCAAACAACATCTTTTAAGGTTAATTTTGTTGGTTAAAAATGAATATTTCCCAGTGAGAAAATGTGTTGTTCTCTCTTGAGTCTGTCTCACTGGAGAATTCACAGTCAGTTCTTTTCTGCTTCTGCTCATGCATCTGCCATTAAGCAAGTCAGGGGAAAAAACCAAGTTTTTCTCAAAATTACATTTTGTTTCTTCTTCCTTTTTTCTTCACAGACAAACAAAATATGAAGGAACCACTGGGGACACAGTAGCATTCAAGTAGCCTTGTCTGCTAAATACAACTCACATCTGGTAAGTGGGAGAGCCCTAATCCTACACAACACCTTATTTTTTTTCCATAAACTGAAAAGTTTTCCGGTAAGCCCAGCCAAAATTTTATTAATGAATAGGAAATGCACACAGTATGTTTAAATAGTACTTTTATATCTAGAATGGCCCAGGAGAGTGCCTGCAGTCTCTACTGACAGTACAATACTACTAGGAGTAGTATTTCTTTGTCCTCAAATGATCTCAGCAATTTCATTTTCTGCAGCCATCTCACAGACTGTTCTCTAGCAGATTTTTTCAGTTAGTGACACTGCACCTCTTACAGCATCAATAATGATATATGGCTGTTGATGTCTCAATAGGATTTTGCTTTTTAAATTACAGGCCTACGATTTTAAAAGTCATTTAAATGTAATTCACTGGAGACCTACCCAGATGGAATATGAAGTCAGCAGGAAAATTCATGCACTTTTACTCTTAATGAAAGAAAGAAGATGTTAAAGGAGAATTTTTAGAAGCAAGTAATAAGGACTGAAAAGCCTAAACTAAAAATATCTAGGCTTTTAAAAAATATAACCAAAAAATCCATTTACACATTTTTGTTTACATCTGTTACAATCTGCTGCTCTATCAGATTTGGGATCAAAAGTGAAGAGTCCTTACAGACAACTTCTAATTCCATTGCTTTTGAGAGCATGAACTTTCCCCTTTTATTAGTGTAGTTTCTACATATGCATGCAGCGCACAGCTATGGTGTAAGACTCTGCAGTAGGTGTCTGTAGCTATCCCAAGTTATCATAGTGAAATATCTTTACTTTTCCAACTATATAAGGCTGAAAGCTGATAACATCCATTAACAATCCTACACAGTCACACCCGAGCGTTGTTGATTTGTAAATAAACATTTAAATCACTAAAGCCCACTTCAGAAATCATTAAGACATAAGTAAAAATGTGTTCATATTTTTAATCAACATACAAAAAGGGTTCAAGGAAACAGATTTGGAATCCTGTGAAAGCTTCATAGTGAAAGATTGATAATAAAACTTAAAATTTCTTGGTGATCATTCTGAAAGCAACTGTGCTCACAAGAACTTCAAAAACTACACCGAGTCCTACTGGTCAACTCCTGGACCACTAATTCATCTCCTACTATCAATGTGAACTATGGATTCACCCACTGCTATCTACTGCTGTCACTATCGAAGCTGCACATTTGTTCGCTTGTGTAAGAAAGTAAAAAGCAGAACTGAAAGAGCCTCAAAAATCCTAAATCCTGTTTCAAAATTATTAACAAAATAGCAGTTACAATATAAATAACAAAGAAAAAGGGCCAGGAGAAGAAAGTTACATGTGTTTATAAAATACATAAAATATATAGCAGACCATGAAAAGGCATCAAAGGCCCTCCCCTGCTGCCTCACTAATGCCCCTGGGTACTCACTGTGAGGTACCACAACTGCCAGCACACTTTCTCATTGCGCTTCAGCTGACAAAGAGTTAAAAATGAGACTCAAACCCACAGAAAGACATACATTTTCTGTTAGGACTGTCACTGGCAATGAAAATCATGTACTCTGACACATCCAAAAGAAGGAACCAAGCACACTGCAGTTCCCGCATCAGAAAGACTGTGGCTGTTTTTTAAGGTTTAAGTCTGATCTTTGTTTTTCAACATGGTTTTTTGTATTTTGCTTCATTACAGCATTCATACTCTATCAGCTATTCCTTTCAGAGGGTTTCAGTGGATGCCAGCAGCTGGGAAGCTCAGCCAGCAGCCAAACAATGCCCAAGTTCAGAAGCGAGCCCAGGATTCCTGCCTCCAGGCTTGGCAAGCACTGGGACTGTTACGGAGGTGATTCCAGTCCATCAGTCTCTGGAAGACAGCCACCCACTGTCTCTTTTACAACCCCTCCCCTCGTCCCCAGCAGCCAATTCAGGCTGCAGTTGGGCTCACTGTTAACTAAGTATTAGGAGGATAAGAGTAGACAGGGAGGTCTACAATGGAAAGCCAAAAATAATGGTGCAGTTGAAAACACAGTCATGCCTGACCTGCATTCCTGATAGTTATTGCTGCTCCTTTTTAAGACAGCAACAGAAGAGGTACAACACAATGCCAGAAGATTTTTATTTGTCCAGTAGAAGAAATATGGGCAAACTCTCCCTCACACATGAATCAAACGCATTAACAGAAAACCTAAGGGATGCCTTGAAATGCAATTAACCAAAACAAACTATGTAATGTGTGTTGGATCACATCCCCATCCACTCCCTTGTGGCACATGCACAGCATGCACACATCCACATGGATTTATTCCTCTTTATTTCCCCACTTGAAGATGATGTGGGCACTGTAGACCACTGTGGACTCTATCCCA
>JAYRBT010000181.1:29080729-29104365 GCA_036023395.1 Myiotriccus ornatus | reverse complement strand
TCAAGGGTTTGCTTTCCCCCCCAGCATGCAGTTTACGTGCAAAAGCAGGGTAACCAAATCTTACTCACTTCACTCCTTGAAGCAACTGCTCGATGGAGAGGGGTCAGCCACATATTGTCCTTGGCATTAACACGAGCGCCTGCAAATAAACAGCAGAGGTTACATCCACACCTTGAGTGTGACACCGAAAGCCTTGCCCTAGGAACAGGAGCTGAGCCGTGTGTGGCACTCTCAGTGTTCCTCAGGACTCTCCCGGCATCCTGTTCACCTTGGAAATGTGTTTCCAGATATCTGATAGATAGGACTGAAGTGTGATCAGGAAAGAAAGGAAATGGATAGGCAGGACTCTTTTTATGAATTGCTTTGTTTACCGGACACATTGCTGTGTGAAGATAGAAGGAACAGAACTAGCCTGAAACACCTGCATCAGACAGAACACTAAAAAATGATCACTTCCTTGCTTTTCAAATCTTGCTGGGATCAAGAAAACACGATCAAGAAAACACAATCAGGAAGTGCTCAGGTTGGGGACAAAAGTGGGCACTTATTACATGAGACGTTCTGTGAGTGTTACTCAGAAAACATCATAAGGGGAGGGATGAAGGAGACCACCTGTTTGCCTTCTGTGCAGTTCAGTGCTAATGGGCGCTGTGACACAGGCAGCTGCACAAGAGGATGGGTTTGGGCTGGCTTGCCAGAGAAAAAGGATAAAGGAAGAATATTTAACTACAGTGGTTCTGGCTGACTGCAGACCAAAGGGAATGAAAAAAAAAAAAAAAGGATCATCTACATTTGTGTAATAAACCAGATTTGTTTGCAGGAAATATTAAAGCTGATGTGACACCGCGGAAAGGAAGCTCACTGATAAGGACTAGAGAAACTAATTTTAAAAAGGGCTTAACCTGAAAATATTGTACCTTTTAGGTCTGCAGGTAGCAGCACTATTCTGAGAAGAGTAGCACATGCAGAAAAAAAACCCATAGAGAAGCACAAGTGTCATGCACATAGCCTGGATGAGAATCTGAACTTCATGAGCAAAGGGATTCTTAAGCTTCATTTTAAACCATAATTTAAGTGCATACAAAAGCCTGTAATTAATAAATCCCACTCTCTGAATCAGAATCACTTTCTGAGAGCTGATTCTCAGGGATATTAAGATGCTTGCCTCTGAATCACAGTGTTTATTGGGAATTGTGCTAGATAATCAGAGAAGAAACAAGTTCTTGCATATTTCCACAAGTCAGGATGCAATTTCTTGGCTGCAAGAAAGAGAAAGCCACTTTCATAACTATTGCAACAATTAGAGGCAATCCTCCAAACTCACCTCAGAACCTGGTACCTGGTGGTACAACCTGCCCTCTGGGAAAACACCCTTCAGAAAAGACAACAGTTTTAAAGAGTCTTCTAATTAATCCGTCTAAGCACGGAAGCTATTAGCTTATTTATCTTCCTGAGGAGGCCATTACAGTTAATACACATTAGTATCCTGCCTTTTTCCTACACTAGAGATATGTAAGGCAACAACCTTCTCCACCATCAGGAAGCTGACACCTGACTTCAAGGCACCTTTTTTCATCCTGACTTGGCCTGGTAGGGGTCTTGGGGATGCAAACTGCCTAGATGAATTCCTAGCGATTGCCACCAAATACCTCTTTTGGGGGTTAGAAATTTATTTTGTATTTGCCTTGGGGTTTTGCCTCATGTTCTTAACTAAGGTTTCATTTGCTTTATTTCTACTGATTCACTAATTCCTAGAAGCAGATGGTTGCAAATCAGAAAGGCTTATCTGTGTAGTAGCAAAGTATGACAAATATATTATTCCTCAGTATTCATGAACTCCAGTGGCATTGGTATGAAGATGATTAGCAAACCTAGAAGTGTCTCCATCAGTAGTTATTCAAGCCCTTCATTGATCCACTTACCCTTTGAGAAACTGAAATAGTTGCCGAGAAAGCAGCTAGAGAAAATACTAAAAGGAAAATAATAACAGTATAAATAAAATAATACTCAGCATGCTATCAGCCTTTTCTTTCTCAGCTGTTTCCCAATTTTCTTTACCTCTCTGTGCCTCTTTACGTGAAACAGTGAAATTGCTCTTATGTATCTAATTCAATGCATCACTTCAGTATGTTTCAGTATTTCATATTTCAATATGTTTCTGATTTCTGGTTTTAAGGAGCTGCACAATTCAGCTGTTGCCTGTTACAGGAGCTGCTGTTGTCCATTTACTAAGGGTGCACATTTCCTGAAGAGATGTTTCAAAACATTTCCCCCTGTACTGCCCATTTCCTTCACCAAAATTCAGCTTTTAGGTTCCCAGCAGTTCCTTCCAGTCAGTATTTAATGACAACGAAGATTTCACCAGCACTGATGCACTCCTTTGGGGAGAGAAAATACCTGCCATTTTAGGGGAGATCAAGCAGAAGCACCCAGTGAATAATGCTGTGTCCTGTACCCTCCAGGAACTTGAGCGTTCATCCTGTAGCAGCCCAGGAGCAGCTCTTCGAAAGCACTGAGTAAAGTGCTCTAGAACATGCTAATGCACCTAAAATGAGCTCTGTATAAAAAACACGTGCTTAAATTTTCAAGTCTATCCCACGACACTTCCTCAAAGTCACCCAGAGATTGAGTGCCCCTCTCCTCACTCTGGACCAAGTGCCCTAACCATATTTCAAAGCTCTTCCTTCAATACTTTGTGAATTAATCTGTGTGTTTATAAGCACAGAGAGGGCTGATATACACTTGGTGTGTATGGTGTCCTTCACAGAACAATCTTCCTTGAAAATATAAGTTGCTTTAAAGATTTCACACAAAGTCCTTTCAGATAGCCACAGCACCCATCCACCCCATAAAATATCCACTTTACAAAAGCTCTTCAGAGGAAAGCCTTTTCTCAGCCCCATCTTCTGCACTTTGCTGTTGGGAGGGCTCATACCCCTGAGCCTGAAGGAAAGGCTTAGCTGTAGGGATTTGCTCTGGGAGGCTGAAGTAGACAACATAACATATAATGGTACAGATAAAATCAACAGAGAGGAAACTTTTTGTGTTCCACTTTTCTTTAATAGGCTTGGTTTGTAATCTTTCCCATCTTTCACCCTCAAATTTTTCTGCCAAAAGAGAAAATAAATCTGAAATGGCCTTCTGATTCTTATGAGATCTGAAATAACTCCATGCTGGCTCTCAGGAATAAAGTTAACATCTTTTTACCATAGTCAAAGTACAATTTTCCATGCAGCACACCTGCCAAATGCACATGTCTCTAATAAACCTAGATTCCACAGTCTAAATATCCTGAATTAGGGATGGTCAAAGAAAGAAGAAAACTCGACACTTTAACCTATTAATGTCATCATTTACATGCACCTTTCCAACTCCTGCTATGACACACAGCAAGAGGCCCTCACAAATGTAAGGACAGCTGCCATGACTTCTTACCAAGGAGCTCAGAGCTTTCTGGAATAGTAAGGCATGGTAATATTTCCAAGATGGCAAGTGCCTTGGCAGGTAACAAGGGGTAAGGGACTGAGCTCAAACATTAGTCCCTCAGGCACCAGCTCAAAGCCCAGGATGGATGAGAATGGAGCTTGGGTTTGCCCAGACAGTTGTTCTTGCACATCCATGACTATGTCATCGTACAGAGCTTCATTTATGTGAGACAATTACCCTGGTCCTTCTCCTTTTTGACAGAAAGGAGGTGAAGAAGTGCTCAAAGCTCCCTGCTTTCATGTAGCCTGGAAAAACAAAACAACAGAGCACATTTCCCCAGTTTGAACCATATGATTATGGATCAGACCTTTGGGCTGGTGTAAATCTATCTGGCTCTGACATTTAATGGGTTGGGATGATTCATTGCAGTTGAGGGACCTGGCACTCTGCTGTATCAATTTCAGACTCCATTTCAGTGGCTACCTACAAAGCCATTTCTGGTCTGTCTCCAACAACCTGAACAGAAATTTTACTCATTAAACACTACATTTATTTGTGCTGCCACCAGTTCATGGGCTACAAATATCAGAATGTGCATATTTCATTTCATTTCTCTCCTGAGCCCTGTACAAAATGCAGTACATTGATACTCCTCCTAGTTTCTACTCATGCTGAGACTATCGCTTGACAACAACAGCAAGCAGTTTTGCTCTTTCCCTCTGTGAAAACACCATCTCATTTTAAGTCAGACAAGAAAGTTTTTCTGCTTATGTAATAAAATTTTATGTTCAGATTAATATTTTACTCTACACTTTCACTAATGCAGTTTACTGAATGAAGAGGTGAAGCAAAGGAAGATGCTGCAGTTGTCTTTGCAGCCCAGTTCATGGAGAGATCACAGTCACAGAGGTGTTTATAACAACTCAACCTGCTCATCCAAACCCTCAGAAACCTCCAAACTTGCTCTTGGATACAAGTACTCATGATCATCAAATAATGGTACTTCAGATATTAAAGAGCAATGAATAGGTAGAATATGCAACACAAAATTAATTTTGACTCATACTGAGCTAATTGGGAAAGATCCACACAGTTCCTGCAGACTGAACCCCAGCACAGTCTCACTGACACAAAGTTCTATTTTTAAAAGCCCACATTACAAACTTTTCACACTCACTTGGATACGTAAAAAAACCCCAAGACATATCACCTACATTTTATGCTGTTGACCAGACAAACCCTGCAGCCCTAGGATGACATTTTGGCAGTCAGGTGTTGGAACTAAGCGTCCCAAAAGAACACTTGAAAGCCTCCTTCCCTTATTAGGAATGTGATCGAAACCAACAGTGTTCACCAGGACATTTTTGGATGCTATTTGGAGTCAAGAGACAAATGGGCAAAACAGCTTCCCCTTATCTCTTTATGTGGATGTTGCCTGTGCTGCTACTTGCAAAAAATTTTTTTTTTTTTAAAAGACATTATTTGTTCAATCTTCTCACACCACAGTGGAACGTGACAAACAACACACACTGCAAGAACACGTGTACAGATGAAGCTTATTAACTCTTACCTCCCAATGCAGAAAATCACGTTTGCATTGAGCACACTGAAAACCCACCCAAGCATAACCTGTCAGTGGAGCAACGTTCTTTCCAGCCAATCTGCTGGCATCAGGGTTAGAGCAGAAATATCTGATGGATGATGCACGTCCAACCAGTTACCTCCACTGAGCAATTAGGCAACCCAAAATTTCCCCCAAAACGAACAGAGGAAACACAAAACTATGGCAAACTCAGTTCTCATTTTCTGCCTTTTCCAGGTGTGGTTAGACTGGCAAACCAAAGATGCATGTTTGTGTGGTCTGCATGCACCCATCGACAGCCTGATCTAACTTTGAAATTGGCTGGTGCTCTAAGCAGGGGGCTGGATCAGGTCATCTCTAGAGATCCTGTCCAGCCTGAATTATTCTAGGATTCAAGGTTGGAAATTAGAAGGTGCCTTGCAGTCACGGGACTGATAATTCCGAAATAACTTTAAAAAAAAATACACAACTCATTTGAAGAAGCAGCCCAATAATTTGTGAAACCAATTACATAGCAGGGTTGCTTGCAAGGGGTTAGACATTTGTACCACAAGGTTCCTTTCAATCCCAAATTCTTAAACCACAGAAGCTTTATTCTTACAGTTCTCCAGCTTAGAAAAAGCACTGCCTTTGAAATTTGCAGGCAGATCCAGGAGTTTGCCATGAATTATGTGCACTTCTTGAGAGATGTGTGCTTTATGCTTTGTTCTGACATATTTTGATCACGTTTTTTGTCACAACAACAGTTGGGAAACACGTTTTGATTCATTGTTGTTGTTCAGATACAACCTACTGCACAGTTTCTAACATCCAAACGAACTTTCTGACTCTTAGAATCATATTTCTAACCCTAAACACCACTTAAAATCCATTTAAACTAGTTTATAACTTTTTTGTTATTATTCCATAATAATTTTTGCTTAACAGGAATTCTTGGCTTGTACTCCAGGATGTGAATCCACATTTCAAATATGTACTTCAGCAAGTTTCTGAAGCAAAAATACCACCAGTTTGAATGCTTCAGAGGTCGTTAAAAACTAGCTACTTCGTTTATTGAGTCTGCTCAGTCACTGTGCACGTTTTATAATTGTATCACTAAATTTAAATATATTTTCTAAGCTTGCAACATACGCACCCAGCTCTATGAAACTCAGAATACAAAGGCACTGCCCAAAATTCACTTTTATATGCTTTGCTGGGTATTCCTTGTAGCTTTAAAATTAGCTAATTTACCAGTTAATGACAGTGAGGGACACCACCTTACCTGACAAAATGAGAAGCTCAATGATGTCTGCATCCCCCAGGAACGACGCGACATGAAGAGGAGTTCGTTTCTCAGCATCCTACAAAACCACAAGTAAGTGAAAGCATTTGTGTTAAAGAGCAGTGCATTTATACATATTTATTTGCTGTGTGCATTTCTGTTTATAATCAGAAATGCAATCTCAGTGAAAGAACAAAATTCAAGATCTCGACAACACAATTCCTCCCAATAATCCTCAACTTTTTTATCCCTTGTTTCCATCACAGCTTGCAGAGACACTGTCTTTACTCCGATAGCCTGTTTACAGGTAGATCAAATCAAATCTAAAATGAGGAAAAGGCATCATCCCTGGGTCTCTTTCCCACTCTTAAGTATCACCACAACATAATTCAGATGCTTCTGGTTATCAGACTTTGTAATGCAGTTTGCACCAGCAATACAACAAGACACAGAGTCTCCAGAAAGATTAACTTGGGAGACTGGTTTGGAACCACACCCAAGGTCAAGATGCAATCCTCTTAGTCTGCAAAGGTCCTTGTATACCATTTAGCCTGGTTATCTACACAGCAGCCCAAAATGGGCATGTGCACCTTGATCCTTTAAACACAGAAGAAGAAAAAACTACCAGTCAAATCTGTGTCTTTAAACTTAGAAGAATTGTTAATTATCATATATATAACTTCTGAAATACCTCAACTTTTATTTGATTTTTGTAGTTTTCCACATTAAGGAGTCCATTTTCAAGATTTTCTTTTCTAACTTCAAGGGGTATAAATACAGTGTTTAAAAAAAAAAAAACAACAAACCTTTCTTTTATTGCTTTATTCACATGACTGCAGAACATAGGTCTTTAGGAGAAACTGCTAAAACATTATAATATGGGCAGCAACAACCACAAGAACTGCTAATACTGCTCATCGTGCTATTTCATCCCTGTTTCCAGTCCTAAATGAATTTCATTTTGGTTTCTTAACCACGAAAATAAGTTCTAAGAGACCTTATCAATGGAACTTATTGCAACTTACTAGCATTAAATATTGTAAGCCAGCAACAAATTCAACACTTCCTGCAAACCATACCAACAGAGAAACCCTACCAGTATTTACATCCTGTCCCTGAAGCAAATCTCTGAGCCTGTCATGTAAATTGTCACTTTTAACATGACCAAGAAGTCATCAACCATAAGCTATTTTGGAACACCTTTGAAGTATGCGGTAAATGTGGACAAATCAGTGCAGCAGAATCGTTTGTCAGTTGTATGTTGAAAAGTATTTTCCGACACTGAAAGGCACAGAGCCACTGATCAACCAGAATAATTTAATTTTTATATTTGTACAGTTTTTTAAATATATATAATGCATGTAGTCCTCAAAGTCTGCTGCACTGCGGTTTTATCTTTCATACTGGGCGTGCACATAAAGCACTCAGAAGACAGATGACATAAAACCTTGGCTGTCACCGGTCAGAGAGGAAGGTATCTTACAGAACTTCACCTCCTCACATGATAGGCAAATGAAATGAATGCTAAGCAGTGTCCATCCATCCAGCAGTGTCCTCTCAGGAATCAAAATAACAAGCTGGATTCTCTCACATGCTCGGCTCTCAACACCTAACCCCCCACAAAACAGCTCTTACAGGCACGAGTGCATATGAGGCCTACCATAAATACTCTTCAAAAAATATGCTAAGACCGATCAAACTTATACAAAAATAGACTCAGTTTTATTTGGGTTTTTAGCCTGTTCATTTTAATGCACGGAGCTCTCTTTACACAATGCAGTATTTGTAATAGCCATCGTACCTGCCAGTGACAAGCTCTGTGACAGCTTCTTGCAACACAGCCAAGTTTGGCAACAGAGCAGAGTGGTTCGAAGTCAAATGCTAATGATACAAGACCAAGTAATTTTCTGTATCAAGGAACCGAGGCTACTCAGTATTTTATTGATTATAAGGATATTATGTACTAAACTGTAAATCTGAGGGAAATTTGATAACTGAGAGAAGAAAGGACATGAAACAGAAAACTAGAATTTTTATCCTTCTGAAACAGGAATAACTCTCTGTAAGCTTTCTCAGCTTTCACTTTTTAAAATCCCTGCAAAGTCCTGTCATATTAAGCAAGAATCAAGTTTCCAGGGAAAGTTGGGTTTAGTCATGAAACTGAATTTAAGCTTCATTTCTCCAAGAGGAAAAAAGCCCTAAAACTTCTCTGTTTAACACAAGCAGGAACAAATCAGAGCTCACTTTCACAGAGAGCCCTACAGGAAACATTTTCTGGAGTTTGGCAGGGAGAAGTCCCCACACTACACCCGCAGCCAAGCATGCCGTTGAGAAACTCAACGGAGGAACATCCTCAAGTTCCTGTTTAGACTCTGCCCAGGACTGATACAGAAACAGAGGAACTGAGGCATCTCTCTATCTGCCCAACCACGCTCACTGCATCCTCCTCAAAGCTGTGTACCACTGCAGCCAGACTCACATCACCCGCTGCCTTTGCATCTGGCCCATGCTCTGACATCTTTTCAGCTACAGACATACTTGTCACATGGTGGTGGAATAGGAGTACAAAAGTAAATCAGTAATGATCTAAAGACTGAAGGCTACAAACAGAGAGAGGACTAAAATCTGCCCTCTCAGGGAAAGGCTTGGCAGAACCCCAAACCTCAACGTACATTACCAAGGCAAGGAAAGTAAGTGGGGGGGAAGTGATGATAACAGGGTTACAAATAGCATTAAGACAAATAATCAGACCTGCTTCAAGTGCAGTTCTCAGAGGAACAGAAGGTCAGTAAGAGACAGTAGATAAGCTATAAACAATGGCTAGAAAATCATGCTGAGATGAGATAAAACACTCTTTCCAGTACCTAAAGGGGGCCTATGAGAGAGCTCAAGAGGGACTTCTTACAAGGGAGTGTGGTGATAGGACAAGGGGGCATGGCTTCAAATGGAAACAGGGCAGGTTTAGATTAGATACTGAGAATAAATTCTTGACTGTGAGGGTGGTTGAGGCACTGGAACAGGTTGCCCAGAGAAACTGTGGATGCCCCAGTCCCTGGAAGTGTTCAAGGCCAGGTTGGATGGAGCTCTGAGCAGGTGTCCCTGCCCATGGCAGGGGGTTGGAACTAAATGATCTTTAAGATCACTTCCCACTCAAACCATTCTATGATTCTATGAAAACTGTTTTAGCAACCAATATTAGTTCACAGAAAAGAAGCTGCTGCATGCTAACATTATCTGTATGCTTTTGTTTGTTTGTTTTAAGTACAGAGAAAAGAAATTAGGACTCTAGCAAACAGGAAACTGGGGACAGAAGGCCTCAGTATGAAAACACTCAACACATGCTTAAACTGTTCAAGTGATCACAGTGACACTGATAAGACCCTTCACAGGCTTGAAGTTAGACTAGTCCTTAAGTGCTTTATTGGATCAGAGCCTTGGGGTACATGAAGATTAGCAGAACAGCAAACTGAATGAATCATATCAGCACATGTAAAATACACAGGCACATTCAGAAAAGGGCCTACATTTTCTCCTCAACACAGTCTACATCTCAAAGGAGATAATGGATTTGAATTTTGAGATCAACTGCAGCTGCTCACATCAGGTGATGCTTAGGACAGAGTTACTTACTATTAACATGTAAGTGCAACGGCTGCAGAAAATAAATGTATGTATCCTTCCTTTGTCACCAAACTGACTGAGCAGCTAACAGGAATAGCTGGAGGTTACAGAAGGACTTGAATGCACCCCAGAAACCAAGTTAATGAAGTCTTTGGATTCCCACCACCTTCAAGCTGCCAGAGATGTGCCTGGGTGGCAGAGTAAGGCACGTGAATGGCTACAACTTCCACGGATAAAGTCTAACCAGAATAATAACAGAAAACAAACTTCCTGCTCATTCACTCCATTTACAGTTGTTCCATCTGAGTACACCTAAATTTAAATAGCATAACCATTAAAAACCCCAAACATTTAGATACAACTTGACTTCAGGAATATTAAATATAGGCAACTGTTAAGAACTACTGAAGAGGCTAAAAGGATATGAGCACCTACTTTGTGGGCTATTTAGAACCATTCAGAGCAAAAAACGTTGATGGTGTACCAAGAAAATATCTGCTGCTGCAAGGATTTCTTCCTACTCTTACATTCTTTTATTAAAGCCTGTAATTCACAGAGCAAATTGAGATGTTTACCTGTGAGCACCAGCTGGAAGGGGAAAGTCAAGCTGTGTAACTTACGTCTCGTGCTCTTTCTTCTGCTTGGTAGTAACCAAGTAGAGGAATTTCCATCTGAAAATGCAGATCCTGGTTCCAGCACCTCTCATCCTCACAGTCTTCAGTTTGGTCTCAGAAACAAATATTTTTCTGGAGTGAGTCTTTGATTGATGAGGTAGAAAAGGCAAATACTTTGATCTCCTAGAGACAAGAAAAATTATCTGTCCTTTTTCCCCTCATCTAACACTTGCCTTCTATAAGGCTGATGGTGGCTTTCATGCAAGAAAAAGATAACTTTAACAATTAATTACTAATCCTATATTGAGACCGTAGGAACTGTTATCCTAATGAATGCAAATATTCTAAAGTTTATGAATATTCAATGTAAGACTCGAAATATAGACTTAAATAACTCCTCCATTTTTATAAACATAATATTAACTTTTTGGGGAGCTGGGGGGAAAGGCTGAAGGCAGGGGAACCTACATCATTTGTGAATGGATGGGAAAAGATTTAGAAAATTCAAGTGTTTCAGGCCAGCATTGCTGCCTTGGAAGAAAATAATGCAGCTACAGCCAAACCCTGCCATGAGACTTTGATGGCCTATACATCCTAAAGTGCCTCAAACATTTTGGGGACACTGATAACATGAGTCACCAGCACAGATATATATAACGTTATAACCACTAGTATACTAACATGCTGTTGCAAAGCAACCCAGAAGATTTCAGTCTCAGTCACTCCAGCAAAATCTTGTTCACAGTTCAAAAATTTTCTTTATAAAATATAAAGAAAAAAAATTCTAAACAAAAAAAACCTTAATCTAAATAAGTCCTGCTAGTTACCTGGCATTGCAAACTTCAGTGTAATTTCATATTCAATTTCCTTACATAATTGAGAACTGTTCATAATATCTGTAGAAAAAATTGTTTCTATCACTTTCCACTTAAATAAACAGGATATCAAACAGCACTACTAGAGGCTAAATACCACTGGAAACACAGCTATTACCTAGCACCAAACTGTCATACTGTGTCAAAGCAGAAGGCTTTCCAAGTTGTTGACTAAATCTTCCAGAAGACTTTCCAGCACAGCATAACCACATCTCAAAGAGGAGCACTGAATTCCAGGATAGCTGGAATATTCTCCTGCAGGGCTCCACAGCGCCAAAAAGAAAATCATGATTCCTTGGATGAGAGCAGGGATGAGGGTCTGGTATCCCAGGGTAACTGAAATACCACATTACAGTCTCTCCTAAGTCCCAAGTCAAATGTCCCAGCTCTAAACTGAATGACAGGCTGGGTTTCACTTTGGCTATCCCAAGCATGCAAAGCCTTTCAGACTCACAATCCTAAACATGTGTGCACCATACCACCTCCAAAAATATGCTTAGCAATATTACAGAAATATATGTATAACTTTTGTGTGTCTGTGAAGACCTGGGTGAAGCCTGAATCCTCCTGACAAAGGCAGTCCTGAAAATCTATGCCTTACCAGGCAGAAAAATGTGTAAAAGAAGCAATAAACAGCATAGATACACACATACATACATGTCTCTCCATAGTGAGATCCTTCTTGCCCTCCTTATCCCATAATAAACATTCACACAATCACCTCTTGATGGTGATGAGCAGCAAGAAGCATCTGCAGCTTCTCCAGCTGGCAGAGAGTCGAGCAAAGAGGCTGCAAGGACCAAGACCAAAAGGCCATTCCAGCAACTGTGCCCCAGCCGCAGAAAGAGAAGCAACTATGTTTTGGAAAAGCAAATGTTGCCTTCAACAGCCTCACTGGTGGAGTGGGGTGGCACACTGTTTACTTTCCCAAAAATACAAATGCAATAGAGGATATTCTGGAGACAAATTTTTGCATATATTTTGGTTTTTAGGGTCCTATCCAAGAGAAAACGCAGGATTAGGGGATGAAAAATAAAACCGGAGGGAATTAAATGTCTGGTTTGGCTTGCAAGCATCACATTAGTTATAGGGAAGAATACTAGAAGGGTTTTTGACTTTTTTGCTTGGCTTTAGGTATTTTGAGGGGAAACTGGAAGAGTAAGATGAAAACGGAAGTTCCACAGGAAGATTTTGGTTTATAACATCACACATAAGAACTGGACTTTGGAGACGTAGGGTGCTGCGCAGCTCCATGTATTACAAGTCCCAAATAACAAGGGGTTACAACTGGATCCAGAATAGTCCCTGGATTCTGGGAGTCATTCTCTCCCACTCTTCCCAAAGTAAAAATAGCACCCCAAAATATCTCCACCTACACACACAGAGCACGATCACCCTGCTATTTCTAAATGTACCAAACAGCAAACGTAGACGATGTCTACCTGAAACTAGTCTGGCAGCCTGGATAGTCCAACCAATATTGCCAATGTCCTGGGAAAACAGGCAGCGGAACTCTGCCCACAGGCAGACCACGTTTCCCAAGGAAACAGCGCACATGTGGTACCCAGTGGTAGGGAGCTGCTCACTGAGTATAACAGCTAAGGATGCCACTGGCCATGCCCTCAGGGTGCAAATGCCCCCCCAAAGCACAGCTGGGGACTGGAGAGGTCACAGTGACAATCACGGTGGCAGAATGAATGAACTAAAAGCACACTTGTAAGCCGAACAGTTACAGCTTTTGCTTTGTTGCAACATAGAAGTCTCAATTATAGCAGCATGCAGAATGTAGCCATTTCTATCAGCATACACTTCCCAGCTTGGAAAGATTATAATTATTTTACCAGGGGGAAAAAAAAAAAAAAAAGGTAGTAACATGCTAAATTTCTGATTTCCTCCAAGATTTCCTCCAAAGTCTTTCCTGAGATTTTCTGTTAGAAAGAATGCACATACATTCCTCATTTTGTGGAGTTTCTCTGTGTGCTTTTTGTTCTGCCTTTCAAATACTTCTCTTGCTGCACATTTTGAAAAAACAATTTTTAAAACTCCAGAAATTCCCAGCTACAAACCAGCCTTTTATTTTTTATCCCTGTCCTACCTATATTTAAACTATTCCAATTTAATAGAGCCAACCAAAATGATCAACAAAGGACAAATCGCTGCCAAACAGTGTCAGAGTTTCCTCTCACGTGAGCAACCAAACACTAACATGGAAGTAATTAAAAACACCCTTAAAATAGAAACATAAACCCACAATGCAAATTGCCAGCTCACAGAACAAGGGAGGGAAATCTTTTGGTCTTTCTTTAGTGACATTTTAAGCAATTAACACCTGTTTGCAGTTACTGTTCAGAACACAACCTTCAGGTTTCAGGTTGACCAGTATTTTTCTAATTACTCAAAAGAAAAGGTTTGTGTTTTGCTCCTGACAAAATAGCTCTTCAGGCAAAGCATCCTTGGATAGATTTTGAGTATTGTAAATAATGTTCTGGGCAGACCATTCAAGTTCAATGGCTTTATCTATTAAGTACCACGGTACTCATCTGCAAAATATGTATTCTTCATCTATAACACACCTGACAGCTGAGAGCATCTCCCTGGCAACCATCACTACACACTTGCAGCCAAAGGATAGAAAAACATTTGAGAAGCAGGCAATAACCTTGTGCACGAAATGCTATTTTAAAAAACTACATGAAATGCAGAGGAACTAGGACATTCACCTAGCTTGTTGTGGGGGTTTTGTTTGGTTAGTTTGGGGGGATTTAATTTGTGTGGGTTTTTTTTTTGTTTGTTTGTGTTTTTAGACCAACAGCAAAAGCAAATAAAATAGGAACTCAAGGAAGATGATTCCTTAAGGAAGCACTTTTAGGAACTTTTAACAAAACAACCAGGTACTGGTGGTCACAGAGAAAGCCGAATGTCAAGGCCTTGGATCAGATTCCCAGTTTAAAACAGAAGCAAGTCTTTCCGTTCTTGACAGCAAACAGAGCGGATCCCCAGTCAACCAGACCTGTAGCATCACTTCTCCAGTTCCTTTCAGCAGCTCTGAACCAACAGGTTGGACCCCACTACCTGCAAAAGTAGGGCCAAGACTACACCAGACCAAGTGTTGGAGTTCGCTATAAATAAACTGATGACTTTATATCAAAGAAAGACATGGAGAAAAGGAGGGTTAATTCAAAAGTCCAGGAAACACCTGGAAATCATCATTCTGCTTCTGCTTTTTATTCTCACCATTTCAGAGGCCACAGATTGTAGTCAGGACTGACAGGACTCATTTCTAACAGTACGGATTTAAGTTCAAATTGAAGAGAGGGAAAAAAAACATCCCAACTTCTGCAAAAAAGACCAAGTTCAAATGGAGATTTTTTTTTTTTCATTACCAAAGTATTTAAACACCACTTGTTTACAGCTGCTTACCATTCTGGCTAGAGTAAGCCAATCTCCAGGACAGTAATTCCTTCGTGGCCAAATTGTGGCCAAGATTCTGCTTCCTTACTCTCACTGCTGGGACCAATGTGAAGCTTTAAATCAAGCACAGTCAAATGCTGAATAACAGCGCCTGATCTGCAAAGACTCTTCATAAAAGGAAACTCTACAGAGAGTAAAAATATGCAGTTTTCAGCTCTTTTCATTAATTTTCTCAGTAAGGGAAAAAAGTGTCCCTGACTGACCTCCATATTTGGAATGACCATACACTAAGAAAATTTAAAGTCACCTGTTGGAGACAATTATATAATTGGGATTCCACCGAAGTCCCAAATTTCATACTTCCAAATCATTTCCATTCTGTTATGTGTTAATTACTAAGGACATTTTTCATACTGCCATTGTAACAGTCCATAAGCAGGGTGCTGATGTATCAGAGGCACATAACATGCCAAGTCACATACCAAGGCGTTGACATCCTCAGTTTTGTAGATCAACATCCGGATCTCTTCTGGATCACCACTGAAAATCGCTTGGACCAGTGGCGGCTGGAAAAATAAAACAGAAGAAGCAGCATTACAGGTTTGTTTATTTTCTGCTTAAGGAGAGCATCTTATTCCTGCTAAGGTTTACTAATGCTGCCCACAGACATTTTATGACCCCAGCAACAAATCACCAGGAGTATCTCATCAGTAAGAACTATCAGTTTGCTTGAGGATAAACGACAATCACGGCATGTTTGTACATATAATGAGCGTGTGTGTGCACAAACAGGGACCCCCACTAGAATGGCAACTTTTGTCAACAACATGCAATTAGCCCAGATGTTCTCCTTGGCATGTAAGGGGAAAACTAATTACATCAGATATTGCTGCATGTTTGCTGTTGGCACAAATTAATGGTCATGCAATACACATTTAGAAACAGAACATTATGCAGATAATGAATTTCTGGGCAATTACTAAACATCTTGTGTTTTGTTTTGTTTTTTTTTTTTTACTGAATAAATATGCAACAAACACAGTTAATTTTAACCACCCAAGAAGCGAAATAATTATCTTATTGTTCCAAGTCTGTTATTATGCTATTACGGATCGGAATGCATAAATAAATAATCGGGCATACAGGAGAAACAATGTGCCACACTCATTCCTCTGGCAGTGCTGGCGTCACCGTCAGTGGGAGGGAGCTGCGTGTGCTCAGCTGCCCCGTTACACGTCCAGAGCTGGCACTTCCAGTCCTTCTGACTACGTTTGCTCTGGACCCCCAGCAAATATTTGAGTTATTAACTGAGCTGGCAAGACATGATCTGCTCAAGTAAAAGAATAAAAACCTTGCTGCTGGAGATCAGAAGAAGGAGGGGACAAATTACAGAGATGCCTATCCCCTGCAGCTGAAACACGAGATGGCCCCACTTCCACCATGACCCCTCCTGAAGGCAGCGTGTGCCACCCCCCAATCTCGCTCCCACCTCCAGGTTGTCTCATGGTCCTGCTGGCAAAAATAGAGTTTGTGGTGCCATGCAATCACCAGAAGCTAAAATAACCCTGCAAAATGGAAGCACACATGCCTACTTAAGCACATAAAACCACAACGGTTCTTGAGACTCTGCAGAATTTAACTCTCTTGTAATCAGGTTCTCTCAAAATTCCCAAACAAGCTGAAAGAACAAAGAAAATACCATTTTCTCCCTATGTTTGCACTGCAAAATTCATCATGTTCAAATGTGGAAAATACATTTCTAAGTTAATGATGTCTATTTTAAGACATATTAATCCCTTATGTCCTTGAGAAACATTCACACTGGAATTTAATTCTTGCCACTCCTCCAGTGGAAAAGGGACTAAAGCAGCATCTCTTATCACAACTGTCTGCGGTCTTACGGATTGCTGGGGATGTTTGAAATAGGAAAGAAAGAAAAAAAATAACATTTCACTTGACCTATTTAGCATGCTTCCTTCCCAGCCCATGTCAGAATGGCCAAAGACTATTCCCCATGGAAGGATGCTCAGAGTCTTTTCCCTTCTCTCCTAACACTAACAGCCACGAAGAACCAGTGAATGTTTATGAAATTACAATGCTCACACCAAAATATTTTCATTTCATGTATATTTATTGTAATATTTAAATTAAAAAAAAAAAATAAGAGGAAAGCAGAGAACTCCTCAATTTCAAGCTGAATGGCAACACAACCCAGTGGCCAAGCAACAAATACCCCCAGCAGCTTGGATTGCTCTCTGAACTCATCTGCAGGTATGCCCAGCACCCAACAAGAGATATCAGCCAGGTTCTGACGGCATTTCATCTGACACCTCAGAGAGAGGCAAGAGAAAAAAAGAAAAAAAAGTTCAAATGCTGTTGCAAGTGACATTTTTCTTTTAAAAGGGAAAGAGCAAAGTACTGTGCATTGTTAGATTAAAAAAGAGAGGAAGATCTACAATAAGACACTTTGACCCTTCATCACTCTGCCAGAAATCTGAATCAGACACTTGGTTTTACAGGAAATGCTTGACCTTTTTAATTAGCACCAGCTACTTAACACAGAGAACAGATTGCTAATGACACTGTGTTCTTTAGACCTGTAACATTTATAAGATCCTCATCTCAATTTTTGTCCACCACACCACGGTCATATCTACCTGCAGTTCCTTATATCACACCTCAGTATTTATTGTGCCTCCCAAACAGGCTATAAGTCTCACACCACTGATATAAAAGGCCTTAGTCCTTTGGCCCTTTTTCCCCCATAAGATTTACCTTTTAAGAATTAATTACAATAGAATATTTCACTGCTAGTTGTAACAGCAAGAGACAAAGACAACAGGGAACAATCAGAGCCTGCCATTGCAAAGGACAGATAAAACCAGTACAGGTTAATAACCATCCAGAGTCACTGCTGTGCAGCCTCCAATTGGCCATTTTCCTAATTTACTACATCACTACTCCGCTTCATTTTCCAAGGTACTAGTTTTGAAGGGAGGCACATTATTGTCAAGGCAATGTAATTACATATTAAGAGGTGTTTCTAGGTAAGATGCTCAGTCAAGTATAATGCCCTGCTTAGGAAAAATATGTCAGAAGTCTGCTGCACTGTTGTTGCTGCAATTTGAGGTCAGAGCTGAGAACATGCATCCGCATCCATCAGCACAATGGAAAAAGCAGCGCTCCGTTCAGCGGCCGACAGTGATGGAACGGAGCTTGTGCAGTCCCGTACACACTGACGATGGATGTCCAGTGACCTGAACAGATTACCTCTTTGATCTTCACTGATAACCATATTCATGCATGAATGACTTCATATAACTTTTTTTTTTAATTCCTAAAGGGTAGATAATGACCCTTCCTAATTATCAAAGAAAGATAAGGTATAGTTTTGGAAATAATTTCTAAAACCTGCAACACTATTAATGGGTTATTTCATTTACAGAAATATTTTGCTTTAAAATTCTTCAAATTCAGAAGTTCTTAAACACTCATAATGAATTAAAAAGTGCAAGCACAGAGGAGGTTATATAAAACTATTATTAGAATTAAGCAAGGGTGCAGGGTTTTGGAATGATGAACAACTGTTTCATCATCTCAGCTCTCTGCAGATTCTCTCCAAATTCTTAAAGAGAGTTTCAGCTGGGAGTGTTCACATTTTTTTCTGAAAATATACTCCAGCAGCTTTCCATGTTACTTTTTCTACAGAGTTATTATGATAAGCACAAAATTTATCAACAAGTTTTATTAGACTGCTTTTTACTTTGTGCTGTAATAAGCATTTTAGTAAAAATAAAATTTTACCTGGAGACATCTTCCAGTGTTGCAACATATCCCTACCTTTAAGGCATACTGGGCTATCACAAGGACTTCAATCCACCAGGGAAAATTAACTTGTTGAACTGAAGGCACAACAATTATTTCAGCAACAGAGAACTTAAACCCACATGGAAGAATGTCCTGTGGCTCGGCTGGTGTCCACAGAGGCAAGCCACACTGACAGAGCCCAGCACTGGGAAGTTCTCCTCCATAGATCTGACAGCACAGGGGAAAGCAGAGACTGTTACCAAATGGCACTGGCAAGTCTCTGAACTCCAGATGAGATGCAGTATTTAAGGGACTGTCTCAGCTATAATTTTAATTACTATGTCCCAAGTGGGTGCTGAATCTCCTAGCAAACCAGTTAGTGTTTCTGTTGAGTAACAAATAACTAACATACATTAAATATTTTACCTTGATTTTAGACATGCTGACTCACTAACAAAGATTTATTTAAGCCAGATTTTTATTTGACAAGAGTTGAAGGTAGATAGGGAAAGGAGGATCGATTGCCATGCCAATTTGATATAATATATTGTCACTTGGGTCTTGTGAGTGAAAAGAAGTTATATATTGATCTTTTACTAGTTCTAATTGCATTACATTGAGTTCCTGAACTAAACACTTATAGATATCCATGTATTCATTTCTCTTTAACTAGCAAGGCAGCATAGCAAGACACACAATCATTTCAAAGTGGTATTGATTTTGACAGTGTTTTGCCAAACACCTTTTTCTGTAGGTACTCCCATTAATCAAGATTACAAGGTTGTCTGCAATGTCACATCACAGACATGTATTTCCTTCCACTTGTCACAGCAGACTACTCTTCCTAATTTTAGTTTAGGATTTTCTCCCTCTAAGCATACAGTACATGAATATCTGAAATACTGTTTTAACTTACAAGTCTGTGTTAGTGAACAACCATTAACTAGATTTCTCTTCATTTTCAGAGTGCATTTCCCTGATACTCAGCATTTATACAGTTCCATGTACAGAAATTACTCAATACTAACAATTTTTAACAGGGCTTGTAGTCTATTTCATTTGCATCAGGGGTTAGCCTTTTACTGTGTTTTGGGAATTTATTGCTGGGTAAATACAAAAAGAAGTTTGCTCTTGATTTGTTTTTTCAAAGAGTGCCTTTCTGTTACTGGTATTTCTTATACTGACTTCTGACAGCAAAGTACTTTCACAGAGCTGGGATCTGGAGAAGAATGCCCTTGGATGGTTGCTAAGGGGTGTTTCAGAGCAATTACAGATTTTCACAGAGCGACTTGTCCAAGCTACTGAAAGGCCAGCAGAGAGAATCAAATCTGTAAATAGGGTATCCTGGTTCTCTGGAAGCACCTTGGCAAACTGACAGCATTGTTAAGTGAGTGAATGTACTCACCTGGGACATTTACACTGAGCAGACCAATAAATACCCTGTGCACTGCAACGTTTCAAATACGGCAGGAAAAAGAAAAAAAACCACAAACATTTCAATTCATTTGATTCTATCTTCTTCTGTCCTTCCACGTTTTGCAGACTAGCCAAATGATTTAAGGATTGCACATCAATCCACTGCAGAAAGGACAGCATGTGTTCCTACACGTGGCCAGTTATTTCAATTTGTTCCACCCTGTTTCAACGCTCAAGGACCAACAAACTTACGTGACACACAGAGGTATTCAACAATACACAAGTCAACACTCCCCGAAGTAAGAAAAACTCTGTGTAGATGGCACTTACAAACTGAGAGATCTTCATGGTGTTTTCAGGCTGCCATTTAAAGGACACGACTGTGCTCTGACACTTTCCCTGGACCAATGACTTTATAACTTGCTGCCATGCTGTGCTCTAACTTGTTTAGAGGGATGTAATGGGCATTTAAGTTTCACTGCAAGAAGTGTTAGCTTTTCTTGTAATGGCTCCCCATTTCCCTTCATGTCATTTCTAACAGCTTCTCCAAAACCTCAGGCTGCATTCATCCTTCAGACCGTTAAAAGGACTTCAGCACCAACAGCACAGGGCACACAGGAGCAGTGGAGAATCGATCATTCCTCATTTCCTGTTATGCTGTCTTGAGATTAGGAAAAAACTTGTATATGAACTGTAACAGTGTTTGTGTTCAGTGCTTTCTGCCCTCCCCTCAAGATTAGTCAAATGCTCAGTAATGCAGAAATGGTTCCTAAGTAGTTTGTCACCAGTGTCTGAATAATTCATACAATGCTAACATGGTCCATAGGTAGTTTCCACTTAGGTATGCACTCAGCCTTTCCCACAGTGGCCTTGCAAATGAAGACTTGAATATTTGCAGAAATATTTGGTGCAAAATAGGTGAAATACGGCAATTCTACCATGATCATCAGATATTGCCATTGCTGGTAACATTACAAACCTGAGTTTAATCACTGGTGTACATTGCTAATTGCATGACAATCAGAAGCAAACAGCTACAGAAATAGAGCAGCTCCAGCCTTAACCTGCTGGATAGCCAGGCAGCTTGTGCAGGCTGCAAAGCCTCGGGGCAGCATGGGCCAGGGGAGGACCTGCATCCTGGGAGGACTCCCACCTCTCCGGATGAATTCAGCCCAGTGCCTGGTATCCAGTACCGATCAGGTTCAGAGGCTGAAAGTACAGCCTACCAAAACCACCCTTTTCCATCTTGTGAAGGGAAAAGTCACATCACCAGCTTTAGGAGAACAAGTATATTTGCCAAAACCCCAGGTTCTCCTTGACTACTGATATTGTACATCATTAGGGGAAGGGAAAAGTATAATCACTGGCAAAGGGTTAAAGGTAGTAACAGCAAAGATGTTTGAAACAAGATTGTTCGATGATAAGCTGACAAACACCTTCCATTAAGGATCTTGTTTTGAACATTGCTTACACTAGGTTTGGAAAAGAACAGCCTGAACTGCTAGAGCATGGCTCAACCCTGAAAAGGGAGCAGGGCTGTCATGACACATCCCACATCACATGCTTTTAAATGATTTCCCCTCCGATACCGTCAAGCCTTTGCAATGACAAACCGGGCTTGAGACTGGAAACCCAGGCTGTACTCCCACAGGCTTCTGGCTCTCTCAGCCCTCTCAGCACGGCCCTGATGGCTTTTGCTTACACCCCACCCACAAAACTCTGTGTCTCTGCCCAGACAGAGAAGACAATAGATCTGATTCTATAATTACACATAATCACAAATGATTGTTTAGTAAGTGATGTGCAAACCAGACTATACTTCAGTGCACTTTCCCATCAACACACTCCTTGTGAAGTAAAAAAAATAAACTAGCTTTACACCCCTGCCTCCCTAGCACCCCCTGCACCCTCCCGTTCTGGTCCTCTCCGTGCTCAGCCCTTTCCTCTCTTCTACTCATCTTCTCCAAGAGGTCCAAACCTTGGCCTCTCCCTCTGCTGCCCCATTTCCACGCTGCTGGAGCAGGGGAGCTGAAGTCCTTGGGTGAAGCACACCTGAACACCTTTAATTGCAAATACGCACTGTCAAACACACACTTGTGTTCCAAGAGAGAAAGAAAGAAAACAAAAATTGAGACAGCTGAAACTTCAACACAACATTCATTTAGTCAAGCCTTCATGATACTTAAAAAGGAAAATAGTCAGGATTGACCCTGCTTGTGCAATGCTGGATCAAGCCTGGTATTTCTGTTCGCACAGTTTCTGCTATGCCATTCTGGATGGTGCAAAACAAGCCTCTCGGCAGATCTATTTCTGGCTGTTAGCGTGGCTCCGGATTTTGGCTGCCTCCCATTTTTCATTATGAAGCCTATCAACTGCCCCAAGAATTGCTTATGTTTCCAGGTGAAGCGAAGGTTACATCCTGCCATTCCTGGAATCCTGAAATTCCTCTACACACCAAAAGCACTGCATGTTGCTCATGTTTTGTTAAACTTATCAGTTAAAGGCACCAAAATAACTCATGGCCTGTTAAATTTAGATCACTTCTGAAAAGGAAAAGAGCTAAGACTGTTTAATTCAGCTTGCCCAGTGTCCTTCCCCTTCATTCTCATCAATCTTGATTTAAGTGGTGGGGTTTCATTTTAGTTTTGGCATTTGGGGTTGGGGTTTGGTGGGGTTTTTTAAGTGCCCCCAGATCACATCAGAAAATTAGATAATAAATACTGTCCTACACTAATCAAGTGGAGAGAGTCAGCATGATGCCCACTAGTTAAAATAAGGAAGCTTTCTCAAATGAGACAAAAATAAACATAGTAGCATAACATTTGCTGTATTCACCAGCATTTGTTACCCATTTTAGTGATGAAAAGTCTACCACAGACAGCATAATGAGATTTCTTGGAATACCTACAAAGATGGAGGATAACTGATCTAATGGTACCCTGAATTTTTCCTGTCCTCTTGAATTTGTTCAGTTCCTTGGGGTTCTCTCTTGATACAAACTGTGTCTTGTGTAACAGTATTTCGTTGTGTATCAGTGACATCATTAAATAACCATCATGGATTGTAATGGCATTACAAAAAAAAAGGATCCAGTTCTTTTTATGCATTCTCAGCAGTGAGTGCTGCACTACTTATTCACTTGGGTACTTCTTGTCATACCTGTATTTTGTCTCAGAGAGCTTTAGTCCTTTTTTTTTCCCTCTCTCCCATAATCCAATCATTTAGGTAGAAGCAGGGAAGGAGTCCTGGCACCAAGGCAGCATTTCTGAACAAGAACATAGCAAAGAGTAAAATCTCTGGGGGCATAAATTCCAGCTGGTGTAAATCAGCTTAAGAGAACTCCCAAGTGAGATGCCTGTGCCATGTTACACCACCTGCCTTCCAAAGGGCCCTGCATTTTCTCCCCACCAGAAGCACGAGTGAGGGGTGGCCAGGCAGCACAAGGCTATGAACCTCAAGAGAAATAAAACACTCAGCAGCAGAACAGAGCAACAGCAACCCCGGTGACAGGTCTGCTCCTTGCTAGACATTTCAGAATAAAGCAGTGTCGTGGTTTTGCCCACCAGCCCGTCCCTGGGGCTGTGAATGGTTTTGTCCAAGTAGATTTCCGGACAAAACCC
>JAYRBT010000181.1:29055384-29080629 GCA_036023395.1 Myiotriccus ornatus | reverse complement strand
ATAAATGTTCATGTTATTTTCCTAAATCCAGTCTCTTTTGTCTGCATAAACCTTCTCTCAACTAATAGTAATTGTGTCGGGGGTGTGAAAGCAAATTGACCCAGGGCAAAACCACGACAAGCAGTCAGGGGAGAAGCTCACTTAAAAAAAAAAAAAAAATCAGCTCTGCCAAAAGCTTCATTTCCTGCTTAGTTATCTTCAAACACATTTCAAGCACACCAGCAATTTTTATTTTTTTTTTTACCAATTGTTTGGGTGTTAAATTCCACAAGCAGAAAAAAAGAAATTACCAAAACTGATTCTGTGTGCAGAGGGGACAAACAGGTTCATGCTGGCTGCAGCTGTCAAACCCAGCCTGAGACATCCCCTCCGTTCAGCGGCCCCACATCCTCTGGAGACCGCTGATATCCTGCCTTTACCCAACCCTGCCAGCAGCAATGGCAACCAAGTAGAAAAAGAAAAAAAATAAAAGAAACGGAAATGCTGCAAGTTTATCTTCCTTTAGTTTATCACTTGTGAAACCATGACTTGCCCCTCTTCCTTGCAAGGCAAGCGTGTGCAGGGACTGCTGCACACACTGCAGCTTCTTTAAGCAACCTTTCCATACCCCTCCTTCAGTGCAGTAACACAGCGAGACCTGCCTGTCATCTGGCAGCCTGGACACTCAACAGCACAATCTCTTACTCCACTGTAATTAAGTGCTTTATCTGATGTATATGGCATGCATTGATACTCATCACGTGCTCTAATAAAAACCCTTTCATTTTTAGAAAATTAGTCTTGATTTAGAGAACTGTGAAGTGGCATCCGATCCTGTAACATGTCACTCGGTAAGATTAGGACTTCCGCTGGTTAGCGGGGTCTGGTTTATGTTACTGTGCACGCAGAGAAGGCAGCTGTGAAACACAGAGCGCCACAATAAATTTGCAGATACTTCTGAACTACAAGAGACGACACAAGGACGTTGGAGGGCAAGATCAGAATTTATAATCACCTTGACAAATTATACAGACAACCAGGCTGGAGGAAGAGTAGGACACTGTTCAGTATGGAAGAGAACACGGCGTGCCTGTTAGTGAGAAATCCAGAGTCGTTACACAGCAGTTCTGGGTAAGAAAGAATTTGGGACTGCAGTTTACTAACTGAACATAACTGAACAACATTATGAAAGAGGAAGAGACTTAAAATAGGATTAAGACTTGCAAAACACACAGCAGTCTTGACACACGGCTCAGCACTGCTTGGGCTGTGACTGGAGGGAGACATTTAGTCTGGGGCACCACTTGACTTGAAGACTAAAACAGAGCTCTAAAACGTGATTTACAGGGAAAATCTAAACAGATTGGAGCTGCTCAGCATACACAAAAGAAAATGCAAAGGAAACATGAGAACAATTTGCAATACATAAAAAGTTGTTACTAAAAGAAATCATCTGTTTTCCCCATCCAAGGCATACAGGGCTCGCATGGCCACACACAAGGAGGATGAGTTTCTGCTCCATTAAGGGCAACACAAACCAAGGCACTGGTTACCAATCTGGCTGAGTTACAAACTGTGAACTGTAGAAGACGATACTTTAAAAATAGACCTACTCCAACAATCACTGAAAGTCAAAGGTATTCTTTTCTGCAGGCTTCAGTAGGCAAGAGATTGAACCTATGAGAGAAAAAGAGGCCAAAATTCACACCACACTGACATAAATATGAAGGTTAATGCAAAAAGGATAAGCTAGAGCAGAAATCAATCATTTTTTTTTTTCCCCAAAAGTTCAAGGGAAGTCTAATGTCTTTGGGTAGAAACACACCTGGCACGATTCCAGCAGAATTTCAGATCCCATCTCATTCACTCACGGAAGGTAATTAGAGCTATGGGGTTTTTTTCACATGTGCTCATACACAGATATTAAGGACATGTATTTTGCACTCACAATCTCACATGTTCTTGAACCTCATCTTCCTCTTAGCAGTGGTCTGCAACACTTTCAAGGCCCTGCTGTCATGGGTGTCTAAACCAAGCCTCAGACAACAGCAAACCTCCAGGGTTATGAAAACAACATAAGAGGACAAGACATTTGAGGGACCTGAGCATGATCTAAAACATTGTACCATTATCATTATATTACAGGTGGATCTTGCTTGGGTTCAAGTAACTTCCCCTTGTGTTGCACATCACACACAGAACCACCCCTGCCAGCTTTCACAGAAAATCTCCCACATCACTTTCTCTTAAATAGCCAATGTCAAATATACTTTAAAAGCCATTAAAGACTAATGTTGATGTTTCCTGTTTTCTCTTACAGGGTCATGAATTTCACACTGCTCTTGAAGAGCACTACAGTCAGTTATTACTGTTTTCATAAAACACTAAAATCCTTTGCAGATTTTAGTCGCTGGTATTTGCTTTTGCATAGCTAGTATAAAATTCAGATTAAATATGTTTAACTACTGAGGCTGATGACAGTGTTATTTCCATTAATAGCAGAGTAACTGTGTGTGAACATGAAGATCAGTTCATAAGAGCATTTCATCTCTTTCTTTACATTAGGCACACTACAGTTGGCATGGAGCTCTGCCCAACAACCAGAGCAGATGTTTTACCTCTGATTTGAATCTGGAAAAGATTAACAAAGTTAGCTTGATTCAACACATCCGGATAATATCCTTGTACTCAACTTCAACCAAACTATTGAAGCTGACAGGAAAAAAAAATTAAAATCAAGCTTTGCTGATGAATGCAGTGTCAGGTAGCCAGGCCAAGGAAATGAAATGGAAATTTAAAAAGGTTTAGAAGTTGTCTTCACTTCAGAAAACAATTCAGTATCTTCTTAGCATGATGCATCTGACTGTGACAAATCCAGCAGCTTCAAAATTACTTTGTACAGCCACAACTTAAACAGAAAGATGAGCCTGAGAGTTATAATGAGGTATTACAGTCTTTCTTCCAACAAGTTACCATTACCAGTTCTGAGCAGCTTTGTCTGGATGCCCTCTGGAAAGCCTGCAAGATGTCTCTGAGACAACCCCAGGCATTAAATACATCTCCGTGTCTGGGACAAGTTAACCCTGAATGCAAAGCATGAGCCAGAAGGGTAAGCATATGCATCCTTGCCAGCTGAGGAAGTAGGATACAAATCTTCTTCATTCTATTTCTCCTCAAGTAGCTTCCAGCCACGGTCCCAATCTCGTTCTGAAACCCTTCAGTGTCGAGAAGGGAGGCAAGGCAGAGGCTCAGCGCCCCAGCTCCCAACACTAACTGATTTTGTACACAGAGCTGTCTCTCCTCTGTTACTTCCAGTTCCTATTATACAAATTAAGCAATAATGTTGGCAGTCAGACACAGCCCAGCTATCTTAGGACCCTCTCTCTGTCCACATCTCATCTAGACACGCTGATCCCCTCTGGTCTGGGGTAACTGTTGCCCAAATGGAAGTTCCTCTTCTAGAGACAAAGGCTCGGCACGGGGGTGCTCAGCCACGGAGTGACCATCCTGGCAAACTCAAGGCAAGCACCACTCATTCTTGAATAGTCTCATTAGAGCCTCTTTGTAACAGAGGAGGGCAAAAAATCATCCAGTGAACAAAAACGAACACAAAAGATGGAAGGAGTGCAGTCCACTTCAGATGCCCTTCTGCAAAACATGGTGCTCAGAAAAGCCAGAAAGGCGGGGGGGAAATAATACAGTTTTTACAAATCCCTTTTTAGACCCAAACTGCAGGTGCCATCCCTAATCCAAACCCCATTTTTCATTTTCCTAGAGAGCCCATAGCTTATTAAAGCTGAAAGTTAATTAGACTTGCATAGCTTAGATTTCAGCCTCTCATTTATTTTTTGTGAGCTATTCCACTTCAACAGTGAAAAGCTGTTGTTGTCATGCACCATGAGTCTGATACCAAGAGGAACGCTTGCAAAAAGAACACATTCAAGCTTGACAACAAATAATTAGTTGGGGTTTTTTTATATTAAAAACCAAAAATTCTGTATATTGAGTCTCTAAACAGAACTGCTCATGCTGTCCTCTCCAGCTCCTTCATGAATATTCCTGTATTAGTCTCGTCAAATTTGTCCCAGTAAACATGCAACCTTACTACAAAATAAAAAGCAAACCACCACCACTTAATCAGCTGAAGCATGTAACTGCTTGTTGTCAAGGCAGTGGCAATGTGCTTAACATTCATTTTTGTCTGTGCTATTAAGCAGGGCATTATTCTCTACCTCTCTCTAATGACAACAGCAGAAAGAGCTGGTGACAGCTTGATCAACTGCCTAATGAGATCCGGAAAGCTGAATTACAGTAACCTAGCTAAATGATAAAGCCAAAACAAACCAGAGGATTTCCCAATCCAGTCTGACTGAAATTTTACCATCCCTTGGCCACCCACTTTGGCCACACCGTGGATGCCTGTGGTATTTGAACACTTCCTTTTAACAGAGAGCTCGTCAAGTGGTTTTGCCCATCAGAGAAGAGGATGTTTGAGGAAGAGCACAGGGAGCGTGTCTGCACTGACACCACTTATCCCAGATAGCTTCTTTGAAAATGAGATGTCTTTCTGAGATGACGCTAGGGGAAAAGAACTCCATACATGACTTCAAGAAGAAGCAGGTATTGACCTTCCAAATCCCACGTAAATGACAAAAGGGTCTGTGGAACCAAATTAGGATCTAAATGGATCTCCACTCATTTTCAGAGATTTTTACAAGTGACTCAAGCAATGCATCAGGAACTAGCGAGATCTGAGAGCACCTAAGCTAGGCCCAGGCTTAGCTCTTCACTTGCTCAACCCTTTTTCAAGAAACTGGTTTGGTAAATCACTGTCTTATTTTTCTGTCCGGTTTATCCATTCTCAGGCTACCCTGCCCCTCTGATCTGCTAAACAGAGCAAATCTCTCTGCATCTCACAGTCTCCTCCTCTTAATCCTTCAGAAGTTTTTGCCTGCTTTTTACAGAGATGACCCTAATTCAAGACCTGCTCGTCTCTTTCTCTGATGCCTTGTTTACACTGGTGTATGGAGCTCACCACTCACTGGCTGCCAAACACTTCAGAACAGTATGTAGAAAAACATAGTCTTGCTGTGCCACAGACCTTCAATTTTTCAGAACAAGACAAACAAAATACATTGAAGGGCCACCTAACACTGTTTGCGTTTCAGTCGATGGCAAAAAATTTTGAATGAAGCTAAGAGACTGATAGCAATGTTTGGTGCTTTTAAAAACCCCAGGCACAGGAAGCTGCATCATCTTTCAGAGGGATGGAAAAGTTTTCAGAAGGGTGGGAAAGGCTGTGCCATCTCACCATCTTAATTCATCATGATTGCAAAAAGTTGAAAAAAATAAATAAAAAAGGAAACTAAAAAAAGGAAGTAGCCTGTTCCCAAAAGCCTGCCAAACTGCTTTCACTGAGAGTTTTGCATAGGGAAGTCCTGCTTGCAACCTCCTTATGTAGGGTCCAGAACCCTTTCTCCTCTGGGGTGAGATGAGTAGATGACAGTTTTCTGTGCTGTCCACAAAGTCTCAGGGACCAACTGAAACTACAAATGGGACGTGCCCAAGGGGAACTCAGTCCCAATGCACTGAGCCAAAACGATGGTTGGCAGAGCTTTAAGCCATGGGAACATGGTGACATTAAGAAAAAAGGTGGATATATCCTTCTCCATCCCGGTGATATGCCTGTATGGATTATTTCAGGCTCATTAAACACAGGCAGAATCTCAAGGAAGTAACCAGAGAGGGGAGGGAAAAGCAGCAAATTCTTCCTGGTGAGGACAAGCCACCCATGGCACCTCCTGCTTTGGATTAGCCGGCTCTGCAGTCAAGACTTCAGATCTGACTGGACCAAAACTGGGACTGCACTGGTCCTGCCCCTCCAAGCTTCAGCAGGAAGAAGCTCTCTTGATACATGCCTTGAGTAAGGCATTTTCAGCACTCTCATTTAGAACCTAATTCAGACTTCTAACTTGTAAGTTGGATATCTCATAAAATTCTGAAAATGAAATCCATACAGCCATAAGCAGCTGAGTGAAGCACAGGAAATCTCTCATCCCTATGACTCTCTCACCCCTATCCATGCCATAGCTTTATGGAGACCATGGGGGCAGACTGTATGTTTCTGAAGTATTCTAATCTAACTCCAGTTCCTCTCATGCCTGAAACTGTTTGGGTCCTGAAAGCATTTTAAGTATTTATGCCTTGAATTTTATTTCTGTCTCTGCAGGAAGGAAAAGAAAAAATTCAGCTCCAAGTCATATTAAATATTTGAACAGAATTCTACAAACCAAGAACAAGACATTTCTAATCTAGGTCATCTTATAAAGACATTATAGTGTCACCATGCTAAATTTCTACTCTCTGATACAGAGCTGCCACTAGTTAACTTGCTGCACTGACACAGATCCTAAGAAAAGCCCCAGGAAATACTTTAGGCTGGATTCTGTGAAGAAAGAAAGACACAAATCACATTTTTAAATGTCTGTACCCAACCCCACCAGCCCACTCGGCTTCGGATAATGGAACCACACAATACCGCTTGCTCTTGTAGGAAGGAACAACTGATAACATGCCAGCCTTTTTGCAGTTTTTCACTGGAGTGCTATCTGAGTCCAGCTTTCATTCAGCTTTCTGTATTAAGAGAGCCTAAGTTGGCTGCAATGCACTCTTGAGTTTGCTAAGCACTGTTTAGCAGAGATAAGGGGGAAGTAAATCACAGCTGGACGTCATTGATCAGCCTCCAGCCACACTCAGTTCATGCTGGATGTGTGCAGTTACCTTCAACCCCAAGCCAAAATATCCTTTGCTGAGCAAATCCTACATTCTTCCATCTTCACAACTTGCTAAGCCTTTCTTATTGACCAACTTCAACCCCTTTCTCCTTCTCTCCCAGCAATTAATGTAGAATCATAGAATGGTTGAGGCCGGAAGAGACCATCTCCTTCCAGTCCCTCTGCCATAGGCAGGGACACCTTCCACTAGACCAAGTTGCTTGGTCCCATTCGACTTGGCCTTGTAACACTTCCAGGGATGGAGCATCCACAACTTCTCTGGGCAACCTGTTCCAGTGCCTCACCACCCTCACAGTCAGGAATTACTTCACTGGATGTCAAACTGATCATTCCTGCTATGGTTTCTGAAGGCTAGAACAGCATGGGAGACGAAGAAGCCCAGAGAGCTATGATTTTGCAGGAAAGAATCAACGCTGCTAAAGATAAATCAGAGACAAATATTGGAAAGTAAAGAGGAATATATCCTGTGTTCTGCCTCATTTGCTACAAGCCTGAAAGTTTGTACATACTGAACCAAACAAGCTCTCTGATGACCACCACCAGTGTCCTCTGCAGCTTCCCCCTGGCTACAGTCTCAGAGGTACTGATTCCACCTTTCCACAGCAATATCACTTGGAAAAGATTCATCCTTTGCATATGATACAGCATCCTGGTTACGTCAGAGGAACTTATGGGAGTCAAGTTCCCAGTTAATCACAGCTAATCAAAAGCCAGGGCAGAAGACCCAGGCACTGAGGAAGCATGAAAGATGAACTGCTTTAGGGAAATTTTATGCACACTTAGTTCCTACTGCCACGATAACACTTTATTTCTGTTACCCTCATCAGTCCTTAGGCACCGCTGCTCATTTCCACGCCGGCCTACGCTTTGAAAACCCAGCCTGAGGGAAAGCTGAGAAGCTCAAGGAGCTGTCCTCCCTTCCTTCCTAAGCAGCTGGCCCTTACTCACGAATTAGTCCAAGGGATTAGTGATTGCTCCCTTTCTAGCACACTGCTGTCTTATATCACACCAAAAGTCCCACCAGTGCCCTCGGTCACACAGATGGCACAACAATTAACATACTGCTGGGGGAAAACCATCCTCCTGCCCCTTCTCCCCACGGCACTGGTTCAGCAACCTCAGCAGGGCAGCGAGGTGGTCTGCACCCCTAACACCCACACTGCACAGGGTCTGCCGCTCAGGTACCGATCACCACAGCTGTCAGCTGCCAGTATTGCCAGAGCACACACCCCCCATATCTACCCAGACAGCACCACATCAGACAAATAACCAACCATTTTTCAGAGCCACAGAACACACGAAGGAAGGAAGGAAGCAAGGAAGGAAGGAAGGAAAGGAATAAGTAATTTTGCTGTGCTATGGGTACAGGTGGAAAGTACAAAAACCAAAGAAATATAACATCGATTTTAATTTCCAAAACTTTTTAACCATAGGTTGTTTTTTGCAACTGTATCTCACAGAGTTGTCAAAATCCACTGCCGGCCGTGGATTCAGCAGTATTTCCAGGCTCAGAGTGTAATTCTGGAAGCACTACATTGTACAGTTTGATCACCAAGACATCTGCCCAGCACGAGACTCTGGCTGTAAGCATCATTGCACTGCCACTCTGAGCCATGAGAGCAATCCCAGGTGCCAGGTAACTATCTGTAGCCTCCCTCTCACATGGGATTCACTGATAAAGTCCCTCTGTAGGAAAAGAAGGGTTAATTAATCTCTTTAAAGAACTATAATTAGTCCGACAGGAAAGTCAGTTCTGTCTTCCTGATTCAGTGACAGCGACTGCCAAAAAGTCTGAACACACACGCAGGGAGGGCAGATACACACAGCCTTCAAAAGCAAGTCTGCTCCAAAACCTGAATTTACATGAGGGACACAGGTTGATTTGTCTGTAGTAATCTTGTTTATAAAGTATAATGCTTTGCTTATTTTGTTTGCTTTGTTTTTTAAATCTGTCTAGGAAAACCAAAATGTGCCATTCCCAACTCTTCTGCATCAGTGCTGCTTGAATTTCAAATGCACATGATTATTTTGTTTTTCTTCCCCAAAGACCAAAGAACTTTAGTATTACACAATTACAATAAATGGATTCTAAATAAGACATTCAAAAATTCAAAAATTATCAGTTCCTGTAGTTGATATATACAGCTTGCTTTGTAGAGTTAGTTGAATAAAACATTAAAATGCAATACTGGATGAGTTTTACAATGCTTCTTTTTCCCCCCATGCAAATTTAATTTCATTTATCAGTTCAGCCTCAAGTCAGGAGTTCAATATTTAGTTCCTATATTTAATTACATTTTCTTTTCATCTGGCCTTTTCCAGATAAATGTTTAATCAGGGTGGTCACTGTAATATAAAAATTACTAGAGTGAAAAAAATGAAGTAATAATGTTCTCATCCTTATAAGCAACACTGTATGTTAAATTCTAGGATGTTGATTAAAACAGGGCAACGATGTCACTGAATGAAGAACTCAATAATAAGCCCTCAAGGAGAAAATGAGCTAAGTAGTGGTAAAACTTAACAACCAGAAGATGAAACCATCATACCTTTTAGAGAGTATCAGGGAGCCATTCGTGCTTTAATAAGATGCAATAAAAGCAATAGAACAAATTTAAGTTCAACACATCCCAACTTCACCCCTATGATATCAATGACTATCTAAATTATGTGGCAGGTTTGGGGGCAGAATAAACAGTCCATATAATGGCAGCATCAGAACCATTACCTGGACCCATCACTCGTGCACTGGGTCAGTCTTTGCTGTTCCAGCACAAAAATTACAATTCTTCACAAACCCAAACTCTTCTATGTCATAAGAGCACAAGGAAGTGCTTATTTTTCTCAGTGCCTGTGAGCACTGTGAGTGATAAGCATTGATACTGCTGTTGTCCAGGTTTCACTTTGTCTTTGCCCACAGGGAATTACTTCGTCTTCCATGTTAATTCAAAATAAAACTTGCTACAGACCAAACATTTTGGTTATTAAAAAAAAGGCAAATTTATTGCAAAACCTGCTGCAAAAAATTACATATTTCCTACATATTTCCAGTAGCCTGGTTCTGACTGTGTAAGATATATATTCTCTCCCCTAGTTTTGTCTGGTTCACAGTCCTGGTTTTGGCAACTCTTTTTCTTTGCTGTAGTCACTGGAAAGGCCACTTCTTCCTCAGAATAGCAGAAATTACTCATTTTTAATGGGCACCATCAGCGTTCTGATACTGTCTTTGATTATTGTGAGCAGAGCAAACTTCTAAAGTTTCTTTTTAATAGATCTTGTAAAGATGTTGCTCATCAAACCTTGTCTACAGGGGAAGTAGGTTTCTTTCTAAAGTAGGGAGGAGGTAGCTGCTTTGCTTCATAAAGCATGAATTATTGCTCAGATTTTTCAGCTTTTTTTTTTCATTTACTGTTAAACAGTTTTTTGATGTTTAAACTTCATGCAGCCATATAAGTCTTCTGAAAACATATAACATTAACTGAATTTTTAGACAAGGCTTCTCTAGGAAATACTACAAGTTTTTATTATCCATTAACATCTTCCATTTAGTAGCCTGAAGAATGCACAGCTTCAATTCTTTCTACCTGTCTTGTGCTTGCCAGAAGTTAAAGCAGAGAGCCTACAGGTCACTGCTCTAAACTGGGAGATATCAGGTCACAGTCACAATACACTGTTGAAGCTGTTATGAAAGTTCAGTCACCTTAAGTGTCATGGACTTGAAAAAGTAAAGAGTGAAAGCTCCAATTTAGAACACCTCTGTTCTGGAGATATGAACTACCAGAGTGTTCTGGCATTTTGTTTTCCAGGTCAAAAATTGGCTTTGTCTTTGGGCTCTGGCAAGCCATGGGCAGGGGGGAGAGCTGTGACAGCTTAAGGTGCTGATGTCCCCAAACACCTACTATGCACCCCTCCAGCAGCAGAGGCACCAGAACAAGGCACGCACCACATCTGCAGCCTCTCAGCCTCCAGCAGCAAAGCAAGGCTGCTGTCCTGGGAAAAGGGACAATCCCACTTGCCCCCAAACCTGCTCTGGTCACCAGCTCCCCTACAGACTCCTCTGACACTCATGTGGTTCATAGAAAACAATTCTGGGGAGCTAAATCCTACTCTCCAAGAGGCAGGGAGTATTTGTGCGCTGGTGTGAGTCTCTGAAGCTCAGTGAGCAGCCCAGAAAATACAGTAGTGTGGGGGATGAGATAGTAATGCAGGGGAAGGAGCAAGCAAGGGCCCAGGACCACCCCTTTCAGCCAGCCAGGGCATGGGTTCACTGCTAAAGGGAAACATGACTGGCACTTCAGTCAGGCTGTGCCAGCAGGGACAAGCTCATGCTAGAGTGACAACAGCTCTGGCAAGCCACCCCTTCTGTTCTCACCAGTCTTGGGACAAAAAACACTGGAAAAAATATTTAAGGCAAGCCATGAACGTGTACCTGAAAGGGAGGAATTCCTTACACTGCAATCAAATCTGCCAGAACTTGTCCATCAGAGCCCTTACACAGGGCAAAAAATTCCTCTCCTGCAAGGGTTCAACCCAGCTAAAATGAGTGCTGAGAAAAACTGAAGAATGTAGAGTGCCTTAAATGCCCCATACTGGATTGCTTTTAATGCTTGGAAAATCAACACAGAGGGACACTGATCCAACCTTGCATTCAGAGTTTAGCTTTGCAAGAAGGGAAACACTTTGTCCAGGAACCTAAAATATTTTCAAGGACCAGGGTCCAACAGAAAGCAAGTCTAAGAGCACTACTTTCACAAAAAAAAATTCTGACAACAACAACATTTTGTTACTTTGATTGCTTAAAAAAACCCTGCCATATATGGATATAAATTACACACAGATTTCTTGTAAAGATCTCCTCAAGTACCTGGAGGAGTTGAAGTCCTAAGCATGACTGCTGACCTAGCTCAAGGCTGTCTGCAATTTGGGACAACATCTCTTTTCTGTGTTTACCTCATTTTCTTCAATGTCAGCAACTCCCTCAGCTTTTCTTGAGATCTCCAAAAATGTCCAAGAGAAAGAGATTGGTGGGAACAGACATGCAAACAGCAGCAGCACCTTCAAAGGACACACATCTCATGAAAGCAAAAGCCCAGCCTGCTAAACTTCAACAGTCTTCACAGTTTAACTCTCAAGGGAAAATTCACAGCATATAGTGCATGAAAGGCAACAAACAACCCTGAGTGGCAGTTTATATTCTCTCCTGCACATAGGCATAGAGGCTGGACAAAATAAATCACATGAAGTACATCGTTATAAGGGGTGGAAATTAATTTTCACGAAGTAACTGGGAAGACACAAGTCAGGTGCTACAGGACACTGAGCTCTTCCCTGCCAGAACACCCAGCTTGCATCCAGCCCATATAAATGACAGACAAACCTATCGTATGAGGGCTTACCCAGGGACCTCGATCAGCATTCATATTCCAAAAAAGAACATCTCTTCATGGAAAATTCATCCCAAAACAGAGCTTAATTTATTAGAAAAGCAAAACGTGGAAAATGACAAACAACCATGGTGCTGTCTCTGCATGCCTATAACCAATGCAAACCATGTCTAGATGCAAGCATCTTACGCTTAGGTGATTTTATAGGACAAAACCACAGAGCTGGCATTGGTCCCAAACACTAATCTCATTTTCAAGAAATGACAATTACTGCTACACACTAGTGTAATTCTCTTAGTGGCAACTGAATTTAACCAGAATTTTTCCAATATGAAACTGCTAAATAAATAAATAAAGTGACAGAGAAGAGAGCAGTAGAATGAGAAGAAATAAGTTTTTATCTACAGAAAAGATTATTCTTATTTACTCATCTCTTACAACACACACTCCGAGAATATGCTCTGCTGAGCATTAAAATGCTGTAAGGCAGTGAAGAGAATAATCTCTTATGTATGAACAATCCAGCTGAGGGAGAAAGAAATCTACATTCCACATTTAGTTTTGATGATGTGACTGCATAAACAAAAACATTCTAGTGAAGACTAGAAGGAATTGAAGAATTTAAATCGTTTTGTTGGGGTTTACTTTTGATTTTAGTCTATGCAGCTCACTGAACAAACTAAAATACAGTAGCACTAAATCTGGTATGATTTGGTATAACTGGTATGACTTTGTCTATACTAGGAGCCAAAAAAGAAACTTAAAAATCAGAAAACCTCCACATGCCTTGGACTGACATATTAACAGAAGTGTCTTGTGTAAGCAGGATACTACATAAACATTGTAATGCACATGTGGATATATGTATGTGTAGATACATGCACTGTGTATGTTCACCCCATTCCATAGGTGCAGTCCTAGCCCAGACAACACAGCCAACATCACTAAGAGTAGAATTAACCTACAGGAAAAATCTTCACTTTCACTTTTCCAGAAACATGGTACTCCTCCTCAAAAACTTATGCTGCACAGCCCAGATTTGTGATTTACTGCTGGGCCAAGAACAACTCTTGTACTCACCAGACCCTCAGGTCTTTAATGTTTTATTCGGATGCTTTTCAGCACTGAAAGAAAACCCCTGGGATAACTGGTAGAAAAACCAACTGAGACAAAGGAACTGTGCCCAAAAACACCAGCAAAATGCAAAGGTACCAGAAGATGTGCAGCAGAAGCCAACTACATCAATACAGATATCTCTGTGTTGTTCAGACAGTCTCACACACTCAGCAAGCACCTTTCTACTATTTGCATATGCTGGGTATGGCAGGCACCCATCCCCTTGGGTTTCCCTCAGGTAATCCACCTCCGTGGGCAGATCAGACTGCAACAACTTTTTCCAAACTTGCCAAAGACATGCGTGTCACACAGAGAAGTTTCTCTGAAAATTACATTTGTAAGTACCCAGCCGAGCAAGATTTCAGACCTGAAGCAACAGCAAATTCTGGCTCTGAAAGCATTGTGACAATAAGCCCATCAGCTCAGGCTGGAAGTGTTGGTTACTGAGGAAGACCAGATGAAAAGCCAATGCCAACAGAGCTGCATGACTCATAGCACTCACCTCAGCCAAGATAGTCCCGACAAAAACATCACAGGACTAGAAAGGGCAAATAATCCTCGGTCATCATGCAAAACATAACAGACACAGAGATCTTATTTTTTTATAGCAGCACAAGACTGCCATGTGAAAGTGTGATGCTAATTACTGTATTCCAAGAACCCTTCAGAGTAATGGACAGAAGGGAGACGGGAGAGAGACAGAGTAATTAAGGCTTCATAATTATTTTTAAACAAAAGAGCGCTCAGTTGCAAGGCTGAGCCTCTCCAGGGCAGCTCAGGGTCCTACAGCAGGGATCACTAGAGCTGGGGCTCAGCCATCCACAGCTCCAGGGTGGTGTGGGCAGGAGTAGCACTGGCACTGCCAGGCAGCAAGTTCCAGGCCAGCCCATGGAGCAGGAACAGGAAACTGGCACGTGGCCTGCGCTGCCTTAGACTCCCAGTTATTATAATGCATTACTGGAAAAGCTCCTGCAGCCATAGAAAGACTGGAGGAAAATTAACTCAGGTTTAATAAACACTGTAGGGTAAACACAATTTCAGATAGACAGCAAATATAAATACTTAGCTTTTTCTTAAAGACACAGTTAACTCCTAGACAACAGCATTCAAATCTTAAAACCATCAGGTCTCCCACAGCTTTTCCTTATGTCTATCTAGACAGTCCAAGGAGGGGGTTTTTTCCTCCCTTATTTCAAAGACAGGATCACAATGTCTCAGATGAACAAAATGAAAACAGGGGGTGGTGTGTTACTGAAAGCAGGTATCTGTTACAGCCCAGCCAGTCAGAGTATCCTTTGCACTAGATAACCTTTCAGTCAAGACAAACACCCTAACTAGGGCAAACGTGCTTGTAGGGTCAGGACACAAACAGAAACCCACACGGAGAGTTTGGAAAACTTCTCCCCCATGTAAGAGTGCTGCCGAGAGCACCCACTGATAGCATGGGCCGCAGCTGCACAGGTGAGAAGGATAAACACATCTCCCCTTTGCATGGATGATGAACAATTTTTCCTGCTTTTGCATGCTTGGAACCTTGATGTTTTGGCATTGCAAAATACTCACGAAGACTCTCAGACAGCAAAAAAAAAACAATGTAAAGAGAGAAGCATATGGGCATACAAGACACCTAATTGTCATGTAGCCTTTAGAGGATAAGACAATCTCTTCCAAATAGATAGCAAGAAATTATGAAAATGCAGCATTTGAAGGAATAGCAAGGTAAACCTCAGCCTACAAGTTAGGCACATATCCCATATTTCGCTAATATGTTATAAGAAAAGACATTCTGAGCCTTAAGCCATGCCCCAAAATCACCAACAATTTCATTTTTTGTGCAATACTGTTGGGATTCTTCCACTCACTCAGGTGCCCCTCTCAGAAGGCAGTACCATTAATGCTTCAATTTTGACACTTTGTCAGTAGAAAATTCCTGCTGTAAATTACACCTGCCCTAACAAACTTCTTGCTGTGCCAGCTGAAAGTTTCTCCCTACCGTGTTGTTGGCAAGGTAATGAAAATGCATCCACTAGCTCAGTTCAGCACTGCCTCTAGAGCAGTAGGATGAACTGCAAAGCTTGACATCTTAGAAGGCTTTGATACACCAAGTATCAAAAAAAGCAGCTGAAAACACAAGATATATTAACATATCAATATCAAAAGATAGAATGTAGTTCTAAGGGACAACCCATGTACTTTGCTCCAAAGTTCTGTTTTGATGGGTAAGTAGAAGATCCAGCAATCTGTGTTCACAGAATAGTTTGGGTTGGAAGGGACTGTTAAAGATCTCCAGTCCAACTCTCCTGCAATGAACAGGGACTTCCTCAACTAGATCAGGTTGTTCAGAGCCCTGTCCTTGAATGTTACCAGGGATCAGGCATCTACCACTTCTCCAGACAACCTGTACCATCCCCTATTTTAAAAACTTCTTCCTCATATCTCATCTAAGCAGACCCTCTTTTAGTTTAAAACCATCACCCCCATCTTACTCCAACAGGCCCCAAAGGCCCTTCTGGAAGGGAGTTGCAGTGCAAGAGGCTGCCATCCAAGTAAATCCCATTTAAAGTAAGCCTAAACTCTGAAGACAAGGAAAGAATAAATCATCTGAGTAACTGCAGGTTACAGCTAAATATCAGGTCATTTCATGAGATAAGATAGCCAAAATATATATAAATAATAATAATTTTTTTTAAAAATTCTCCCTATTCTCTGTAAGACAGAACAACAAGAGATAAAGGAGGCCACGGGAAATACTGGTCTCGCTTGCAAACTGCATGGACATAGTTAGGCTAGGGCAGAATAGAACCTAAACATCCTCATGCTCTCGGAATTCTGCATTAAGCAGAGGCCGTAAGATAATGAAGATGCATTGCAAAGAGGAATCATGTAAACAGCAAGGAAACTAATTCCATAGTCTCTGAAGATAAAATCACATCTACAAGACCAATTTACCTTGAGCTCGTGAGAGGTAAAAAAGGTGGGAGAGGGAGACACAAACCGTGGGTCCCTCTCCAGCAGTAGAATTAACACGAATGCCCTCCAGGGAATTTCCACTCTGCATGTGTTTCCCAAATACTTTACAGCAGCCACATTTCAGCACAGAGCGGGAAAACCACAAGAGGACTCTGTCCCAGCTTACAGTCCTACCCATGACAAGTCTGAAGATTTCCAATTCCCTTCAGGTGTTGATCCGTGAATCCTCCCACCTGCATTCTTACAAATATCCAAGAATATCGAGAGCAATAGGCTGACATCTGAACACTCACATAAAACTGTGTCGAAATCAAAGCTTTTACATTGTTAGCTTTGGCCAACAAGATGTCAACGGAGCATCTCACTGTTAGACCCGAAACTGGATCCAAGCTATGATCATGATCAGAACAAACAGGTCAGTTTTCCACATCAACAGAGGCACAAAAATCTTAACAGGCATAAGGAAGGGAAAAAACTTCTTTTCAAAAGAATGGTGACAAGATGCCAAAGAGTCATCATGTCAGTGATGGAAACCTCCTAACCCATACAGCAACACCTGTATTTATTATTCATCACAAATTGTGACCAGTTATCAGCAGCATGACAACTGCATTTTGCCATTAAGCAGTAACACAGTATTTTCATGAAGGGAAAATGCTGACAGTGAGCAGATCTTGCTGGGTGACAAACAAGCAAGCCATGGCTGACATGGCTGAGGCAGAGAGGTTCTCCAAGGGCACCAGTGCTCAGCAAAGCCATTTTGCATTCCCATCTGGAGTACAGCCTGCTGTTTCGCTGCCCTCAGACCTTTTCTGCCACACATACTTCACCAAGTACACTGTCATTTTTTTCTTCCCACATCTTCCTGAAAGAGGAACCTAATCCTGTATTGGTAGAGACAGGTTGTTATTATTATCTACAGGAAAAACAAAAGATACTCATCTTATCTAAGGCCCAGCGTAAACAATGGGTAGGGAGAAGGGAAGCGGAGACCACACCACAGCGCTGCCATTCACTGAAGCCCTTACAAACACCAGAGGTCTGAGTGCCTTGTCCCCTTTTTGCAGGCAGGGAAACAGAGAGGTGAGGGCAGGGAGGGCAGTGTCCCAGGAGGAGCAAAGGCAGAGCCCACCATCAGCAGCGGGCAGCACTCACAGGCAGCAGCTCCTGTGCAACCCAGGGTTACCGCAAGCAACGCTTCCAAGACATGGAGATCAGCACATTGGTTTCCTTTGCACAAAAACAGGGAGAAAGGAAAAAAGTTTCCCATTCCACAGGCAAGCAATCTTAGCCACACCACACTCATGTGATTACAGCTGAAGGGGACAAAAAGAGGCACTGTGTAGTCGGACGCAGCCCGGCCCGGATCCAAGTTAATTGCTTCCGCAGGCAGGGCCGTGGAGGAGCAGTGCTGTCACAGATGTTTACACCATCCTCCCCTGAGGCAACCAGGGGACAGAGGCACTGGTAACACAGCCAAGAGAGTGACAGCCACCACCACTGCACCTCCCCTGCCTGCCTCAACTGCACACTCCTCTCCAGGGAACGATGAGTATGTCCTGCTGGGAGAAGTTCTTGTGGTGTTTTGTATTTGAATGTCAGCTGGCAAAATAACAGCCTAATTCCTGGTGAGGGCATGATTTGAAAAACTATCTGTATTTGTCTGTTTTCTCTAAAGAGAAAGAAAAAATCTATTGCTTTTTCTACAAAACAACATGAAAAAGTCAGCCACAACTATGTTTACGCAGACTTTAGTGCAGGAACAACCAGCTAGGGCATTATTTCAAAAGAAAGACAAAATCATTAATGTAGACCCTTGCTTGACAGCTTTTCCACTTATTTCCCTTTAAATGAACCAAAACCACAACAAAAGTTCCTGTTGAAATACAAAATAACCTCTTGATTCTGAGGAGAGAGAAAGGACTTGTAGGACAACAGAAATGTTTTTGAAAGAGGAAAAGAAAAAAAAAAAGACCAATATGTTAGTGTCAGGTAAGAATTCAAGCACAAATCTCTAGAGGAATAGGGGCCTCTAGAAGTTCAATTGCTCAGTAAGCTTCAGCTGCATGAAGAAAACGTTCAAGATAAACAAACCCCACCAGTGTTCAAAGTCAGGTTCATGAGGCAGCTCCATCACTTCATTACGTTGGAAAACAGCAACAGGAAAGACATAGTCATTTCTAAATGTTGTGCCACCACTTCTTGCTTGACAGAACAGAATCACTTTTCACAGGCAGCCATGAAACAAAATTAGATGTGCTACAGCTAGGATTTATACTTTCTTCTGAAGGTCTTAAAGTTGCCTCCTGCCAGCGTGGCTTGGCTGGCATAAAAGGAAGGATATGCTGCAATATAGTCACATCTACTTGCAATTATCTGTTTGCTTCAAAATATTAGCAAAACATCTTGGGTGGAGGGAGGAGGTGACAAATTATCTAAGGGGTGGCAAGGGGAGGATGAGAATTTCCATTACAAACTACATGTTAGGTAGCCCCACCCCAAAGACATCATGATGCTGTACTGGGATGTGAGAAAAGAAAGATCACGGTTTGTGTGTGTCAAATGACAAGACTGACATTCACATTATTTTAGGGCAGCTCACATCCAAAACCTGCATGAACACTATCAGCTTAGAAGGTCAGCTCCTAAAATCCTTAAAAGCAACCCTTGTATTTCAGTCCAGCTTGAAGAGAAATTTAGATCAGAGCTTTCTTCAGACATTGAAAAAGTCTTTAACAAATATTTTCACCCACCATAAGCTTGCTTACTTTCAGTCCCAGCTACAGAAATGGACCAGGAAAAGGCACAAAATAGTTTTTTAACTATTTTTGAACTCTACTAGGTGCCTTACTAAAAACCCTCACAATCCTAAGGAGGCCTAGAAAAATAGATGATTTGACTGGTACATTAGACAACCATAAAATATTTATGGATGAGAGACACTGACATTCATCAAGAGATTTAAAACAAGATAATCAAGTCAGGCAGTCTATTTTACAGAAGCCACCATTTGCTGTCTGGATCTCTAACCTACTTCAGACACACGAAAAAACTATCCTTCATTTTGCCAGATGAAGTAGGGTTTTTTTAAGAATTTAAAAATCACTGTTTTGAAAAAAACTATTTGGAGCATATAGAGTACGTTATACACAAAGTAAACTATCCCTGAAAGCTTGCTAAAACAGTTTTTTAATAAATTGAGCCCTACCGCTACATCATTCAATCACATACATTTGTTCTGTTTTTCTTCAGAAACTGAAATCTTGGGAGAATTTCAATCTCTGTCTCTCTTTAGTTTACACACACACAAAAAAAAAAAAAACCCTGCTCTTAAATTTTCAAATTTCATTGAGTAACGGCAGGGTAGATTCCAGCTCAGTAAGACAGTAACCAGGGAATACAAAAGACATGTTCACAAATTCCCTCAGCAGATCCAGCATAACAAACAAATGTCTGCAGGTCTCCACCATCAAAAACAAAACAAAGCAAAAAAAGGAGTAAATTAAGCTATGCTTAACTTGATTACATGTAGTAAAAAGGCATGGGTACCACGCTTTCTACCAAAAACATCAGGCATGCTGATAAACAGCAGGCAATGGCAACTAGCCAAAAAAAGGCATCATAAATAGCAGGAGTGTTTTTGCACTATCAAAAGACAACAGTGAAATGAGTTGGACTGTGCCAACCCAGCTGGGAAGAGATTTTTACAGAAGTACATTCATGGATTTTTAAGTTTATAATTTCAAACATGTACATATGAATAGGTTAATATTCTTCTGTTTCTTTCTTTTGGAGGTCGTGAAGGAGGCAAAAATAAAGCACTCTGATACTATCACAGCCTACATGGATAAGCTATTTGACAGTACGAAGCTATCTGGAAAAAGACTAATTTTCTTTAACACAAATACCAAGGTCTTCTATGACCACTTCACATAACAAACCTTTCACGTTTTTTGAGATAAAATCTGAGGAAAAAGAAATAGTTTCTCTAAAAGCTGTAAGTCCTTGAATTACTCTGTTAAAAAACAAGCATTAATCACTGCTTCAAGATAAACCTAAAAAAAAAAAAAAAACCCAAAACGTATTTTAAGAAAAATGCAGCTTTGTAGCCTTTGCAGACAAATGTGCTTGGGTTTGCACTTTGGTCTTTACCATCTCCCAACACACACAGGAGCTTTACATCCAAGCAGAAATTCCAAAACAAGTCCTTAAAACAGCATTTTGTCATTGCAACGTGTTCTGGCAAAAATAGAAAAGTTTCAACGTAATAACAAATAATGTGTCAAGATATAACTACATTCGTTAAACTTCTCCATAAAGTTTAACCGTAGCAAAAACCTCATGCTACAGTTTCCACCAGTTCCTGTTCCAAACATTGTGCACAGACTGTCTTGATGGTATCTAACACACACACAGGGAAACGATGGACCTGAAGGACAACTGCATGTCATCAGGAGGACTGGGAAGAGCTGAGCTGTGAGACTGTTCTCCATTATATGGCAGGGCCAAAAATAATTCTGCATTTCACTGAGATGTCGCCGAGAGAAGAGACAGCACCCAATTCCCATGCAAGTAATCGTGTGTTATCTAACAGGGTACTTATTTCAAACTTGGGACTGCAAACACGCTGCTAGTTTGGTTTTTTCCACTTCCTCCCCCTTTCACCGTGGCTGACACCGGCTGTGGGAAGGATGTGTGCACAGCTACATTCAGCACTGCCTCCATCCCAGAATAAGTCCAGCCTGAGAAGCCATGGGAGGACACGTGGTGACAAGCTGGCAGGTCTGCTGAGCTTCCACCATGTCACAACTGAAAGGCACGGGAACGTGGCGACCCAAAGGTCTGGGTATCAGTTCTCCCAACTGATGTCAAACACAGGAGAGGAAAAAAAAAAGCCCTCTTCCTTCACCTCTAGTACTTAGGCAGCTTCATTTAGTTGATGCCTTGAAATTGGGCTTCATTCAGCACCTTAAAATCTGCTCGCTCAGACTGCTCCTTCAGGCATTGGCAAAGTTTTTAGCTAATAAGCCTGTCAAGCTGAAGATGGAAATACTTATAAAATGAATTACGTATCATTAGATACCTTGCTGGTTGAGCTGGTTTTCGTTAACATTTGGAAGAAAGGCTTGGTAACAGCTTGGTGGGTTTGCCTGTTTCCGTGCAGGCTGTGTCTGCACGGAGAGCAGGGGGTGAGCACCAACAGCCCTGGGCACCTGCAGAGGCCACCTCTGGCCACCAGTGACCTTCACAGCGCAGGAGAGACGGAGCATCGGCACCGCAGCCTGGAGAGAGCCAGTGGCACGTTCACCATGACAACCAGGATGAGGAGGTTTCTACCTGATGAAAGATTAATGCCATTGCAACTGTAATGGCCATTTACTTACCGCTGTGGTTTTACTCACTAGCACTTTAAGGAGAAACAGGAATCAAGTCTGACACAGAGGGGAGAAGAGAGGAGAGGAAGGGATGGAGAAGTGAGAGCTTAGGTTCTGCTTGGAGGGAATAAAAACAAAAACAAAACACCAAAAACAACCCAAAACCTTGGTTTTGGTGAAATTCAAAATTAGAGGAAGTATTTGACCTTCTGTGTGCATTCATCTCAACACAGCAAGCAAGGGCTCCCAACAATTCCCTAGGCAACACAAGTCTACAGATTTCATGTGTGATTTGAAGCAAGCACTGAGTTTACAACACAGGCGGAAAACATCTTCAAAGTCTCAAATGAAAGGCTTGAGTTTTTCAGAGGTAAAGGAAAGCAAACATGCATAAAGAAGTCAACTTTTGTTCTGGAAGTCATGCTGTTTCCCTTTTGCAATGAAAAAAGGATCAATATTTTTTAAAATACAAATAAATGCTCACATAAGCCCTGTAGTACCAGGCTCACAGCAACAACTATGACATTAATGGTACTGGTTGACATTTAAACAAGATTAGGCAGAATTTGTTTGTCATTTTCTTGTGTTTAAGCCAAAGAGCTCTGAGGCTGACATAGAAAGGCAGCACCTCAGCTTAATATATATAAGTAAACCACTATCAAAGTAGTAATAACAACACAGTAGCCTCAAGAATTACAGGATCAGGTAACAATGACTGAGATTTACCTGCAAAATTTGGAGTTGGCTTATTTATTAGGTTTGGCTTTTTAAAATTATTATTATTATTTATTTTAGCTTTGGCTAACTATTTTGAAGGCACTCGAAACTAGCCAATTCTACTGAATGTTGCTTAGAGTTCACTGTCAATTGAATTCATACAGGAAAGAAACAATGGAGTATCTGCCTCTCAGGAAGTATGTTAACCTTTACCATCTACAGTAACCCTCCTTCTCTTAGCACAGTGAGGAGGGATTAAAAAAAGAAACCCTTTCCAAACTGGACAGGGCTTCTGAGGAGCCACAATTAACACCCCAGAGCACAAAGCATCCGTACAAACGCTGTATCCCATATCCTACCTAGTCATTCCAATACACTTTTCACGTCTGCTGTGCAGCTCTCACTTCACCACAGACAGATCCTCTGCCCACACAGAGCCAATTACGAACTTTTTAGTCACTAAGAGTTATGCCAAGCAGAATTTACCCTGTAACTTTCTGCTGGGGTGGACGACTCAGCTTCTCTTTCAACATGGACAGAGGCAGACAGTTTTGAACACTGCCAGTAATTACTGGGATCCTTTCACTGTGCTTCCTTAGGTCAAGAAATTTGCTGTATCTAGAAGTCAAAACTTACACATAGCATATGCAATATTTCATAAACACATACATATTATATATACACACATGTACATACACACATTATATATACACAAACATATTTTGAAAAATATCTACCAAGTTAAGATTTCAGGCCTTAATCCAACTCCAGCAATAGCAGCATATGAGAAAACCTTTGTGGAAGGAGAGATCATCCCCCTCCTGTGTTCCTTCATCATCCTTGCACCTTTCTGACAGTTTGGGAAGCTGACCACATGGGACAACGGATTAGAAGTGGATCCAACTTCATCAGAGGCTTCTTACGCTCTTTCATCCACAAGGGTTTTTGCAGTTTGCTGAGGACAGGATGTTTGGGGTTTCTTCTGCCAAGTCTCTTCTGGAACTTGGTGTCCCACAAAAGGGGTAAAGACGGCTGAAGGAGAGTCTGAGGTATAAACACTGACATGTTTTAAGTGATAGAAAAAGGCAACTGAAGCAGAAAACTGTTTTTCTGACCAGAGAAACCAGAGAACTGATTCTGTGAAAACAAGCAAACAGCTGTGTTTACCACACATATGCCATTTTTATGTATTATATATATATATAATTTATTTATATATATTTAATATATATTTATATATATTTAATATATATATTTAATTTATTATTATATAATATATATTATTTATTTATATATTTTTATATATATTTTATTTTTATATATATATATATATTATTTATTATATATATATTAAAACAAGGGCTGTCCAGTATTCAAATTTGATCAGTCAATAGGTGAAACACATTTCAGCTGAGCATTGTATCTTTCTGATACTTAATCCGCAGTGAAAAACATAGCTGTGGTGAACTATTCCAAATAAATACCTTACTGTAAAGCAAAATAATACACACCCTTTTTCTGCACAAAAAGTACTGTTTTACAACAAGTATTCAAAGTAACAGATATTGTTCTACCATAACATCTAGTAGTGAATTGGGGATCCCATCACTCTGCATGTCTATTGTATCACAACAGAGCAAGGACAGGACAGAACAGTGTATATATAGTCTACAGTATTCAAGGGAAAATTATATATTGTAGTTTCACTACATCACTGGCACAACATACCATGACCATGCCAGAAAAACTAGCTCAGGCAGCTCCAGTGTGTACCAGTGCTGCAGTTCATCGGGCTGGGAGGAGCAGCTCTGCAGGTGCTTTAGGCACTCAGGCTCCCCCCTCGGTCACGAGCAGGCAGTTCTTCACCAGATGCTCCCCGTCCTCACAGGTTACAGGGGAAGATCGACAGACTGGTCCTTAGGGCTGCCCTTCCCTAAAAGCAGACTCAGGTTTTATATGCCTTTTTAAAGATGTGAAAGCTCCCTGACCAGTATTTCTTCAGACACCCAGCACCAGACTCTCCTGAGCCTGACACGGGGAAGTCCAAACACCAGCAAAATCCACTGCAGTCCCGTAAATCCCCTGATAAGGGTTTTTTTCTGAGAACAGCAGCTCAGCCATTGCACAAGTCAGGTACCATGCAAAGCCACTGAAATGCAGCTTCTGCTAACGTATGTTCCCAGAAACCCAAAGGCATTTCTTATAATTATTTTTAAAACAAGCATAGCAGCATAACTAACTCATTTTTATATCCTGTGCTGTTTGAACCTAAGGCTATTGGTAAAGGTCAAATTGCTAGATCAGGAAAAAAATTACAAAAGACACAGCACTTTTAACAACTATGCACCTGCTGAACTTCAATGACAAGTCAAGTCTTGCTTATGCACGTATAAAGACTTAAGAGAGTGGTGTGACTAACATGAATGAACACACTCATTGAGATGCACCAGCAGAGAGGAACTGTGCTCTTTTTTCTGTGATACCTTTAATAGTCATCTTTTAGAGCAAGCCCAGCTTGCTCCAAAAAAGGAACGACAGAAATGCAAGCCACCTGGTTTGGCTGGATGCCTGCATTGCAGGGCACTTGACCCCAGGACTTCCTGAGCTCCCTGCTATACTGGATCTCCAACAGCAGCCTGGATGAGTAACAACAGAACAGCACTGACATGCAGCAGCGGGGTCACAAACAACTTCCTCTGCCGAGACATCTCCTGCTGTAATTACAGCCGAGGTGAGCAGCGCGGGCAGGGAGGGCGGCACACACCGCGGGGCAGGGCACGCCAGCGCCCTGGGGCCAGCACCACCTACCCTGTGCGCATCCACTACCTACACCAGATCAACCCTGCTCCTCTACCTTTCCCCTCAATCAACCCAAAAACTCTCTTTAGCGCAAGAAAAGGGGGGGGGGGA
>JAYRBT010000181.1:29029402-29055284 GCA_036023395.1 Myiotriccus ornatus | reverse complement strand
AGGATGGGGAAGCGGAGCAAAACAAGATCATCCCATTGAGCTTTCTGATTTACCTACAGGCTTCTTGCTCATCCTTCAAAAACAGAAATTAGAAGAGCTTCCAGCCACAACAGCCAAGCAGCTTAACAATAGCAAATATCAAACAAACAATGTAAAATCAAATGAACAGCTTTGATGTCTGCAGCAGACCCTGCCTAAGCTTCTGGTCAGCAGCCTCCAACCTTACCCAGTCATGGCTCATCGTCTCCTTTCTGCATCATCACCTCTAGCTCCTCATGCCTGAGTCTGCTCTCAGGCAGCACTCAGCCCTCAAACTGAAAATCACCTGCTTGTACTAGCTGTGCTTTTGCTTGGCTCAAAAAGGACCAGACAGATAGGTTTGTGCAGCAGTGCCTCGGTGACATATCATATAAAACATGTAAGAACAACAAAAAGTTTTCCTCATGACCTACCACACAGGCACGAAATAAAAAAGGGTGCAAAGGCACAAGGACCACAACCAGCAACCCCGTGACTCAGCGAAGGCAGTGGCCATGCAGCCCATCCAGCCACAGAAGGGACAACCTTCAAAGGAGCCAGCTGGAGCCACTGTCCCCAGGCAAGAGTGATCTGTGGATATGCAAACTGCTATAGGAAATTAAAATATATTTGCAGCTACTACTGAGCCTGAACTTCTGTTTTCAAAAGCTGCCAGAAGTTGGTTGGGGATTTTTTTTTGGTAATTTTTTTGTGTTTGGGGTTTTTTTTAATCCCTATTCCTCCTGCAAATGAACCCACAAGCACACTTCAGTATAAATAATAACTGGGCAGTATCATTGTTGTATGAGCCCTAATAAATCTGGATAAGAGACTCACAAAGATGGTATCCTCCTTGCTTCTCACAGAGTTCAGCAGGTAATTCATAGTCATAGTCCATACCTTCCATTATTCCCCATGCTAAAGAGAGAACAGCATTTCTCAAGATTTATTTGGGAGAAAGGAGGAGGAAGCAGTTTAATTATATAATTGTTAGACTGTAGCATGGAACAGACTGACCTCTCAGTCCTCCAATTATCTAACTAACCCTGCCAAGTTTAGAACTAGATGTCTTCCAGTCTTTCTTATGAAAGTCGTGATTTTTCTCCCATAATATTGCAATCCCTTTTTTAATATAATGATACAATCAGAGCTCCACGGTTTTGCATAAATATAGCCTATTTTGCTCAAGCAAGATCTTGAAACATAATTGAAGTCCTAAGGGTGGCTGCAGCCAATTTGTTTTGATAATGCTTCCTGTTTATAACAATCCTAAATTTCACTACAGAGAGGAATGAGTTCATCATTAAGGCATGGAAGGAGGGAAGTAGAATGTTTATAGTATCCAATTCATTTTACCTGAGCTTAGAGACTTCATCACTTAGTAAACCTCAAGTAATACAATCTGCAAGTGCGTACAGAAAATGCAGACAGGACATCTGTGACTGAAAAGTCTTCACGCAGACAAAAAAGTATCACCAATTTTCCAAACCCCATATTTTAAGCATCCTCTGAACACGCTACATAACTCAGGGAAAAAAGAGAAAGCTGAGAAGTTTTAGAAGGGAAAATGCACACGCTGAACACATTTGAAATTGGTTTTGGGCTAAAGTAATCGTTTCAAGAATTTCTTTAAGCAAAAACAACTGGACTATGCGAAAGCTATGCCATACCATCACAACTCTGTAACACTGCCTGAAACCCAGACTGACTTCTATCCTCAACCCAAAAGACAGAGGTCAGCTTCTACCTGGCAAGATGAATCACACTGTCAGAGATCAGTCAAATCAAAGGTGGGATCTCACAACACTTTGGAACAGGAAAGACAGAAGGACACAACAAAAAAACTCAACACTTGAACAGAGCATTCATGAATTTTCTGAATGTGTGTTTTCCAGATAAAAACTCTCAACTTGTGCAGCTTAGTTTGAGACTCCCATCTGACTGACAGAAGAGGAGACAGCAGGAGACAGTAAAAGTAGTCTTCAATTCAACTGGAATAACAATGGCAAAGGGGAGAAGTGGAGAGCCTCTCTCACTTCTACCAACTACATGTCAAATCCAGGCCACTGCTTCTACTGCCAGACATTAGTCCACATTATATTATTCAGTTCTTTCATTATTAATGAGGCACAGCAAAAGAAATCATGGCACAAACTCGGCTCTGCTGCCTTATCTTTGGGGCCCTGCCTGCTGCCCACAGGGTTTGTTTGCCTTTGTACGGAAAATTTCTAAAACCTACCCACTGTCTGGGGAGAAAGCACAGCAGTCAACCTTGCACCTCGAACACAATCCCTTCCTGCCTTCTCAACACTGTTTGCTTTGACCTAATGGCGTATCTGAGAATAAACTTTTGTAGCTCGTAACATCATGCCTAGTTATTTCAGGGTGTGACCAGCAAGGTCTGTTCCACTCCTGAGCTTCTTGGACTGCTGGTGGGAACATCCCACTGACGAGAAATAATATGATGTTTCCTCCCCAGGAGAGCGCAGGGAGCACTGGTGGCAGTGGGTAGGGAAGCAGGGCCCCCCAACCCACTCCTGATCTGCAGTTTAGTGATGAACACATTCCACCAAGCCAGTCTAAGACTTTCCCTTGAGTTTTGCCAGGATGTTAAAAAAAAAAAAAAAAAAAAAAAAAGGCAGCAAAAGCTTTTCAACGCCACAGTTTAGGGAAGAAGAGAGGTTATACCAACATGCACAGAAACAACAAGAACTGGTGAGACAGATCAGATAAAAGTTGATTTAAGATGTTGTAATATTGTTTTCCAAATCAGAAATACAATACAACCCTAGAAAAAAGGCAAGCTTAAGCCTCTATACATACTTCGATGTGTGACAACTTGCTCACACTATTGTTCTCTGCAGAAAATTTCCAGCCTGTTTCTGTTCTTTTGTTGTACTAGTCCTGGCATTACTGCAGTTGTATTTTGACATACATAGCTTCACATTAAACACTGCATTTTGAAAGCAGCTTGAAAAGCTTTCCGTTCCCAGCAGAAGCACAACACAACATTACACTTTTGTACCTCTCAAATTGTACCTGTTTGGGAAAAGTTCACTCCTAGCTTAATAATATTTCGTGTAAGTGCATATGCTGCTTGCAATACTCCTCATTCTTAAAGATAACATTAGCTGTTGCCTTTTTGTGCTATATTTCAATTTTGCACCGAGTGCACTACAAACCATAAAATTATTACTGGTGAGTACATGCACATATCTGCCTCCAGTTCTTTTATAACTACCTAACTAACACAATCTAAATGTGTACCTTTTCATCTATATAATGTGAAAGTAAGCAGACACAAATCTTCACTGTTCCTGCTAAACAGTGGGCTTCTCATTCTTCAGTGCAGGATATTGGCATCAAACACCAAATGCTCCCTTAAATCCCACCACTGCCATGCATAGCTGTGAAGGATTATCCACTGAGTATTCCCTTGTATCTACTGGACCTGCTGCAATCACAAAGAGTGACTTGCAAAACGGGATGACATCAGGAGGAGGTTTCAAGAATCAGACCCTTCTTTTCTTGCATCTCTGCTCCTGTCTTCATTGTAGTTTGCGTATACAAGAATCTAGAGTCCCAGGTCAGGAACACAAACCACAGATACACCAGTACAGACACAAGTTTCCATATCATAACATCGTAAAGCATACACAGAAAGGAAGTCACTGGGCCAAGAGAGAGATTTTGTGATGTAGTCTCTTTCCTCACACTGTAGTCTTACTCCCTCTTCTCTCCATCTACCCAGACTGAATTACTGCCTGTCCATCTGGAGAAACAGGCAGCTGACACTTTATCAAGCAAGTTTATTTGCACATCTAGGCAACCATGCCAGGACATCACACAGCGTGTCCAGTTAACATAAAACTAAGGGCATTTCCAGAAGAACAAAGGCAACCAAAACCCTCCACCATATTGTACTTCCCAAGTTTGTCACCGAAAATTAGGTAGTGCTAATGCACCAGGAACAGTCCCACAGGTCTGCTTTCATGGACCACTGATCCTTGGATACTAGAAACCACTGTGGAAAAAAAAATATGCGTATAAAATTGTCTGTCACAATGCAGAGCAATTACAGAATGTCCTTGCTATTAAGGGCAGCAAACTGATATGTAGCTTACATGTAATTGAAGACAGCAGAGATTCATTTAAACTTGCAGCTAACATCATGAACATGATGAAGCTGTATTTTAACTAATTACAAAAATCAGTAAAACATTCTTTAGTGTCTAAAATATTATGGTTAACAAATAATCACGTGGCAGCTATATCATGTTCTCCCCTTTCTTATGATATTTAGACTTAAATAATTTCATCTTTAGATGACTGGAGCAGATTCTTGCAGGTACAAACCTTGATGGCAGGAAAAGAGTGATAGTAAGAAATTAAACTAAATCTAATTATCATATACAAAAAGTAAAATTTCCTAGCTTTTAACCAGGTATACAGAAGGGTAAGGACAGTGTACGTCAGTTCCAGTCCTGTTCTTCAGGAATGACTGGTGGTTGTTTGTGGTGGCTGTCAAATATACAGGTACCAGAATAAAGCTCTGCATAGGGACCTTAACCGTGGTTGGGTGCAAAAAAAGACACCTGTGTAACAGTTGAAAACACCACTGAAGATGTTAGGACAGAAAGTGAGGATCAAGAAAATCTGAAGTACTTATTCAGAAACTAACAGCACTGCCATCCCCACAAAAGATTAGACAGAAAATAAGTATATTTCCCACGCACAATATTTACCAAAGTAACACCTTTTTCTCCTGTCCTCCCAAGTGCCTGATGCGTGGAGTCACCAGGAGGATAACAAATGCAGCAAAGCTCATCACTTTAAAGCAAGAGGTGCCAGACAATTCCTGAGCCTGTGCCATGTGACACACCCCCATGATTTTCCATTCCACTCCTTCCAGCAACATCCTGAAAACCACTCCAGTTGCAGGCTCTTTCAGCAGCCACAAAAAACCAAAAAAGACAGACCCAACCACAAGTGAAATATTGTGTTCAGAGTTTATTTTCTCCTTCTGGCAAGGGAAAAAGCTGGTGTAATGGCCCAGCAGAAGCCACTTGGCACAGCACCTTGACTGTAGCCACGGCACCACAGTGGAAATACCTCGTGCACAGGCAGCACAACGCCCGTGGCTTGGGAAGGGGAGACACCCCCCAGTATGTAGGCACGGAGGAACACGTCAAGGCAGTACCTACAGGCGCTGTGCCAAAATCTGCCTCTGGCAGAGTGCCAGCAGCAGGTGCCAGACACCTCTGAGAGCAGCGGGCTCTCCCGAAGGTCCCGCAACCTGGTGGCCACCACAGTGGGGTCACAGTTGAGGCCGGTCACTGGACTGAGCCAGTGCCACAGCCAGGACAACAGCTCAGGGCACTCAGAAAATTACAAGGCCTAAGTTAAAAGCAAGGCCCAGATCTGTCTGTGCTGTCACTGCAGGCTCCAGGGCTACACAGTTTCAGTAATTCCAAGATTAACACCTAAATTAAAGACAAAGACAGAAATTAGCAGTGGTCTCCCAAAATTCTATATACAACCTGAGAATTCCTACTAATTTAGCCCCAGTTACTCCTCTGAATTAATACTTTGGTATGAAAGCTCCAAGAGATGCTCCACAAGCACTGCAATTCCAGCCCAAAGAGCTCATGCCAAGAGACACACACAAAATGCAAACAAGGCTGTCTCTACAGCACTCCCAGCATCAGGAGCCAATATCCAAGCGGGAAATGCTAGTCCCACTCAAGATAATGGCAACACGCCCATAAATTTTGGTGGAAGCAAGCTTTTATGTCTGCACATCTAAAAAGAAGTTCCTCAATGGCAATATATTTACCATAATTGTTATAGAGCACTAATATAAACCCAGAAACCTAGGAGTTAAAAAATGCCAGAAAGGTTTTAGTAAGGTATTTTATTAATTGTAAAAAGCAAGTGACATTTGAAGAAATTGGTTAACAATCCGAGAAGAGAGGTTTCTACTTATCCCACAAGCAAACAACTATGTTTTACGTTAGTGCTACAGGGCTGCTGCCTCTGTCAGCAGAAGAGAAATGCATTTCTTCTGCTAGCTGCACATTTCTTCTGAACCTGCACATACTATATAAACATATTGCAGAGTAACAACACATATGCAGGGAGTTTATACCAAGCCTGCAAAACAGATGGCCCCACGAGCCCCAGACAGCCCTCCAAGCAATTACTTTGTCATGCTATGTTATTCTCACCTTGAAAGGTGAAGCACGAATGAAAGACAAGGAGCCATGAATGTCTTTCAGAAGATCAGTACTCCCCATAATTTGTTCCTCCAAATAAAGGGATGCCTGTATCGTTTGACAGTGAGCCAGGCCAGCTGGTCTCAGAAACCCCAGGCCCGTATCAGAACGGCACATGGGAAGGCACAAATTATTCCCTGGAGCACTTTAGACCAAGGCACTCCTAAGCAGTTCAGGATGCAGCATCACTGCTGAGGTGTGCACAGCCTGGGAGAGGGGCTGGCAGCAAGGGATCCGTGCTGCTCCAGGAGCTGTTTTCTTTGCTGGCTGTCAGGTCCACAATCAAGCTTACATTTTGCATACAAGCATCCGGAGGTTGCTGTGCAAACTAAAATGCTGTCACCCTTTCAACACAGTCTTTCAGGGGGAAAATAATCATGACTTCAAGGAGAGGGAAGACAGACATCAGAAATAAAGCAGACAGGACCAATTACAGTGAAATTACACAGCTGTAAGGCACCTTGCTAAAGCAGATATGTTGGAGCATCGCTCAGTTTTGCGAGTTCCTTTGGCAGGCAGTGCTTGAGCCAGCAGAGGGAACAGATCATCACTGCCCTGGGACCAGGGCTGGTTTTGGGCAGCCTGTTTCAGAGAACCCAGGTCTTTTACACACTGTTCACAGAAATTCCTGCCGTGACACAATAAAACCCACAGGCCTATCACTATTTTAGTCCTAACTTTTTTGTTACAGTATTCAGGCACTGAGTTTTAAATTTATGTCTGTATATTGAACACATTCCTGAACATTCAATAACACTTACCTTTTGGAGACAGCATATGGCTTTGTTGATGTTTTAAGCATGAAGCTTCAGGGAGCCACACACCAGAAGAAATTTTTTAATAAAAAAGTAAGCATTTTTAGAAACCAAATTGCAACTACGAAAGTAGGTGCCTTCTAATAGCACGACAGAGTGCTTCACGCACATTCTAGCACCAGATAGTTCAAAGCCAGACAGTATACAAAACAAGGCACAGTATCTTATGGCCCTGTGATAGAGAATGACTTTCAAAGAGGAATTTTTGTCTGAAATGGTTTCAGCCAGGAAACAGGGGAAAACTATCTGAAAGTTGCATTGTTCACAAAGTATTTGGGTGTAAAATCATCACTGGCACGTGAGTGTGCAGTCACACAAAGCATTCTTCAGTTAACTGAAGATTCATGGCTTTGCCAGGAAACCGAAATCCCTGGCTTTGCCTCACCAGCCCTACCATCCGGGTTCTGGTTTTAAGGACACATGTTGAGCGGATCCCCGTGGTCACAGCAGCTTGCCCACAGGCCATCTGCAGAGGCCTCCTCTCCCTGCAGAAACTCTGCAAGGCAGCATAAGGCGAGCAAAATCACAGCTGGCAGAAAATAACAGCAAAAAATAGATCCAGAAGACAAGAGTACAGCAGGAGAAAAATTCAAAGAATGTAAGCAGGTGAAAATAATTATAAGACAATTTCAGAGACGAGTCTTTGGGTGGTTTAAAAGGAAGCAAGACAAAGTTAAGGCAGGGAAAAGGAAAGGCAGCCAAAGGGTCTCAGCTATTCTGACAGCTAGGAGAGAAATGTCATAGGGGATCAACATGCTGAATTTAATAACCACTTGGAGCCAGGATGAGGTGGGAAAGATGGTGTTAAGTTTTTATGAAAAATTCAAGCACTGGCAACACAAAGACAACAGCTCCAAACGGTGTATCCTGACTTTAACAAGCTCTGGAGGAATACAGTGATAGTAACGCCGGGTTCACCTAAGCTATCCAGTCCCACAGCTACAAACACAGGGGTCATCAGCTGTAATGTAAGCTCTCTGTGAGGTCAGGGCCTCCTTGAACACTAGGGAAGCGTGGCTGGTTATGTGTAAGCCTACACCTTTACAAAACCAGGCGGGACATTCCTTCTACATTCACGGGAATGATGAAAAGCAGTGCCCAAGCCTTCATCCTGGGGCAGCATGGTCACTCAAAAGACAATTTTCCTAACATTTGCACAAGGACATGCTATAAGCACGATGTCTCCACTGCTTCTTCCCAATGGAAGCACAGCAGTGTATCATTCCTGTTCTCCCCTGTGGGAGCTCCCTCAGTTTGGAACAAGCAACTGCAGTGGTTTCATGAGGCACTGAGTGGAATGAGAAACATATCAACAAGCTCAAATGCTTTCAAGAATGCATTAAATATATCTGTGAGACCCAGCCAACCTGCCAAGGCAAAGGTAGTATTTACAATGTGGTTTGAGAGCACAGACTTCAAAGAAAGAACTGGCATCAGCCACAGAGAGCTCCTGCCTTATCACAAGGGCTTCTCAAATCACAAAATAACCTGCCCAGGTATTTAAGGTATACGGAAATCACATTCCCTACTGTTACTCTCCTCATTTAACTTGTCCAGTTGTTTTCAAGATTAGACTTAATTCTCTTCACCTCGAAGGCCTCTCAAGGAATTACAGTATGTGTTCTACAATCATAAGAAACAGGTAAATGTACTCTCAAGTCTACTGTGTATAGATATCTGCTCTCTTAAATCGTTATTCCTTTCAGATGGCATTTATAATAAAGTTAAAAAGAAGCCAAATATATTAAACTGCTAAAATCCATACAAGCAGCAGAAATTCTGGTCTGTCTAGTTGCAGCCAGAAGAAGAAAATATTCAAAATTCTGAATATTTAAAAAATATTATAAGGTATTAACTCTTTCACCTGGCAAGCTATTAATAAAAGAGTCTTTTAGTATCAAGAATTCTTATACAGACCCGTGTCACTCCCTAATATTAAAATTTCTGTTCAATCATCCTTCAGCTATACCAACAGAACCAAAACGCCCTGAACAGACAGCTCTTCTAGAAATATTAAGAAGAAATGTTCTGATCAGAAGACATCACTCTATCTCTCTGCCTTCCATTCATTCATCTGCCTTATAACATGCTGGAAATATTCGTACCGGAATGCAAGAAAGCAACTATAGTGCACCATTTAAGGATTAAAAATGCTTCTGAAGAGAAGAGGCAGTATCTACAAGGCATTGCTACCTTATAATGCCGGGTAGATTCAGACACTATTAAATTCCTTACATATTTTAGAGCACATTTCCCTCAGTTTTACAGCTTTCACTAAACTAGACAATGGCATATTCTTCCCCTTTGCATGCTGAAACTGGAATTGCTTGCCTTGGCAACAAAGTCCTGTAATTTCTATTCAGGCCAAAAGTGTCTTTCTTCCTGTATCATTGACCAAGTTTGCTGCAGCCACGGCAAAACTTGATCAGAAAGCTGCATCACTGGCAGAAAGTGAACAGCACCCTTCTGAGAGTCTTGCAAAGAAAACAGTCACAAAAAAGCAAGTAGTGAAGATACAGCGTGTTCTTTTATCAGCTTCCCAAAATAGAAACAGTTGAAAATTGTCCAGGTGTCAGCCTATCTCATCACACTCATAAGAGGAACGAGCCTAGCATTTACTGTTCCTTATTATCCCCTCTCACAGCTAGAGTAAAAGTCCGGGGCCTTTACAGGGTGGTTCCTGCTGGTGCTGTGAATGCAAATTTCAAATAGAGTGCACAAAAGTCCCATTTCCCTGAACAGAGTAGAAAAATCAACAGCAGAGATTTCACTTCTCAGAAATCCTGAGATTCTGAGAATCTCCAGAAATTCTGTCATGTCAGAGACTTCTGGAAACAAGACACTTTATGACTTTTCAACATCACAATCCTCCCTCTTCTCTTAGGCTATCAAATAGGTTGGATGCCATTAAATACAGTGAAGTTCAAATGCTGCTGAAATCTGGGGGCCAGGATGCAGCTCACCATACTTACAGCTTTTAAAACATGAACCAACTATAACAAATGGTATTGTAGTTTCCAAATCTGAAATAACACCAGCCTTCCCATCTCTCTGAGTCTTTGCAAGAAAAAAGTAAAGATATGGGCCCTTCATTAGGATGAACTTTTGTTTCCATGCTTTGTTGTGGTTCTCTTTCTTTAATTACCTTAGCATCCTCTACATGCCTATAAATTGGCCGTCCAACAATTTGCTTTGTGTACTTCACAATGCTGGCATTATACTGACTAATCCCCTGGCTCCTCACTTCCCTCCTTTTAAAAAAGGCATAACATTTGCCTATCTCCAGTCTTGTGTTTTCCCCATCCTTCACATACTCAAAAATAATTTGTATAAAATTTCACATTGTTATGGCTGGTTTACATTTTAATTTTCCAGTCTTCTCTGATTGCATCTATTACTTGTATACATTCCACATCATATGGATTAGACCTTTATCATTTATATAATTTATCATTGTCTTCAACTTACATCTAGCATATTTATATTATATTATTTATAAGATCATTTCCATTTTGTTTTAAGAGAAAAAATATGGGCTGTTTATAAGGCCAAAGTGAATGGATGAAAATCTCTTCATGAAATCATCACAAAATGATGAAACACAATATACCTAAAACTATTTGAGAACTAACGACTCCTGCTTGTACTGCCACAGCTCCAGTCTTTTGCTGGTGTGAGAAGAAAACAATCCTAGTTCTTCTGAAGCTAAGAATGAAGGGGATGATGAAACCTCAGCGGAGATCCAAGGGATTTCTACGGGCACACCCAAGGGAAGGACTGCTGTGAAGGGAGCTTTAACCGCTGCCTTTCATCCAACTTCACAGTACTGTAGGTACTGTGGCAGTTGGCAAAAAAGGGAAAAAAAGAGACTGTGATGAAAACATAAAAGGGAGGAAGTCCAACATGTGAACCCTGTGACACAAACTGGGGACAGAGGGAAGCACAGACCATCTTCCATCAGGCTCTGAAAAGACGAGAGGTGTGAGGAAGGAAAAGCTGTGCTAGCATACGGGCAAAAGAGAAAGGGCTTCTCAAAACAAGGAATAACATACATGGCTCTAAAGAAAACCATGGTTGAGGGAACTCAGAAATACAAAAAATATATGTTAAGGATCTATACGTGCACTAAGTGGTGCCATTGGCCATAGTACTAAAACGGAGTAGCTGTCATTAATATTAATTTAATACAGTATTGCCCATTCACTGGATGGAATCCCCTGTGGCTCGTGGAACACTCAGCACAAGGCTGAATTTGAGAAAGTGTTACATACCTCACCGAGGCAGCATTTCTACGTGTGCTGCCTGGACGGCAGCTGGAGCACAGGATGAGTCGCCAGAGTCAGTAAGAGTCACGCCAGCCCCTTAAAGAGGGAGCTGGATGGGAGAGCGGAAAAGTAGGAACTCCAGGCCATAACCACTACCTACATTTTGGGGTTTACAAGAAGAGGTGTCAGTTGACTTCTGTTTCCCAGAGTGGGTAGTTAAAAAAAAATAAAAATAGAAGAACAGTTGTTTTCCTATAGTCTAAGAATTACTGCCTCCCTTTGTATCAAATACAGAAGCGTGGCTGCGACAGAAAAATCTCCTCTGCAGAGACAGATTAGCTGAACCATCACTTTCCTCTGCTTTGAGATCTAAAGTGAAAATTTCTTCCCCTCTGCCCCCTTCCTCACTCTAAGGCCCCTATAATTACTTCACCATTAAAAATAGTGAAGTTAAGAGCATTCCACTACAATTTCTGACTTTACAGGTTTTGCTCATCTATTTCTGGCCCTATTTGGCCACCATATCTTCTGGTATTTTAAAAGCTACTCTTGTATTAGTGATTTACTAAATGGGACTCTAATTAAGACTAATAGCCCAGGTGACAGAGAGAGGAAAGAAGAGAAGGGATTACACTTAACTGCACTTACTTTAAAAAAAAAAAAAAAAAAAAGAAAGTTTGGAAGAGTGTTTGTGCTATACCTCTAAGTCAAATTAAATTCAAGAATAAAAACATAAATAAAAAAATTAATTCCTAATTTCTTGGGCACTTCTATAGGATTAACCTGACCAAAATTATTGTTGCAAGAGCCCTTTCTATTACCAGTACTGCAGCACTGATCCAAGGACTTCCACCTTCTACCTGGAGGTGACGGCCTAAGTGACACAGTGACACAGCTAAGGTCTGCCAGAGTCAGAGACACAGGAGGAAATGACCTGTGGGACCAGTGTGGAGCTCAGACACCTACAGGAAATGTTGCTCCCTCTTCAGCATCAGCTTTGAGGGAAATTTCTGTGGGAAGGAGGCAGGTATCAGACAAATCAAACGTTTTCAGCCTGTAGCACTGCACAGATCCAGACAGTTCTACACAGCACTTCCTGTATAAGCAGTACAGTTAATTAAATCTGTGTTGATTAATGGTGCTCTCTCACATCAAGAATTTATCGAGTCTGTTATTATATACAAGGTCATAATTGCCAAACAGCCACAGCTAAATACCATTCCTTGCAGTCTACCCCTTAAGCATCATAATGTACAATTAATTGGTACTTGTTCGTTAATTAATATGAAATATTTTAAGCCATGCACCATAACACCACTGCTCTTTTCTAAACAGACATGAATGAACAGATCTATTTAAATACCTTGGGAAGAACCTCCTCTTTTGAATCGGGGTGGGATAGGGGGTGTCTTTGTTCTTTGTAGTGGGCTTTTCTGTGCTCAGGCAATTACCAACAGAGCTATTCTCAAGTATTTAGTCAGCAGTTATTCTGAGTGCACTAAGACAGAGCAGCGAACGGTCTTATGCAAGAACACAAGCGCCCACACCAAAATATCTATTCAGAATAGTTACTTCTGAGTAGCTGCTTCAGTAAATTTCCAAGCACAACTGAGATCAGCTCACAGCAAATGATCTAACTTTGCCTCAGGGCAGCAGCGAAGATCAAAAAGACACTTGAACTCCTTTGTCCCTTCTGGGATCTTTAAATCCAGGGTTCGCCTCTATTTAGGGAAAAGCCTGGCAGCATAACAAAGCACACCCCCACAGTGAAAGAAAGAAGCCCACAGGTTGGATCCCTAATCTTATGGATAGGGAAACAAATGCACACACGTCCCCTTCCCAGAAGCAAGAACCTGGGCAGTCACTGTCAATAAAGCTACACTTGCTTTAGCCAAGCCCTGGCATCTCAGGGCAAGTCAGAGCACAGGCCTGCCTGGTGGTAGGGTGAGAAACCAGAGGCAGCATCCCAAGCCTGACACTGCCACACAGGCAGGGAGAGCATCAGGGACCAGGAGTCAAGCAGGGAACAGATCTTTGTTCCTGCAGCCTCACTTTTGCCCCCAACCAAGCAAAGTCCTTTCTACTGATATTTCTGCGGGTGGTTTTACTACCCTCTAAGGGCTCCTTGGTGATACAACCCTGGTCTTCAATCACATTTGTTTCCCAAAAAAAGGGGCACGGGCAATATAAACTAGGTCTGACTGGTTTTTTAGCTTGTTTAAGGTAGACATTGGCAGAAAGATGATTTTACGTTGATTCCACTTGCCATGCTACGAACACCAGGGATCAGAACAACCGCACAGGGAATACAACATGCACGAACTTATGCAGTAAGGCACAAGCAAGCAAGCTCTCCTCCGGCTGAGCAAACTGTTTATCCCTCTGCAGAGAAAATCACCTTACTGGTGAAACACCTACCGTGGCTTAAAATTATTGCAGTATGTGTTAAAGGTTCAATTAACATATTAGCTGAGCACTTTGCTAAAAACAGGCCAAAATTTGGAGTTTCCTCTCCAAGCCTACTGCTTGAAAGCAAACAAAATACACCAACAGAAGCAGTGTCAGGAATTAAACCTCTGTCAGGAATTAAATCACTCTGTCTCAAATACAACATTATTGTTGGGATTACATCCACATAGGTGAAGCAGTTATTTTTACAGCACTTTTTTCCTTGATGCTTCGATATGGCAGCAAGCAGCAGTGCAGTGCAATCCAGCAGACTCTGAACAGCTCAACAGTCTCACAGGGAAAGAAAACACATAAAGAGATTTTGTTACTTCTGTAGGTCAGAGCCTTCCCTTATTGCTGGACAGGCAGCTGTGCACAAGCCCTAGGTGAAAGTTTGTTCCATGCTAGACCTTTTTGGAGGCTTAAGGCACTGAATTACTCCTGCTTGTCCACCTCCTTTTGATTTTTGTACCTACCACAGAGTCACACGAAGAATTCTCCAGACAAATGTCTGAAAGTGTGCAGGTCTTTAAAGACCGCTTTTAAAGGGCTGGAGACCACGTGTCTGCACAGAGTCATCCCTGAGGAGTCACACAGGGGTTTTCAGACAGTTGTTTGGAGCTGTCTTCAGCTGGCCCTGCGGGAACAAGAAGTGCTGAAGATCATGTGCCTGCTCTGTGGTTTGCCATCATTTGTCTCTCCTTTTCCAGACAGCTCTCTGATGAATCACATACCTGCCTTGGAGGGCATGAAGAGGCATAAAAATCCATTAAAAATATGCAAACTCTACCCAGGAACAGGAACCAGGAGATCCTAAATACAGTCCCTGATTAATGTGAAAGCTGTGCCTACGCCCGTAGGAAGAGGATAAATGCAAGGCTCGCTACCCCAGGTGACTGCACCTGCCAAGCTGGGGAATGCAGGTGCTCCTAGGCTGTGTGATCTCCCTGCCAACAGCAGGCACATCCTCAGAGAACTCGGGTCCAGATAGCTCACTCTCTGAGCTACACAGGCAGCTCGTTTAGCTAGTCTTACCCTTCTCTGTGGAACAGGACAAATCTGTTCAGCTCCATTTGCTCTCTTTTGAAGAAAAGAAATGACTGTCCTCTGGGTAGCAGGGGTGATGCACAAATTTGCCAGTCTTCCTGAAAATGGTTCTAAAAGGAGCACCTTGTTCTAGTTAGAAACTAACTATACGTCTATAAATATTTACAAGTAACAAACAAAACTTAGCGAGAAGACATGGGTGGGGTTTCTGAATGGGTTTTAAATGCCTGCTTTGTATTCAAATGGATTACCTGTGTTAGAATTGAATTTAAATGTATTGATCCCTACTTAAGAAGATATCCAAATGACTTGAATGTGGTATACCTGGGGATCAGACAGTGTTATGCTACACTGCAAGCATTTATGTTGAAAGCCTGTGCTGTATCCTGATCAGCTTGTACAGTGCAAGGGTTGTTTAAATTGTTTTCAGCAGCTGAACTCAGTGATCTTGAGGGTCTTTTCTACACAAATCATTCCATGGTTCTAAGACCGATCAGTTTAAGCCTGACATGAAACAGACCTTGTGTGAACGTACCCAAAGGGCACCATCTAATCCACCGACAGGAAGTTTTCAGATTTGAGAGGCTATCTCCATTTCTCTGAACGACCCAGCTTCCTGTGTGTGCTCTGTGGCAGTCACACAGTCCCGGATTATTGGGACATTTAGGCTAAACAAGCAGCATTGATGCACAAGGGGCTGATCTCACTTTTACCATTTGCACTGCCAGAAGACAACACTAAGCCTATGACACAGGATTAATGACCAAAGACAGCCACCCACAGCAATCTGCCAGAATAAGCCTTTACCTACCAGGTGACCTAGAAACCATTTCATAACACAGCAGTCTCTTAAGCAGCACCAACGCTGATTTTACGCTTTATGGAACAAATATCTAAAAGACCGAGATGTTCATTGAATTTAACACTGTGCTGTGCCTCCTCATGCCACTGTTCATTTCTCATCTTGCAACATCACGAGATTGCCATCAGCCCACAGGGTTAACACTGTTAAAACGACTTCCAGGGAGGAAGGGCATCGCTGTGAATCAGCCACTGAAAGAGGTAAAACAGGATTTGGCTCTTGCTCTGCCACCTGCTCCCTTCTCAGCCTGCCCTCAGTCACAGAGTTTCTCTGCATCCCAGTTCTCCGCCTGAGACACTGGGTGATGAGCACCTTCTCCCGGCAGTGCCGTCAGGCAGCAGCACTGGGGCTCCAGCTACACCCGCCTGCCTTCTCCTCTGCCTCCTCCTAGCATCCCTTGTGCTCCCTGCCTTGACACAGGGCAGCTCTTCTTCCACCTCCCTCTTTCTTACCTGTAAACCAATCTTGGCATCTTCTTAAAAAAAACAAACAAACAAAAAACAACAACCAGAAAAAAATTGGCATTTGTGTCTAGTCAAGGTCATCCGAGGCACAGGCTCCACCTGCAGAAAATCCCACCAGAAGCAGGGCCACATCTACCAAAGAGAGGCAGGATTACGCACACAGCTAAAAGATCAAGGCTTGTTCACACTAAAAGAAAAAAAATTCCTCATACTAGTCTTGATTCATGCCAAGTGGGACGGAGCAGCATCACTCACCTAGGCAGGCTCCTCTCAAACAGAGGCAACAGTTGCAGGATCTGGCACACCACGTTTACTTGATTGCTACAACACTTTGGAAATGTTCCTGGAGTCAATAACTAAATAAGTCCCTCTCTTGATTTTAAATTGGAGATGAATGTCACACTGGCAAGCACATTAAAGCAGCTGGAAGCACAAAGACAATACGGGGTATTTTAGGCCTTTGTTCTCTCATTTTTTACCCTTGGCATGTTAAACAACTAAAGACCACACTGAGCAAATCAGTGTTTTACCAGATAATACTGTGGGATTGTAGCTTCCGAGATCCCAGGCTCCCTGCTGGCCCCAGCTCCCACAGCAGAAGGCTGGCCCCAGCAGTGACAGCTCGGTGGCCCGTGGACCCACCTACTACTGTCTACAAGGCTCAACAGCACAGACACAGCTTTGCTGTTCTGCCTTATTCCACAGAACATAAAAGACAAAACCTTTATTAAAAAAAAACACCCAGAGAGGCGAGAATGAAAATATCAGTGAAAAGGACATGATGTCCACCTCTGGCTGTTAGAAGCATGGAAAAAATTAACTTTGCACATAGAAGCACAGCAAGGCAGGTCCTGCTACCGGTGCGTTACTATAAATACAAAGCAGTTTCCCCCTATTCCTGCAAAGCTGGTCGAGATTCAATAGAGCTGAAAGCAAAACTTCATCTGAGGATGAGATTTCAGAAGGCAATCTGTGGCCCTTTCACCTTGGAAAGGCAAGGAGCCCATCATGTTAAAGTGATGTTATGATATAATGGGTTATGTTCTCCATCTGAATGGTATTATCTACATTATTAATGACAAAAAGCATATAAAAACTCATTAACGTTCACACTCATTTCCTTTCCCAGAAATTATTTGATCACATATAGAATGTGAAAGCTTGTGCACCTGATGGTGCAGTTGACTGCTGTTTTCTCTTCAGCTGATACATAGCAATACTTGATTTTTACATTTTCCCTATTACATTTATTTAAATTACATGCTCTTTACTGCTGATAATACCTCATTTACAGAGACATAAAGTTAGAGGTATGCAGCTAAGCAGGTACCAAACAACTATTTTGCTGAAGCTTTTGCATGGGCAAAAGACATTTGTTCAAGCAATAAGTCTGTAAAATTACAAAGGCTGCTGCAAGATGGTCATGTAATGAGATCACAAAGTACACCAGAATAAAAATGCTAATGCTTAAACAGCAAATTATTCATCACTGGTGATTATTTGCAGACTTCCTGTGTCATTAAGGATATCAACACATGGCCCTTGAAGCAATCCTACACATATATAATTCAATAGCACAGGGGTTTCTCATAAGAAACCAACTCCTTTATGGAGGAGAGCTGAAGCCTTAGCTCAGTAAATAGATGCCATCAGGTACATTAGTTATGACTGTATGCAGGACTCAACCACTATGGTTTAGCCTACTTCCTCACAGTGGCAGCTGTGAGGAGGAAGTGGGGCTTTGCGAGGGCATTCTCCCCAAGTACCCTTTCAAAAACAAAAAGGGCAAGCCTTTACAAACAACTCCAGCACAAAAATGCACATCCGTATATAAAAACCAGCTCGTAACACGGAGAACAAACATCAAGCAGACAAGCCTGCAGGCTAGGAGGTTCAGCCCTGCATGGCAGAAATGTATTAAGCAGCCTCCATTTCTGGTTCTACATCTGCAGACAGGAAAGATTTTTCTTCCCCCAAAAGCAAAACACATGCAAATGTCTGTCATCAAAAAGCACACGCTTTTTCAGAATGTCACAATTACCTTGCCGCAACTAAATGCTGTAATTTGTTGACCGACTCCTTGCAAACTTCAAGAATGACCTCAAACCCTTGGTTAAAACTGCAAAATAATTTCTCCCCTTTAAATGTAATTTTGTAATGCTTTGATTCCCACCCATCACCAGGCCGAAGGGCTCCAACAGCATGCTGCTACATGTTTCTAGGGCAGCAAATAAAAAAAAAGCTGAAGCCACAGACAGCAGCTGTGGGAACTTTCCAGCCAACAAAAAAAAAGTTACAAATGACAGATATGTACTTCTGAAGAAGGGAAAACAAAACAACAACAATAACAAAATTTAAATTTTTAAAATATATATTATATATATTATTATATTATATTATATATTAAATGCTAATTTAAATATGGAAACAGCCAAAAAAATGCACTAAATGGTTAAAATACAGAAGTATTCTGTCAGCAAGTTTAGCTCACCTGTATGTTCTGCAGCACACACAGACAGCATGTTGAAGCAGGGCATTCAAGAAAAGCAGGAATAAAACCCAGAAGAAGTGGTCAATGTCACAGTAATAAGATACTTTGAAACATTTGCCTAATAGGCTTATACCTGACTCCTGTAGGCATCTGATGACACTAGAACCTGTATTAGTACTACTGAAAGAAAAATATTCTGGCTAACAGAGATTAAAAAGAAGCCTAAAAACATAATATGTTGAAGCATTAGTTATTTTATATAAGTATTATTCAAGCCTGCAGACAGACTGAAACAGTAGCTCCTAAGGAGTAAGCTGCTCATTTCTCAAGCAAACGAAGATGTGTCGATGGAAGGACAGCCTACAGAAGAGGAGAAGGCACTTGGCCTGGCTCCTCTGGGTGAACACAATGCAAACCACCACACCAGCACAGGGAAACCATCACAGCACCAACACGTCCCAGTCTCAGCCTTTCTGGCAACAAATGAGCAGGATCAGCTACACCCAGACCTCTAGAAACAACCCTTACAAGTTCTCTTTGCTGGCTTTCAGGAGTTTGCCCCCAAGATCAGTGTGTGACCGACAGCACTGCATGGTGCTGTTGCCGGAGTGGCACAGGCTTGGAATCGTGGCACAGGCTTGAAATCGTGCCCCAGGAGAGCTGCAGCACGTGCAGCCACCGAGTTCAGTGACCGGCAAGCTCCAGCTCGGGCACTTTTATTCCCAGGTCACAGAAAACATCTCTCCACCGTCGAGCAAGGATCCAGATAAAAACCCCACCTTGCCAGAACCAAGCCATTACACAAGTGCTCAAGCTGGGAGGAACGTTTATTTCTCGACTAAACGTAGTCATGACAACCACATCTTCATTTCAGAAACGAGCAGGAAGAGGTCATGAGGCACTTGTCAGGCAGGGATAAAATACCACACCTCAAGTGCATACAGGAGGGTAAGTTTTGCTGGATGCCATCTGCAATTCAAGACAACTAACACCCTGACATGACAGGCACACACCCCCTCAGAACAGGCATCCAGGCACAACCTTTACAGCATTACCAAACAGCAAATTTCAGGAGGATTTATCTGCTTAAGAAATATCTATGACAGACTTGAGCACGCTACACTGCAGCAGAAATTCTCCTTAGTAAAGTGCTTCTTTTTTACCTTGAAACAAGTTACAAAATCATCAGGAAGTGAAACCTTAAAGAAGCTGGGGCGGGGGAAGAAAAACCAAAGCAGCTTCCTTTTCAAGCCTCTTTCTTGCTCTCTTTGGTGACCCAAACTTTCCCCACCACCTCCTCTGAACAGGAGCATCCCTGTTTAAAGGGATTTAAAAGATGTGTAGGGACACAGTTTAGTGGTGGACTTGGCAATGTTAAATCTATGGTTGAACTCTATTATCTTAAAGGTCTTTTCCAACCTAAACAATTCAGTGATTCTCTGTGCCAGAGCCTGGATGTCATCTGTACCAGATGGCAGCAACCATCATTCCTATAGGTCTGAACAAGTACAGGAATGCTGGTACATCCCATTTTTTCCAAAGTTTGTATTTTATTTTTAAATGCATAGAGCCACATTTCCCAGTATGCATGCCATGCTTGGGAACATCATGGCTGTAGAAAGCCAGCAGCTTCCACACTGGAGTTATTTTGGTCCAACCTCATTTTCATTCCACAGGAAATAATAGAGACACACTCCTGTGGGTAAATTCCTCCTTCTTCCTTCCCCACAGTTACCTTAGTTTTGTGGCTACCTGAGTATTTTGTACTAAAATAGATTATCTCTTTCTTGCAGTGAGCCCTTTAAAAACCACCTGGCAACATGCAAATTAACATACACACCTTAGTATTATCTAGCAATAATATGAGGAGGGGAGGAATCGTGGGATCTCATGTCAAGCAAAATTAACTCACAGGCTGGCTGTGGCCACTGGGCACAGGTTCATTACTCCTATTTTATACACCAAATTCAGGAGCATTTTCTCAGATGCTTTTCCTTGTCCGAGAGAAAGGATACACAGACAGTCAGACACATCAATTGAATGATTCTGAAATAAGTCAAAGATACACTATCGCTTGGAAAAGTAATTGGTTTTGTAAGGAGACTATTTATTACTGTTGTATTCGTTTTGGTTTTAAGTGTATTCAGACACAAGTCCAGCCTTCGCCCAGATTATTTTTATGATCTTTGACATCTGTTTAAAATTATCTAAACATCTGTTTAAAGCTGTTTCCCTGTGACCATAATAAAAATGATCCTGGTGGTCAGCAAAGAACTGTCAAACACGGGAAAACATTTGGGAAAGGGAGAGAAATGGTCCTTTCAGTTCTAGTCACACTGCATTACTCTCAGCAATCAAGGACAACAGGCAAAATACCAGGAGACAGGATGAGGTTTTGCACTTAATAGCAGCCAGCCTAAGTACACACACTAACCATTTATCTGGGCTTCATTACCCTTGTGCATGCATATGCGTGCTTGCAAAGGCAGCCTAAAAATAATTCTGTCGCTTTGTACATGCAGGGTCTGGACCTGTGACACTGAAGTCACACTTTGACCCTCCAGGTGAACTGGCTCAAGACTAGACAGAGCCTGTGTCTGTCTCAGATTTGCAGCAAGCTTCTCACCGAATTTGGCAGTGCTTAGTGGTTTCATGCCCGCACTATGTCTCTTCAAAGTAGCTACACAGGCTCCGTTCCTAGGTAACTTCCCATTTTATTTTTGTTTATAGAAAACATTCTCAGTGTCTTTCAGAGACAGAGTGATACATTTCCCCTGTAAACATGCATAACTATAACCAACAACGAGGCAGGGGAGAGCTTGCATCAGCCTCTGACAGACATCAACAAGCAGGATGTCCCCACGCACAAGCTGCTCCGACCATCGCTGCCTCCTTGGCACAACGGGCGCGTTTGTGCCAAGGCAGGGAAGGCAACCTGGTCTGCACAGGCAGAGAGCTGGCATCCCAAATCAGACACAGCCGTGCACAGAGTGACTTCTGCTGGCTTTAAACAGAGGGAAGAGAATGGAGTTAGCTACAGAAACAACCTGCAGGCCTGTGGGCACTGCTGGCAATCCTGCAACCAAGGCCTCAGCTGGCAAGACTGAAAATGAGATGGAGGCACTACAGAAACTTAGATTCTTCCAAAATAATTTTCCAAAAGCTAACTCACAGAAGTTTACCTATAGAATTATTTTAAGACATTTTACCCTTTCGCAGAGCTCTGACAGGAGCAATTGTCTGATTTCTGTCTAGAACCATCAATGGAAAACCTGAAGATCAAAAGCACACTCAGCAGGACTTCAACTAACAGGCTTTCTCTGCAAGTGGCAAACAAACAGCTCTCAAAAAAACAAGTTACTTGGTGGAAATATGAAGAATAAGCTGTGCAAAAAAACTGCAGACAGCAAGCAGAGAGAGCAATAGCAGGAAGCACCCTGAATCTGCTGATAACTCAGAGGATAAGAGAGGTGGGTCCAGGCAACAAGCGATGCTCAAAAAGCAGCCACTAAAGTAAAAAACTAAATAATACCTTCACCCTTAGAGAGCTTCGGCAAAAGTGAAAGGACACTCATGAGGAGGAGGGAATGGCAACTCAAAACACAGGAAGGAATGAAGAGCTGCAGTAAGGAGGTCTCCTCAAACAGCACTGGAGGGGCACAGCAAGGGTTCCCGTGCCCTGTCATGTACCCACAGCCAGACTCGAGCTGTGTCAGTGCAGCTCACACCTGACAGCCTCTGGCTGCTCGCTTGTTGAAGCACTTGTCTCCTGCTCCTTCTGAACCCTAGCTTAATTGCAAAGGCTTTTATCATATATAACTCCACCCTCACACAATATAAAATACTAACACTTATCCAAATGAAAAAGGTACAACTAATGACTTGGATGGAGAACACTAAGCAGTAACTCTTAGAACTGGGGGAAAAAATGTGTTTTTTTCAGTCCCTAAACCCATTTGCATGCTTGCTTAATCAACATTCACCCCAGAGATGGTAAAAAAAAAGGACTGGATAAAGGTGTTAAGATTTAGAGCAAGTTTTGCAATATTTGTATGTGACAACTGAAATATTTAGTACATCAGAATGTTTACAAGTGCACAGACACACCACTATGCACCAAGATTATCATCCTAAGAATTATTTTAACCTTTATGACTTATCTTAGCTTGTTTTCAGCTTAACATTTAGTCATTCAAAAGCAACTAGGTGCAGTAACAGAAAAAAAGCAAGGCTTGAAAGAAATTCATGTAGAAACAAATGATGGTAGAATACACTTCCTGTGTTTAAACGACTTAGAGGTTTCTCCTGGCCCAACTGATGAGCTAGAAATTACCATCACTGGAAGCAAATTCAAGTAACCTACACTAATGCTAAAGTCTTAAATAAAGCTCTCCTGCCTAAGGAGAGAATGCAGCCAAAACTACTAAAAGTCTCTTAAGGATTAAGCACAGCAACACCTTAGCACCTTTCAGCTATATCAAAAAAGCAATAATTAACATCTGTGTGCCTTCAAAGCCTGTATGAAAAATAGCGTGATTAATTTCTCATGTGTCTGAATGCTTCGGGTACTGTTAGATGCAGTTGGTAAGAGAAGCTGAGAACGGAAGAGAGGAGGAAACAAACTACTTAGAGAAACACACGTTTAAACTCAGCATGGAGGTTCTCTAGCCATCTCCTACATGAGCTCTCATCACTGGTCAAGAAAGTCAGGGATCCAGAAGAATGTGCTACAGAAACCCCAGTGACAGGCCGAGAGCTCTTGGTTGCAGAGTCAACCTTCGCTGAACATCACAACTGAGACCCAAACCAAACCTCACACTCAGTGCACAAAGAGCAGCTCCCACTCCCAGCAGCCCAGGTCCCAGCTGCTGCAGGTGGATGTGGCATGCAGTGTCCTACATCCTCCGGTTCTCACTGCAGGACACTGAGAGCACATGGACAGCTGGGGCCTCTGGTGTTTAAAGAAAAGGAAACGGTTTCCTGAATCGCTGCAAGTTATCGCCGCGACAGTTGCCCTCAATCCTCAAGAGCAGGAAGAAATGCAGAAGGAATGCAAATCTTCCCAGGCACACCACTCTCCGTCCCAGATTCACCTTTTTTTTGCCTGGGTCTGTCTATAAACACATGGGGCTGCTGCTATTGTGTTTCTCTTAGCTGAAGGTGGGCCAGTCTGGGGACAGTACTCCTCAAACCTGATGTGGATGGCAAGCCCAGCTTGCTGGCAATCCTGCCTGGTGGCCTGGTCCACAGAGAGCTGCTGAGGAGGGCTGTGCAGCCCCAGTGCCCTGATGACACTGCTCAGGCTGCACATTGGAAAGGCTCTGCCAGCAACAGCTCCAAGCACACAAACTTCTGCTCTCGGTTTAAGAGGAAGCACCACAGCCAGCTTTAAATGCATCCTCCCCCTCCTCCAGCCTCTCAGAAGTGAAAGGAAAAGGTCTGGAGAAGAAACTGAAAAGAAATAAAGAGATCCAGTAGGATGAGTACGAGTAGACCAACATACCCCTTTGTAAACAACAGGAGACACATATCAACGCAGAAAAACTATCAGCCTGTCTTATCATGTCCCAGGCCACAGCCTGATCACGAGCAATGATGAGCATCAACCAAAATTTTGAGAGGCTCCAAAGCAGGCACACTGCAGGGGCATTAACAGCAGCTCTAAGCAGCCTCATCCATGAGCTTTGAGGGTTGTCAGAGAAGAAGGAGAACCCTTAGACAACAGCCTATCATTTTTCTGCAGCATTACACACTTCATCAGGATGTGATCTAGTTGACTTAAATCTATTTTGACTTCTACTGCTGAAGCAAAATCCTCACTGCAAGATTTCAGCAAAGGTTTAAAAATGCTAAAGGCAGTAAATTCAAAGGGTTCATTAAAGATGTAAAAAGCGCTGAAATGGTACAATTTTGGTCTTTTGCAACATGTATTTTTAACATTAATGCTTGCTGTTTAGGTTTGTAATATGCACATCCTACCTGAATCTCCTTATTTATGAGACTCAGTCTGTGCACCATGGGGTAGTGAAGCCTCATGGTGTGAAACATATTCTTTACCAGTCATAAGCAAATATCTAAAGATGTGGATATTCAAAGGACACGTCAGGAGACAGCCCATAAATACTGCCTTCTGTTACACACGAAAACACATTATACTCCAGTCCCACAGTACTGCTTTTACTTTAGAAGCAGCTTTATCATTTTTTCCTTTCAAAACTCTTTTCAATGTGCTACGCAGCGGCTTTGTGCGTGTGGAAGATTGTATTGGAAAAGGATAAATAGACTGTGAGTGAGGCTTGTGATCTCTAAGTACGGGTATTTGGAGAGGGGCTGGCTGCAGGCAGTCCTTCTGAACCCCACAGGAAGGGTCTAAGGCTCACAGGACACCCACGCTGCAGATCACAGGCACACTAAGTTAAATTAAAAATAGCTGATTAAAGCACGCAAAGTGTGTAACAGTTGGTAGAGCGTGTGGATAAATTAGGATGTGAGAGCCATAATATCAATTTACTAAATATTTTTAAATGCTTTTAAGTACCAATTATTAGAGATACTTTTATACTCATTACAGCTGTCTGCCCACTGCTAAATTTAACATGATCCAAGGGTTTAATACTACGGGTCTTCCTAGCAGCCCGCGAACAACGGCGACAGCTAATCCGAAGAGGCACTTCCTAAGCAAAAAGGCGACAGGAAAAATAATTTCTACGCGCGGCACAGCAATGGAACGAGGGAGAAACCCAAAGGAAGGATAAGCAGAGCCGAGAGGCCTTTCGAAACGAGCCGGCATCCGCTTCCATCCCGCGCTGCCGACGGGAGATGTCAGGGTTTCACCGGGGCGGCAGCGCGGAGGGGACCGGCGAGCGCCCGCGGCCGGGACCGGCTCCTGCTGCTGCTGCGCCCCCGGGAGCTGCGCCCTGCCCGGCCCCGAGCCCCGGCCCGCCGCGCACAGGCACGGGCGGTCGGCAGGCGAGGAGCAGCGCACCGGCGGCGGCCCGGCGGGCGGGGGAGCCGGCACCGCACGGCGCCCCCGGGGGAGGAGGGACCCGCGGCTGAGGAGAAGGGCCGCCCCCGGCCGCCCCGCACCGCCGCGGGGGCTGCGGCGGAGCCCGAGCCCCAGCCCGCCGCCCCGCTCCCGCCCGCCCCGCGGCGCCCACCTGGTCGGCGAGCTTGAGCACCGCCATCCTCCGCCGCGGC